>OX387273.1:30485326-31085326 GCA_947562075.1 Orthosia gracilis
AAAAGTCGCAATACATTTATTCGGTCTTCTGCCTACTGACTCTCAACCCTCTCCACTCCAAGGACTTCTGCCATGCCGTCAGATCTGATTGCACTTCTGCTAAAGACTCGGCTATAAGAACGACATCATCGGCATATAGTAGTGACCACGTTGCTGGGTTTTTGTATGGTTGAAGTAATATAGTCCATTACCCAGATTGAATAGAAGAGGGCTAAGAGTCGAGCCCTGAAGAACACCCACTCTGACCTCAAATGCTTTACTTGTCCCTGCTGTGCTGAGATCTCTGGTGGATACATTGTAGTACAGATCCTTTAGAAGCTCTATATAATGCTCAGGCACTAGTTGTGCTCTCAGTCCTTGCCAAATAAGCTCTCGCGGAACGCGGTCGAACGCCTTTTCGAGGTCGATGAAGACCATGTGGAAGTCATGTTTGCGAGACTTATACTTTTTCCTAGAGTCAAGAGCAAACCCATCAAAAGTAAAAAAAAAAAAAAAAAAAAAAAAGTATTTTCACCGAGTGAATCGCGTCGGTAGTCCACACACCGCCGGTAAACCCGCACTGGTTCGGAGTTATCTTGGTTATTTTTGTTAGCCTTTTTACGAGGATACTTTCGCAGATCTTAAGGGCAGCTTTAGCCCATAAGTGCAATTCTGTCGTCCCATATTTATTTTTTCGCGCTGGGAACGTTTGACGCGCGCGCCCCGCTTCACTAGCACTAGTAGCACTACCAATGAGACCAACTACTTTTGCTCATCTAACTACTCTTGCCAACATACGTGCCGGGGAGTATACCTACTTGTATTGTGTGTACTTGTGTTTTTAGTAAAGTAGGAAGAGCAGAGATGCTTATGCCTATGTGGATGATGACCATGATGGATGAAGCTCAGCCGATCGCCTGTCAACCCCAACAACGAATTCAGTACCGTGTAGTAGACACCGGTCGAGAAATATATATAAATATATATCGTGTGTGGGGATTGGGCGACTTTGTTAAAAATCTTTTTTGAGTACGGTAGCTATTATAAAAGAATTGTTAAAGTTGGAATGATATTTTGTGAAAGTCTAACAAAAAGTTAAAGGCTGTAAAGCCAGGTCCTCAATCCTCACAGAGAGGATCTGGATTCCGGAAACTACCTACATCAGAAACACGGTGTCCACTACTAGACAATGCAGGCCCGCTAGACATTGTCATACCCACAGAACAGAGAAACACAGTAGAAGTCGCTACTTAAAAGATTTATATTTGCGTAATATGGTGATTACAATTCGTCCCCCTCTAGGGATGTACCACTGTCGCTGACTTATTTATCGACATTCCGTTTTACTTTCAAACAAAATACAATCAACAGCACTTTTGAACTGACTTCAAAAAAAAGGAGGTGCTATGTTAAACTGTTTTTATTTTTCACTTTGTTGAATCTAAATATTACACTTTGTAGATTTTGAAGGCTGTTGTCTACTCATTCGTTAAACCTTTTTTTTTTAATTTTGGACTTATGACCTCCTTTGATAATAAACAATGGTTTTATTATTCTGATTCTGAAGTAGATGGTGTATCCGCACATCAATTTAGCGTTCTGTAATAGCTTTTATCAATTCAGTTACATGGTTCATATTAAATATGCAGATGCAATATGTTCATGTTATCGTTAGCGCCAATCTCTAATTGAGTAGCTGACCATGACATGTGCATAGTTGGAATCTTCGAGAACAATAAGTTTGATTTTAAAAGAAAGTAGACCTCAAATCTAACAAAATAAAATCAACTTTTACTTGTCTTGTTTAATAAAATATAGATTTGCAAATTTTTATCAAAATAAAATCGAGACTGCCCGATGGTATGTTATATCTCCATTTGATAATTGGATCAGCTATCGTGTTAAATTCTAAATCAGCACAATAGCGCATTTTAGTATTATTTTTCAAGTTCTTTTCATTGTGACGGTTGTTACAAGACTGATGTGCGTAGTGTGTGCGTGGAAGCAGACATATGCGGAACTGCGCAAAACTCGGGGTAGACGGGCCCTACCTATTTGCGATTTCTACTGTAGAGGGCGTTTTTTCTGTTCTGTGGTCATACCCAAACATTGCCCTAAAAAGAACACAACATTTATCCTATCTATCGGTAGACAATCCCTTTCGTCCAATAACTTGTTGATCTCCTTCCCAGCGTATACCTCTCGTTCCCGATGTACCACGTGAAGTACAAGCAACCGGCCATGCTGCCTAACAACACAGGCCGTACCTCGGATATGCCATCGTTGCCGGGCCGCACGCTCGCCGGGCGCTTCAATAAGGCCGCCTGCAAAGTTTTCGTCAGATAAACTGGAACGGTAACTGTCTTCATTTTTACCGACTTCTAAATAAAAAAGGAGGTTATCAATTCGACACGTTTGTATGTAATATTGTTGGAATTGCACAATATTTACATATTTTACTCTATGTGGGCTTCTAAACACGTGTGGCAAATTTCGTAAGTGTATGTATGTATGTTTGTTCACGCATTTCTCCTAAACCAGTAATCGGATCGTCACCCTTCTTTTATTGGATTAGGTATCTCTCAACTTAGGGAATAGTACAAGTTTCAAAATCGGTGCAGCAGTTGTCAAGATATGAAACTATAACCGAACTCCTTAACGACAAACAGTACGTTTGTGTTTATTGAGTTATTATGGGGCTTTTGTCAATCCTTTCGGTGCCTTATTATAGAACTCACTTCTTAGTGATGGTGTACCAAATTAAAATGAGAAAAATAAAAACTTTAAAAAAAACCGGCCAAGTGCGAGTCGGACTTGCGCACCGACGGTTCCGTACAAACCTAAGCTTAAAGGTATTATAAACCTGAGTATTTGATGAAATTCAATTTAATACCTCTACACGTTCATGAGGAAAGGAGTAGTAAGTTTACTTTTTTTTATTATATGATGTAACTATGCTATAAGACTTTGCTTTGTACCAAATTTCAAGATTCTGAGTTCACGGGAAGTACCCTGTAGGTTTTGATTCCCTTGCGATTGTCGAAAATTTGCGGCATAAACGACTGTATCTTTTGATTGCGTTGGCTTAGAAGTTTGATTTTTTCACAATTTTAAGGGACCTACTGAGTATTGAGTACCTACCTTTATCTGAGTATTTGATATAAATTTCAGCTTGATACCTCCACGCCTTCCTGAGAAAAAGGGTCTTGACAGACAGACGGACAACAAAGTGATCCTATATGGGTTCCGTTTTTTTTTCCTATCGAAAACAGCAAACACTAAAAAGAACAAAAATAACTTTCGTTTCAGAAGTCGGTGTCACAAAACGACAAAAATAAAATAAAGAGGTACCAAAGACACTGACTTCCGAAACGAAAGTTATTTTTGCTCTTTTTAGTGTTTTGCTTTGGAAGTCGGTTCATTTTTTGTAAAAAAGTTTTTATGTCTAACCATATTATTACCTATAGCATTTTTACGATGAAGCTTGTGTGTGCTTACTCGTAGTAAAAGTTAGTATTCTTTGGTGGTGGTATGAATTTTCACGGCAGGACGAATAAGACGAAGCACATTTTATGTGTGCGGAATGGTAAACCATCCTATGTACCTGAGTATGAATGTTTGTTACTTTTTCACGCAAAAACTACTGAACAGATTTTGATGAAACTTGACAGTAATAAAAGGTATAAATAAGAACATCATCAGTTATCATAACAGAGCGCCTTAATCTATACATATAAATAAAATTGGAGTGTTGTTTTTAATATTGAAATAACCGCTTTTTACTACATGTATATGAATATATTTTATATACGGTACATACACCAAAATAACATTTTTTTTGTCGGGACTTTTATTGGCAGGTAGCTGATGTAATAAGGAGTAACTTAGGCTAAGTTTATTTTAGAAATTTCTTAGGCGGAACGAAGTTCGCCGGGTTAGCTAGTTTATAATAAAGGCAATTTCCACCACAACAACATTCAGTAGATCAATATTTTATAACAGTCTTCTTTCTACTCCCATGGTACATAAAGGAGTCATGGGGACCCATTTATGGCAGTGATTGAAGAACCCATCAAGGGTGCCTATAATCTATACATATAAAATGCTTTGTCCTGAATGACTGACTGACGGATCAACGCACAGCCTAAACCGCTGATCGTAGAGACCTGAAACTTAGAGGGAGTGTTCTTTCTATGACGTAGGCATCCGATAAGAAAGGTTTTTTGGAAATTCCACCCCTAAGGGGGTAAAAATGGGGTTGGAAGTTTGTATGAAAAATCTAATTCCTTCGGCCAAAATTTTTGATATTTGGTACAAATAGTTATCTAAGTAAATCATAAAGGTTGTCATTATAAGATTTTTGAAACTACCCCCAAATGATGATTTAGGGGGTGTTGAAGTTTGTATGTAAGAATCTGATTTATTGGGTCAATAAACTTGAAAATTGACATAAATACCAACCTAAATAAATAATAAAGGTTCTCATTATTAGTTTTTCAAAACTACCCCCAAAATAGATATTATTTAGGGGTTGATATTTTTTTTTTTGAAAAATCTTATTTCTTGGGTTAATAAACAAGAAATTTGACATAAATACCAACTTCAATAAACAATGAAGGTAATCATTATTAGTCTTTTGAAACAGCCCCCAGAAGACGATTTAGGGGGTATAAAAATGTTTTGAAGAATCTTATTTCTTGGGTTAATATATTTGAAAGGTTGTCATTATTAGTTTTTCGAATCTGTCCCCAAAAAGCGATATAGGGGGTGTCAAAGTTTTTTTGGAGAATAATATTTGTTGGGATAAAAAACTTGAAGCTTGACATAAGTACCAACCTATGTAAACAATAAAGGTGGTCATTATAAGTTTTTAGAAAAGCTTGGGGTTAAGCTAAGAATCTTACTTTGGGCAGGTTTTTGATTTTGACGTAGGGTTCTAGGGGAGCACTGAGCAGGAATTTTCGAAAATTAAATCTGAAAGACCTGGAAAGAGGGTGAAAAGGGACAGAATTTGTTTGTAAGAAAAAAATTATTCCTTGGGATAAAGTAAATAATTGAAATTTACATAAAACGTTTTTAAAACTACCCGTCAGATAGGGTTAAGGGGTGTTAAAGTTTTTTTGAGGAATCTTACTGCGGAATCTTGCTAAGAACGAACTACGAAAAATAGAAAGAGAAGAAAAGAGTGAATATAATATTTGGGTTGTTCAAAACTCTAGCATCAACGGGGCAAAATGGGGTTACTAAGTTTTTAGGGGAGGATTTTACTTTGTAGCAGTAACCTAAAATTCATTCTTATTTAAGTCAAATAACGAATCGTCTCAAACCAATAAACCCTGTATATTTACGATACCCCGTTTTTTATTGATTTAATAATAGCTTATTTTTAGTCACTAACTGCACATAAGAGTCATTTATAGGATAAACGAAATCACGCGAGCGAAGTCGCGGGCGAAGTGTTAGTCACTGATATAGATCAATGATAGGGTCGGTACCACGGAACAGAAAAACAATCAGGAATCAAGTTGCGTGGAAGCGCTTATTAGTGACACGCGTGCCACGCCTACTTTCCACTGTTTTTTCTGTTCCGTGGTCGGTACAATACATTTTTGTAACTAGTAATAATAGGACAAAACAAAAAAGGCATTTAATTTGAATAAATAATAGCTATAATAACTGATGATTAGTATACAATCGGTTACTTTATAATTGTATCTTTATATAATTTTCGCTAGCCTATGCTGCCGCTCCTGAAAAAGCGCGTCTTAAATCTTTCGCGAGCGTCTTCATCTATACTCCATTTGCGATAACATTAGACGTTTAAATTAGCCCATTTTACAGCCCGTTCAACAGATTTTGACTTCTATTGCGTTGGTGATACGACAAATGGTAGCTGTAGTAAACAGTTGGTTTTGGTAACAAGTTTATGCTTTTTATGTCATCCTTATGTTTACGGAATAGAACTCAAAATCGGTTGAACGGACTGTAAAAATATTTGGAAACATGTCTAGTGTTATTTCAAATGGTGTTTAGTAATATTATTTCTACAATCTAAAATAAAACGATGTTGGGAACTCCGGGAGTCTAGCCATAATAAGTTTAAATTCGTTCAGTCCGATGCCTCCACTCTTGTCTAAATTTATTTCATCTAATATCTGGAAAGAAAGAAAAAACATTGTTAAAGACAATTATTATTTCGTACCTACGTTTAGAAAAGATGTGCATCAGATCATAGACTTCCTCATTCAAAGGTATTGCCAACCTTTCTATCCTTCAATAGATCAAAGGTTCCTTTTCATAGATTCGAAAAATAATCGTAAATATTTACGTTGAAATGCAAATTTTTAATTGAAAAAGACCAGTCACGAGGATGGAGCAAAATAGTAGGTACGAACTTCTAGCACACCATACGATGACCCAAAATAGCTACGAACAGCTGCAATGAAACTGCATTTAGCAATACAAATTGAACCTGTTAGTCATGTTACGTAGCCGCTTTTAGTTATTGTGCTCTCAGCAACACTTGTCGATCTCGATCTTGCACAATATTAACAAGTTGGCTTCTTCTTTCGGCAATTTATCACAGAACACCAGGAACCATTTTAATACAGGTTAGGAGGGATATCGGACCAGTTATTAATATACCATGAATTCAGTAGGTACTTAAATGATTCTGGTGTCTGGACCCCAAAGTTGGAATTTCTCGTCGGCTGTCTTCTCAATTTTTACTAGAAAAATTCTAACGCTTGGGGGCGCGGTTCAGAATCATGTAGATACCGATATCATACTTAGCAATAGGTTGCGTCGAAGTACCTTCTAACCTGTATAAAAATAGTTCCTTCTGTGCTGTAAATATGATAAAATATTTGACTAGTCAATAGGATAGAAGCGACCACAAGAGAGGGCCGGTTTCCTACATACGTGGGCGCTTGAATATATGATTGTATATGAACAAAGCGGCGTCTATCGCAATACCTACCTACTAGCATAGATTTATACTTACAACTTTAGCAATTTTAAGCTTGGAGTCCCGATCGATCTGGTTATCCGTTATACGATCATCAATGACACTCCAAGTCAACCGGTCCACGATTTTGCTGATGTCCTTCTCGGTTATCTGTCCGTCTTCATCTAGATCTGAAAATGAGTTTAAAAAAAATATATTATGGGAACTAAATTGTCATTTTTTAACTCCAAATGTAGACTGCAAAGCAGTTCCGGCGTCACTGTTCCAAGCGCCGTGTAGGTAGGTAATACGTTTCGCTTACGCGTACGACATTCTTTCCGCAAATTTCCAGTGTTGCGGCGTTAGTGCTGACCTGCTTTGCTCGTAAATTTACCTTTAAAGCTAAGTTAACGCTAAACTATCGTATAGTGGCAGGCGCATGGCTATTAGTCACAAAGCCCTCAGTTTTGTTATCAGCAAAGTCCTCAAAAACTTTTTGCATCAATTCGCCGGATGTAATAAGGAAGGATGGTCGCCGGATTGTTGTTCTAGATATGTTTACGTACCTACACCACGTTTTAGGATTTTTATTTAAAAAAAATGTCTAAAACCTTTTGCGAGCGGATTAGTCAGCGTGGCTGTCGAAAATGATACTACCGGGATGATACATTACCTTTATGTAGCCTATGTCCTAAGCCAGGTAAATCAGAACATGGTCTACCTACCCGTGTTTCAATTTCATCCAAATCCGTTTAGTCGTTAAAGCTTTAATTGAAGAATAATAGACATCCAACCAGATAGATTTTCACGGTTCTAAGATTTAAGATTTCTGATTTAAATAGATATGCCTGTAAATAATACTCCACCACCATGCAATAAACAACTTAATGCCTATAAATAAATATTTGCTTTCAGAAAAACAAACCTTAAATACCTACCATCTACGTGCCATCATCTACAATGTGATCTCATACAATAAAATACTACCAAAGATCCTGAACGCCCAAGCAGCCTTAACTTCGGCCGGGCAGCCAGCGCTCATGGCCGAACACAAGTCCACCAGGTCTTCGAATGAGAAACAGTCATCATCCTTGGAGGAAAACACACTGAATATCCTGTCTTGAAACGGGTTGTTCTGAAAATTAGGTAACACATTTCGAAATCGACGATAATTTAGCAACAATAACATCCTTTGTGTCTAGCACAAAAGATATTTAAAAATTATCAATTAATTCTTTTGTTCGAAACATGCTTAATTATTGGTTAGACGCTTAAAATTCTGTGTCGATTTGATTAACATGCATATGTAGTAAATACAAACAAAATGTTACCTTTAGCACGCAGAACTTGTTCAAAATATGTTCCCTGCTAAATCTGTGGTGGTAGTTACTTTTAATCATCTCAGGATCAATGGAATAAAACTTTTTCATCAAGCTGCAAAATGTGCATTATTTGCTTAGACTAATGCAAGTGGGTGTAATCACCATGACATGAACAATTACTGTGCTTTACTTACTACATTATTTCTCCCTTAGTCAGATAAGTCAAGGATGCGTAGTCTTCTAGAACATCCTGGGTCAATCCAGGATACGATTGTGCACTACCCATTGTTTGTTTTTCGTTTATTTCCGTCAAATCACTATCACTCACTGCCTTTGAGCGGCAGTTTATAAAAATTATCTTATCAGTACCTATTGGCAATTAAAATACAGATTATATCGATTATGGTTTATAAGGTTACTCCTATTGTGACGTCGCCACGTCCGCAAATGCAGACTGTTCAAATAAAACTGCGAAATTATATTAAGGAAAAATAATTTATTGTTTAAAAATAACACCCGAGATCATACTCAGCAATAGTAACACATACATACACGAAAAGTCAATGCAATACAAATATAGCAATACACGCTCCACTCTACTATTTGCTAATTTATTTATTCCAGGATATCGTTTTATGGGCTACTAGCTGGTAGAAAGACATGCACAACGAAATAAATATATGAGGCAAAACAATATTCCGTAATAAACTTGCAATTAAGTAAGCGTCTAAGATATGAGAATGACTAAATAGTGGCTGCTTGAAGAAATTACTAGAAAAGATTTCTATAATCGAGAAATTAAGGTCATAAGAATAATATAGTTTTCACTAAAGTTTAAGCTGATAACACTTGCACTTATGATTTTACTAATATTTACATGTGTTTGTTTATTTTGTCATTTTCAGTTACGGTTTATTTTTGCAGCTGAATGACGCTCTGCGCCTACAAATCACCTTTTAGGGAAGTCAACATTGTCAAAACTGATTTGGCGTCGCGCTCTCATTTTAGCTGCTTCTTCGAACGACGGCATGGAATTCGACTTGAAGAGGCCGAGACTGGACTTGTCAAGCATGCTAAGCCCACTGCTGCTATTCGAGTTACTATCTATATTTACTAGTTTGTCTTGTAAGATATTTTTGGAGCCACTTTTTGGTTCCTGTTTGATTCCGACACTGTGAGTGTTTTCTTTGATTTGGGAGGTGAGTGTGCTGGTTACGTTCTGCTGCCGGGCCTTCATCTGTTGGTAGGCATTGGCTGAGATGTATCCCGATACTTTGTTGTTGGTTTCGTTGGCAATCTTCATCTGTTCCTCCTGGAAACACTCGTCCACAGTGCGACCTTGTATAATTGCGAATACGTACTGACGTGCTAGTCTGTAAAAGAAGAGATGTTGTGTTAATACAAATGAAAAACTTAGAATATACGAGGTTATTTAGAATGGGAAGGTTTGTATTAATTGTATTCTTAGCATCATACAGTTAGTATGGTTGTTGATGAATAACAATGAAACCTAAGTATAGGCAGACCACTTCACTGAGTCCGTTCCAAGAGAGATGTTGACACCTATCAGCGACTACACACCCACGGCGACACTAAGTCCGCCTATCTATCTATCTGTTCTAATACCTTTTAACGATAAATAGCATATAATTAATAAAATAAAATATAAAAATAGGTGTGTATTAATTTATTTAAACTTCATACCACAGTCCGTACCATACAGTTCATGCAACACTCCGTAATCCGTACACCGCCGTACAGCGCAGCTACTTCAGAATGGTCTCAGTTAAGCGGTCAGTCTATAGTAATAAAGCTTCAATTTGTATGTCCACACCCTTATTCTGACTCACTTTATTACTGTCTACCTAACCAACCAACCCAACTGTTTGTGGTCGGCTCCCAGTCTAACCTGGCGGTGCTGAATCCCAGCATTTTACATGGAGCAACTGCCTAACTGACCTCCACAGCCCAGTTATAGTTCTCGCCAAACTTCTTGGCCGTCCTGAACCTGGCTTTCGGATGCACAAGTCACGTATCGGTGCTGTTCTTTTACGAGATTTACTACTACGCAGCTATTGTAGCCAACTTCAGGGCGGCCAAGATGTTTGGCGAGAACTATACTGGGTCACACGATAACCCTTGACAGAAAATCGGTAGACTTCCGACCTTGTGTTTATGTGGGACAAGAGTGCGGGATCCAAAACACTTGAATAGTTTCTGCGAGCCTCGTCAAGCTTCATTGCCTCAGAGCTTTACTGGTAATAGCTGATGTTGATTTTGGCTTTTAGGAGTTGCAATGGATTGGTGTTTTGCGATTGCCTCATTAAAATAATAATTATCGAAAGTATGAAGATGCGGATTAATACTCACTTCAGCATAGTTTCAGAAGTAGATAGCTTAGGAGCTGCCAATTTAGCAGCGTGCCGAGGCAGCATTAGCAACCGGCGAGTGAGTCGCGCTAGTGAAGACGCCTTCTCGCGGAAACCGGGCGATGACATGCGCCAACCGTGCACGCGAAGAGCCTCTGATACCGCCCACAACAGTTTCTGCAAAGATGATAACAAGTTTTAGAAAACCATGTTTATGGAAAGAAAATTTCTTTGGTCTATCGATCGAAACCGACTGCTTAGAGTAGCGTACTTTCGATCCCCGAGTTGGCATCGTTGATTTTTCCACTAAGAATTCCTAGGTAGCAAACTAGTCTAGTTAGCTAAAATCACTTCTTTCCATAGATATAGTATGTACAAGATAAACAGAGTCAGATGAAAAGCGAAACCAAAAAAATAAAATCTATGTGTGAGGGAAATTGTCCATGTGTTAGTTAAAAAAGTGTTGTTAAAAAGTCCATGTTCAGTATCGATATCGATACTTGGTGAACACAATAAGAAACAAGATTAAAGGGTTGTTGCCGTTGTTGTTTATATTGAACTGTTATAAAAACTGGGCAAAATACATGCTTGCTTATACAGAATACTATCTAGGTTAACCACGAACTAACCATACGATAGGAAGTGTCATTCTTACAGGCACAAATACATTAGGTATAGATTCTTTCATTAGGATTCGTCGATGTTTTCTTAGTATGCAGTAGGTATTTCAATACGAAATGTTTACTACATATTGTAGAGACCATCCATCTCTGTTTAAAATTCGAATCCATTTTTCTCTTAATACAGAATTATTTGGGCATCTGTAGGTACATAAACATTACAAATTATTATTTACACAACAGAACAATTTGCTGGTGAGCAGAGCACTCATGTATTCAAGACACTGTAAAACTAATAAATGCAAACAATATGACATTCCTAAACCTACTCAAAGTAATAAAACATCAAAACTCTCCGAAACATTTTGAAAAACAAAGGCTAATAAAATAAACATGCAACTTAAAGTACAGTTTAGATGAACACATCTTCTCAATCCTAACTTAAATCTATTTAAACAAAACTTGACTAAATAAGTTTGTATTCATACCATGATGTCACTATAAAAAGATTAAGTTTTTATCGATACTCCTGACGTCACCGCTTTGTCAAGCCCTAGCGTAAACAAGCAATTTTCTCATTTACATTATATTTTAGCAAATTCTGTTTAAATATACGAAATATACTTTTATAAAACAATGGAAATCAATATACTATTGTAAGAATATTTTTCTGAGCCGATTACTAGCAGTAATTTGTCAAAATATGGTTCAAAACAATCCAAGGACAAAATTGTATTTACCTATGAAACATGTATTTATTTGGGTTATTTCGTCTTGTAACGTCACATTCACTCACAGAATAAGCCAACATAGTTGCATAATTAATAATATCAATTTAAATCTAAAGATTATTATTTAAATGCAAGAAATTCACCGCTGTGTAAAACAGAAGGGACGCTATGGACCCCTTCTCGCGAAAAAAATGACATATTGGTACTTCATTCACTCTCTCTTTTTCTCTTGGGCGTTTAGTACTTGATTAGGTTTTCTCGCTCGCACCCTTCGTGTATCTTTTTGCGTAGCAAAAAAATTCTAAATCTATGCTTCTTTCATAGGGGGGCAAAAAGTGGGTGGCCTGTACGCCTCTGCTAACACTTGTATTGTAATCCTAAATTGATGTAACTGAATGCTTTTTTTATTTACTAACCTTCTTATGAGTCTCATTCAATTCACTGGAAGTCCTCGTAGCAAACGCTTCCGACGCTCGGCGTGCGAATGAAGGTTGTGAATGCGAACTCCCAATAGAATCTCCTCCGAACGACAAACTCTTGGCGATTTTACTCCTCCCATTATCCGAGTCGTCATCAAAAGGATCGCGCTTTCTTTTCAGGAAATGATCGCTTTGAGTACCATCCATGCTTTTTGTTTCTGCAGTTCTGACCGGTGAACCGAATAATGCTCGTTTTGATTTCATTGCTTGAGCTGGTACGGATGTGGAAGGAGCTTGTGGCATAGGTCTTCGGGTTTCAGGACTGAAGAGGGCTCTTTTGAGAGTTTCTCGAGCGGGCTGTGACCTTGATAGGTGGTCAGCGTCCATGAGCAACCTTCTCATGGCTTTCTTCTTGCTAGAGCCACCGCTTCGTGTCTTAGGGGTCTTCGCTGGAGTTTTCTTGCCAGGAGTCTTGCGAATAGGTGTTCTTTTGCCCGGAGTGCGTCTAGTGCGAGGGCTCTTCCTCTCTGATGAGTTGACCAGCTTTCTGTGCGGGAAGAAACTTGAAAAAATTTCGATATCAGTATTGAGATAAACAGTTACACACACAGAAGAACGAAAAGACTAGGTATAGTATAAGGTTAGGATTTTCACAAAATCCCATTCAAATAAAACAAATAATGAATGCAATGCAATTAAAATTATTATGAACCAATATTAATGATAGATTTGGTATTTGATTGAAAAATATTACTCATTCATAGATGGGACTGAATTAAATTGAGTAAACATCGTCCACATTTTGACAACAGTGAACAGTTAAGGAGCCAAAAGTACAAATACAAATACATAAATTATTTAATTATTCTTTCACAAGACTTGTACTGCAGCTAATATATGCATTGCCTTTTTTAGCAAGAATGTCCATGTTTTCAAAATAAATAGTGTAGTTTACTTACTTCTTATCAATGTACACCATTTTAGCAGTGGAAGTATGTGCCTTCTCGTTGATTGTGGCAGCGCTGGCGAAGGCTTGACGCCGACGAGCCAAGTGCGATAGACGACGTCCAGGCGACTTCGCTTGAGCCATTCTGTAGTTTTAAATACTTTATTAAATTCGATGGCGTGAAAAATAAAGCAATAGATTTGGAATGGATAATGTAATGATCATTAGTAACGACTGATGTGGTATGTCTGACTATACAATTAAAACTCCATCAAATGAATTACTTCCTCAATTTACAACAAACTAATGATTTTTATGTTTTCTATGCAATTTTTGCAAGCAAATATTCAATTAGTAAAAGAGAGTATTAATAAGTTTACAGCTGACTAGTGTACAAAAAATACAATATTTGTTAACTTTAATTTCCTTTTACAGCAATTATTCTTTATATTCTTGTACAGTTTCAATCTGATAATTCTGATCAAGAAGATATACAACAGCTTCCATCAGGAATCCATCTATGGAATGAATGCTGCTTGTAACTTTATTATTTATTTATTATATACTTTATTGTACACCACAAAATAAGTAAAGGACAAACATTCACAAAAACAAGTGTACAATGGGCGGTCTTATCACACAGGGCAATTTCTTACAGACAACCTTTGGATGGACTGCACAATATGAGAAGAATTTAGAGCTGTCAGTTTACAAAATTACTTTGTTAAATAATATTACTTAGATATAATAACATAAATATATACATACGATATTATAAAATATACTTATACATATCAAATATATAACAGAGAAAGGAGAAGAAAAAAAATTATAGTTACAGGTAATGCTCTTTTACCATTTTCTTAAACGTTGGCAGTGTTTGAGCACGTCTTATTTCAATTGGTAACACATTCCACAACCGAATCGCTCGAATCTTTAGCCTCTTGATCAGTAAGCACAATGATGCGGTTTGTAGTGCCGGACCTACAAATAATCGTCTAGAATGGTCTTTTGGTGCATCGCAGTATGCGTCAGGCAGTGGTGAGAACTATGTGTCCGGCGCTGCATATCACGGTGTTGTGCGTTCCGATCAAGAGATCATAGATTTACATTTTCAACCAATACTTCCACTACCACGGCGTCTCGTGAAAATGAAACACGACTAATATACTTTAGTTGTCACTGGTATGTGGCTCGAGATATAGCTATAAGTCTTTTCAGTCCATCCAAAGATTGTCGCTTTTAGTGATAAGACCGCCATTGTATCCATAGAGTACTTCTTTTTTTTAAGTTTTGTAACTAATTTGGTGTACAATAAAGTATATTGTTATAATTTTATTCTATAGGTAGGTTTCTTTTTTCTATAGCACAAAATAAATGGCTTATAGCACTTTTGTCATCTGGTCCAAATGACAGACAGACCATGGTTGTGCACTGCATTCTATAATATTTCGATTTATCATTATTGGTATCAAACTGAATTTCATAAGTTCGTAATTCCCGGGATTCCATGGGATACTAGTTATCATTATTGGTATCAAACTGAATTTCATAAGTTCGTAATTTCCGGGATTCCATGGGATACTAGTTATCATTATTGGTACCAAACTGAATTTCGCAAGTTCGTAATTTCCGGGATTCCATGGGATACTAGTTATCATTATCGGTATCAAATTGAATTTCATAAGTTCGTAATTCCCGGGATTCCATGGGATACTAGTTATCATTATTGATATCAAACTGAATTTCATAAGTTCGTAATTTCCGGGATTCCATGGGATACTAGTTATCATTATTGGTACCAAACTGAATTTCGTAATTTCCTGGATTCCATGGGATACTAGTTATCATTATTGGTATCAAACTGAATTTCATAAGTTCGTAATTTCCGGGATTCCATGGAATACTAGTTATCATTATTGGTACCAAACTGAATTTCATAAGTTCGTAATTTCTGGATATCCACGGGATACAATAGAAAGTGCTTTAACGTGCTATTGAAAGTGCGTTTGAATCTAAACTGATAATTATTTTTATAACGAGATAGAATTGTTTGTTTGTATTGTGCTCGTCAAACATCTGGGCCGCCCTGAAGTTAGTTTTCCGATGCGTAAGGCACAGATCGGTGCTATTTTTGTATGAGATTTACTACTGCGCAGCAATTGTAGCCAACTTCAGGGCGGCTAAGAAGTTTTGCGATAACTTATATCTCGAGAAGTACAGACCCAATTTCGAAAATTCTATCACTAATATAAAAATACACTATTGCTGAGGGCTATATAGGCCATGCTAAATGCACCATTTCTATGGGACAGACTATGACCTAACCCACTGGAAGACTCTTCCGTGGATGCCCCCACTTCGCTTCTGTAGGAGCGAAACCTAAGAAAAAGCTAGTAATTTATATGGTATACATACTTGAGCCTCAATGCTTTCCGCTTGCTAGCACTGTTGGGAGACTGCATGCCTCCAGAGTAAATGTTTACACTTGTATCAGTCTCGGCTCCAACATATCTCTCTCCATAGCGTAACGCAAGTAATTCTAACTTCTCTGAGTGCTTTGTCAAATTGTAGCTGGAAAGACAATAAAACAAATAAAGAAAAATCTTTCTTCGTTTAAAATCTGTCTCTTGCCTTTAAAACTACTAAATAGATTTTGGTTCAGTTTTCTCTCCCATTAGATATTTTTTCAAGGAAGGATTATAACTATACTCTATTCGCTGGAGCAAAAAAATAAAACGTAAACAAACAATCGTCAAACAATTATAATCCGAATAATAATAAAAATACAACCTTACAACGCAAAATGGTTACTTTTGTAGCACTCTTTAATTTATCATCATAATAGTTCCGACCTCTGCTTTCGAGATCCTTTTTTATTGTCGACTATTGGTTTTGGTTTTAATAATTTTTATTTTTTTGATTATTCATTAAAAATATTAATATTGTTGTAAAATACAGTTAAGATAATAATAATTTAAATGTTTGACATTATTTTTGCATGTGTGTATTTGGTTGTTGTATGAAATAAACGTCTTTTCATGATATTTTTTACTTAAGATTTTAGTGACAGCAAGGACCTTTTTATGGTTTGTTAACCTTTTATATTTTGCTCCAACAAATTGAGTATAGGTATTTTTTATACATAATACAGATTGCTATGGTTGCTTATTTGCTTGTAGCATATAGGCCCATACACCAGACCTACTGAGTGAGTTTAAGATAACTTTTATCAAAATGCCTTTATTAT
Organism: Orthosia gracilis; assembly: GCA_947562075.1. Taxonomy (NCBI): domain Eukaryota; kingdom Metazoa; phylum Arthropoda; class Insecta; order Lepidoptera; family Noctuidae; genus Orthosia; species Orthosia gracilis. Next base: position 30,501,909 of record OX387273.1, read on the forward strand.
TAGGCCTATTTCCTCAAACATTTGAATGTGAGAGGAAATATTTTTGAGGAATATTATATTCCAAAACACAACACAATTACAACATACACAATTAAAATTAATATAAAAATATAAGGTTAGAACCATACACAACTGATAGATAAAATACTTACTAAACATCATGGTATCTGCATTTCACCACATCTGGCCAGGCCGTTTCAGTTGCCTCAATCTCGGTACACATTTTCAAATGTATACTCTTATCATTTAAGCTAGTATCTAAATCAGAAGGCTCATTGGATGTAGAACACTTTGATTTCTCCCCATTGAAACTTTTATTAGAACTTTCTTCAGTATCTAGTGTTGTCGAGATTTCAGGGATTTCCACAAATGACACACGTTTTGTAGGTGTTGTAGAGTTTATCTCAGGTGCTACGATTTTTGCTTTTTCGTCAAACAGAGGCAGATTGAAATAATACTTCTTGAGCATCTCTGTTACATCAGTCTTTATGATTGTCACTGAAGGTGGTGGTAGGACTCCTTGTAGAGTTTCCTGTTGGAATTATAAATAGCATGAACATAGGTAAGGTTTGAAGAAAAAAACATCTAAAAATAGGAGACTACATTTTTATGAGTTTAAAATAAAACTTTAATCATATAAAGTACTAATAATTTTAAAGACCAAAGAGGCTACATATAGGAACAAATAAAATTATCTAGCAAAACTCCGCAGATGTGATTATAATCAAAATGTGATGATTGATTTATTATTGTTTGTGTTTTATCATCATTTTTTACCCGACTGCCGAAGGAGGGTAATGTGTTTATCAGTCTATGTAATTATGATTGTTCCTATGTGGCGTTCTAGAGACCAAACACGTTGGCCGATTTTGATGATTCTTACGTCAATCGATTCGTGTTAACCTTGCGAGTGTCACTGGCTGCATTTAAATTGGGTGATAGAAAAATGGCGGATTTTGAGAAAAAAATTGGTCCCCCACAATGTGTCACCAAATTTTTTTCTTCCATACCTATCGTGTGGGGTATCAAAAATAAGGGTTTTAAGAGGTGATTTCAGAAATATATGACACTTATATGTTTAATTGTACTTATATGTTAAAAAGTTAATTCAAAAAATCTAAACACCCGACTGCTTAAAAAGCCAACTAAAAAGACAAGTAAACAAGAAGAAAATCATGCTGTGCAGTCGGAGGATACATCTGGTTTTGGTCAGCGAGATCGCGAATATATATCCTCCGACTGCACAGAATAATTGACTTTCTTTTAGGTTTTTTGAATTAACTTTTTTTTTTGTATGATATTTACTACTGCCAGCCATTGTAGTCAACTGCAGGGCGTCCAAAAAGTTTGGCGAGGACTACTGATCTGATTATGAACAAAGATAGAAAAAGCTACACTATGTCTGGATGCCATTATTTATCTTGAAAAAGTGCATGGCTTCTGTTAAATAGGTCACTAAACTGAAATCATGAGAAATAGCGATTTTGATGTGAAACAAGTATTTGTTTTTAACCGAGTAAAAATAAAAGCATTATCTCAGTTTGACCTGTATGTTTGTATGTTTGTCCGCGATTTTCTAGCGTTTTGCTGAACCGATTTTGATGCGGTTTTCAGGAAAGTATGTGTTACATTCGGGAGAAGGTTATGGTATACAACAAATGGATGCCCTGTGACGTTGTCCGCATGGATACGTTATGTGTATATCTATGTTTGTATGTATGTATCTTTGTCCACGCATTTCACCGAAACTCGTAATCGGGTTATGATCATTCTTTTTTATTGGATTAAGCATCTCTCAACTTAGGTTATAGTGCAAGTTTCATCAAAATCGGCTGGGCTATTTTCAAGATAGGGAACATACAACCAAACTCTTTAGTGAAAAACATCACAAAATGTGTAAATTGAGTTATTATATATGGGTATTTTTTCAATCCTTAAGGTACCTTAATATGGAACTTGCTCAATTTGGTAATGGTAAACCAAAACTAAAAAGACAGAAATGAAACTTATTCACAAAAAAATTAACTTACAACTGAAACAAGCAGTACTAAAAATTGCAAAATAACATTGTCCCAAATAAATACAGAAAAAAAAAAATTAGGTCATTAAAATTGTTAGGTAATAATAACATTTGGGTGCAAACACAAGGATATTGCTAACCACATAATGTAATGCTGTAAACCTCAGTCGCACAAAATATCTATGTTTAGTCAACCTTGAAACATGCAACTGATAAGAACTGCATAGTTACCAAACTTACCGAGACAGTGGTAACGGCCGCGACTTACAAGTTGTTGATAGTGGGTTCGAACCCAGGCAGGCACTTTACTTTGTGTAAATTATTTCATCACCACTGCTCTCGAAACGGTGAAGGAAAATGTCGTGAGGAAACAGGCATGTCTTAGAACCAAAAATTCAAAGACATGTGACATCCACCAACATGCACTGGGCTCGCATGGTGGATTACGGCCCATACCCTCTCACAGAGAGGGGGCCTGCTCGCACAATGGACCATATGCGAGTCTAAGTGCGGAAAAGGGGTCCATCTATCCTATCCTATCCTACCTAACTTACCTACTTAGTTATATTAAATGCAAAATGCATAAAAGTCACACATATAGCCCGGTCAAGATAACTGAGCACCCAAAATGTCCTCACTATTTGAGACGAACGCGAGGCGCCGCACGGGCAGGCGGGAGTGTTGTCGTTTGACATTTCGGGTGCTCACTTATCTTGACTGAGCTAGAGCTTTTCTTTAGACTTTATAATAGTACCAACCTGTTACTGCCCCACTGCAGGGAAAATACCTCTTGTCATACATTAACCACCATGCTTGTTCAATTGAATCTATACAAAATAATATCTTCTAAATAAATAAATGATTACATTATTCTTATGAAAATATTATTTTGTTGCTGTCATAAAACATCTTATGGAGCATACAAAATGGAACAATATAGATTTGCAGGTTATTATGTAAATGGCAAAGGTAAGGTTAAAAATAATGTTGGCATTCTGCTTACCTCAATCTTCCTGACTTTTCTTTTGGCAAGAATTTCAAAATCTTGGAGGAAATTCCAAAAAGGTTCTGGTTCTGGCTCTTGAGGTTGGTCATCATGTTCTTCATTATCAGAAAACATATTTGGAGATCTCACTCCGCTGTCAAAAGACGCCTCGAGTGATGAGTAACTTTGCTCTGAATTCCACTTTGCTGTGCTCCCATCATCATTTACAATAGGACCATCCTTCTTGTTATTCTCCTCATAATGGGAGTCTCCAGTACTCTCAGAGTTCTTATATCTATCACTAACATTGTCTGATGCATCAGTAACTCTCTGATCACCATCGAATCTCTCCATAATTGACTCTGCATTATCACTGCTACTTGTATACATCCCACAACTTTCCTCTTCACGTTTTTCTTCTAAATTAGCTAAACTAGTACTAGAACTCATTGCAGAGATGGGGTCTACTATAGGCTTTAACTTAAGCACATGCTTAATTGTACCATTAAAAGATAATTCACTTATAGGTAACTTGAAAACGTTTTCTGAAGGCCCCACAACTCTAAACATAGGCACACTGTCTACTGCGTTATTGCTATTTTCCATTGTAGGGGTTATGAACATAGGATGTTTAACTATTTCAGTTCTCGAGTCCTCTGACGTATGCAGATCAGTTTGGTTAGATTTTTCGTTGATAAGGCTGTGATCGATCAATGAATTCTCAAGTAATGATGCCGCGAGTGGTGAACAGGGTGAATTGATTTTCACACACAAATCTGTATCTAAACTAGATCCTTTGTCAGTCATATGATCACGAACAATCTGATTTAATAAACTATTCTCAGTTTCAGCTGTTTCACAATGTTTATTTTTAACATTAGTTGATGTTACGATAGATAACTCTATGTTACCTCTGCTATGCGAACTCTCAGAATCACAGTGGTGCGAAGAAAAACCCTCGTTCGGTTCACGTTTTACGCTTTCCGCTATATCAACCACATTAAAACTTCTCAAATACCGTTCGTACAAAGAAAAACTATCGCTCATGGAGTGACAATTTGAGTCTTCAAAGGATTCCATCACCACTTCATTATTATTTGAGAAAAGTTGTTTTAAGGACACACATACATTGTTTTTGCACACGAAAAGATAATCTAACTTATAATGTTTCCTAATTAATATTGCAAATTAACACTAATAATCTTCGATATTCACACACACAAACGCGCCATTTACGCCATGTTGATAAAACCAAATGCCAGATTAGTTAGATTGCCAGTGCAATGCCAGCCAATAGCCAAAGGCTAACAGTGTTGTCAGATTTAATGTTGTCCCAAGTAGCCTAATTTCGCTAATAGGGGCTAGCTAGGACTACCGCGTATGAATTCGCCGCTAGAGGCGCTGGTGTAGCGTAATGTTTTAATATTCCGATATTTCAAACTCCACTGTTTGTGTGTGAGTGGGTGGGTTTTTCCTAATTATAATTATTATAGTTGTGAATATTTTGCGATAGCTCATAATGACGGAAACACACTTATCTGGCGTGGACGAAGGCTGAAACAGAGTCATTTGATTGGTGGGTCCCGCGCCACGCCACGACACGTAAGTGTAGTTCCGCCTCTATGGCAAATATGAGTGTCAGTGAATGTCAGTATTTTAAGGTATTCAATATGATTTAAATGTAAACTTGGTTTTTACGCCCATAGTAGGTATGTAACACACATTTCCAGCTATATTTCTGGACCATAGTCAACGTTCCAAGTTTTATTGTAGCCAACGTTAATAAGTTCATTGTCATTATATTGCAAAGTAGTCTAAAATCTAAAATAACATTGATTTTTTTATTTGATTCCACATTTTTTTATTATTATTTTTGTGTTTAACCTAATTTTTAACTGACTTCGCAAGAGAAAGACTTTCGGTTTCGAAAAGGGGATTCGATTAATAAATTATTTATGTATTTTATTAGTTAGGTAGTTTATTAATCCGACTTCAATTGATGTTCATAATTCTTATTTTGCACACCTACCACTGTTGTGTCCTTTTTTACCCATAGGTTGATTGGTAACGATTTCCTTGCTGCATTAAGTCCGCCTATGTATCACCAATGTACATGAAGTTTAAATAAATAAATAAATTACTATGCATTCAGCAATTTTTTTTTATACTTAGTTTTTGATTATGTATTTCTTCTATTTTGCAAACTATTAAAAACAATTTAGTGACATATTATAATGTAGTTCAGTTTAGTTCCAGCTCAAAAAAAAAAACTATTAAAAACAGTATTTTTTTACAAACGTCCCTGTAATGTTTCATAATGTATTTTCTATGATATCTCATTTTTAAACCACAGGACCAGTTCTATTAATTTTTTACTACTACTACTATTCATTCGAATGAAAATTTAGTTCCAATAGTATTTATTTTCTGTCAAAGGGAACTTTGTAAAAGGGAGCTTGAATACTCAACATCATTAAACACACTACACTACAAGCTAATGTCATTTTATTTTCTAACTAAATGTCCCACGAGGCTTCACTCCCGTCAAGTGGCTACCTGCCTACCCTACCCTAACTACCCTACATACACGAATGTTGCGTAACTTTAACCGCTTTCGCAGCGCACGCAACGGAATCTCTCAAAAACGAATATTTTTCCGTTTTTGCAAACCTTTTCATTTATGCTCCGCTCCTAGCGTGATGTTATATAGCCTAAAACCTTCCTCGATAAATGGACTATCCGACACAAAAAGATTTTTCAATTCCAATCAGTAGTTCCTGAGATTAGCGCGTTCAAACAAACATATAAACAAACTCTTCAGCTTTATAATATTAGTATAGACTAGCGACCCGCCCCGGCTTCGCACGGGTGCAATGCTGATACTAAATACACTACAGAAAAACTGTGAACGTTGTATATAAAAACATAGCGGCCCGCTCCGGCTTCGCACGGGTATAAAATATATAGCCTATGTGATTAAAATCGATTCAGTAGTTTTGATTTATTCATTACTGCCCGTGGCCCGCACGCGTTAAATTTGGAGTAAAACAATCCCCCTTTCTCTATACCATGAAGATTTCCTGCTATCTTTGGAATATCTAAATTCATACACTATATTTTTACTTATTTACTTTTTACATTTTTAACTATTTATTTTATTTTTACAACATATTACAGAATGTCTTTGTAAACAACGTTCACAGCTTTCTTGTCATTAGACAATACAAACATGTTTTCTCTGGAGGTCACTCTTGAAAGAGCGACATACAGTTGTCCATGTGAAAAACAGTCAACGCTCAAATCTAAGCCTGCAACGTTGAAGGTTTGACCCTGCGATTTATTAATGGTCATTGCAAAAGATGTCTTTACCGGAAACTGTAAACGTTTAAATTGGAAGGGTAAATCCGATGGTATCAGAGGGATTCGGGAAATCAATACATCTTCTCCGGTACCACATCCTGTGAATATTGTGCACTCTATTATGAAAGTTTTCAATGATTTTACCAGCAAACGCGTGCCATTGCAAAGTTTAGGTGGATTCAGGTTTCTTAATAAAATAACAGGACAACCTACTTTCAACACCATTTTGTGAGGAGGGAGTCCAGACGGGTTCAAAGAATTTAGAAATTCTGTAGGAAAATGAACAGCTTCTTCCAAATCGAGAACAGTATCGACCGAGTAGTATATTTTCGTCGGCGCATCAATCTTTGAAAGAATCAAGTTATTTACTTTATCTACTTGTTCGTTAGTTGGTGACAGAATCGCTCTTTCTTTAAACCAAGATATTGTCTTATAACTTATGTTGTCAATGTCAGGATAGACATTGTTGACTAACTCTTGGATGTTGTCTATCAAAACGCAAAGGTTTTCTAGGTCAATCCTTCCCTCACTTTGTGTTAACTCTCCATAGCCAACTTTTAGCAGCATCTCTGGAAATAGCCTGTTCTCACGTGAAGATGATGAAACCCTCATATTAGTTTTAAGCTCTAATTTATTGACATGTGGCCAAAGGTTGGATCTTTTTAGGCAAGCATTTATTTCGTCAGCACGTGTTCCTCGAGTCACAACTGGTAGGATTTGACGGAAATCTCCTGAGAACAGAATTGTACATCCACCCATAGGTGAATTTTTGTTGCGCAAATCGCGCATTGTCCTATCCAGTGCTTCCACAGACGTCTTGTTTGACATGGTAGCTTCGTCCCAGACTATTAATGAGCAGTCACGCATCAATTTTCCTGTATTGCTCTGTTTAGAAACACTACAGACGCTGTTATTATCATCGGTGGCGATTTTCAGCGGGAGCTTGAATGTGGAGTGTGCGGTTCGGCCTCCTTCCAAAAGCGTAGCGGCAATGCCGGATGACGCAACAGCTAACGCAATTTTTCCGATAGATCTCACTTTTTTTAAAAGCAGATTGATTAAAAATGTTTTTCCTGTACCTCCTGGGGCATCAAGGAAAAACAATTTCCCTTAATTGTTATCAATTGTTGATAGTAATGCAGTGAATACTTTTTTCTGATCGATGTTTAATCGTGGCTCATCTTGAGCTATATTTTGTAAAAGTCTCGTTTGATCGTATGATGTTTCTCTTGTGTATTCGGCACTGTTAGTTAAATCTGAGTTAGTAGTATTAGCTGGCATCGGCAGCCCAAAATCCTTGATCGATTTACCCGAAAGTAATTGCACTACTTTGTTCAATTCCAATAATGCTTCGTCAAATATGTTTTGATCATATTGTACATCATCTGAGTTTAAATCTCGCCGTCGCCGAATCAGAATATCACTGGCCATATTTTCTTGAAATTTATTCCATAGATTAACAGAATCAGTTACTTGACAAAACACTACTATGACGGCAAATAAATATCTTAATGATGTAGCTGAACTACAAACAGCTGCTTCTGATAATGTGTTTTCCCAGTGAGAATCGTCTTCCAAGAGCCCCATAGCTTTGTATGCTGCTTGATAAGTATTGTAAACAACACCTTGTACAGTTCTTAGGTGTGCAAAGGATCTCGGGCCTTTTACAATATGCAGTAACATTCTCAGATAAAAGCATTCGCTGTTGTTGGGATGAACCACGTAGACTCTGCCAATAGCATCCGTTTTTTTTACTCCGGGGAAACCATCAACCGCAGTACCTTGTTTTCGCCGTTGAAAAGTTTTAGAACTCTGGTTCCATGTATAGTAACCTGGAACTCTGTCATATGTCAGTGTTTTCGCGAAATCATCTTGAGCACATAACTTGAAGAATGCTGTCAATGTTGTATCCCGCGGGTTATTAACAACTTCTTGTATATTGTTCTCTGTGAAATATACTCTTTGTCCATTTTCTAAATGAACTGCAAGGTGGACAATTGTGGGAGCCCGGTCGTGCACTTCGAATGATAAAATCCTCCATACAGCTTCAGAGCTGCAGATGTAACGTCCAGACTGATATTTTTCCACTTCATTTGGTGATTGTATGCTGAAAGTGGCTTGATCACTGCCTTTATTAATGTACTTCGTAATATATTGAATTGACTTTATTGAATTGCACAACTCTACGTTGATGTGGGCATCGAAAATTTTCAAAAGGAGCGGATTATAGGGAACGATCCATCGGTTATCAATATCATGGTTTCGGACGGTAGCATTTTGCCCACCCTGTTCTGGCGATCGTCGACGACATTTGGGATATCCGTCATCGCTAGTACTTGTTTGAGTTTGGAACGACTTCGGAATTTTTTTGCTGCATTTAGAATCTCGCATACATGGAGAATTCGGGTTTAAAGTCCCGCAAGGGCCGTGTACCATATGTTTCTTTACGATTTCGTACAGGATAGGATCTTCATCTTTATCCGGTAATTCAGCTGAAATAACCCTGTCAATTTGGTTTGGTCTAATTTTGTTCACTAACCACACCAACAGGTCTACATGTGGCAAGCCACGTTTCTGCCATTCTATTGTGTACATATGACAGCGCGGCGGACCGAATATATGAGACTTGTTAATGAGGTGCAGGAGTTTCTGTACTTTTAAATGGAAGACTGTGTTAACTATATCGTATCTGTCTTGTGGAGTTAAATTGGTGTTAATATTTTCTTTGATTTCCGGCCAATTTGGGTTACATGTTGCAGTTATAAATAAATCAGGTTTGCCGTAATTTCTTACGTAAGTCATGGCGTCTTGCGATTTTTTACCGACTTCCCAAAAAGGAGGAGGTTCTATGTTCGACTTCATGTTTGTTTTTTTTTTTTGTATGTTCACCGATATCTCCGTCAATTGTGGACCGATTTTGAAAATTCTTTTTTTGATTTTTAGAGTATGTTTCGAAATTGGTCCCATTTTAATTTGGTGAAGATCTGATGAAGAACTTCGGAGATATACAGCAGAACTCTTCAATAAATGAAGGCAAATCTCTCGGGATTGCTGCAACCGCATGTCTTTTTATTGTTTATACCATTTCATAACATGACATCACGCCAGTACGCTCTAAAGGGGTACACAGATGTGTACAGTTCACCTTGAAACACTTTCATTTCACAGGTTATGATCGAGTTTCATGGCATTCAGTTAATCTATTCTGGCATTACTACCTCACTAAAGCAAGTTGCTTAATAGGTGCAACTAAAAAGTGAAAAATAAAAAATCTTTTTTACAAAAAAAATACTACCGACTTCCAACTAAAAACACTACAAAGTGAAAAATAACTTTCTTTTTCGAAGTCGGTGTCCATAACGAAAAAAATTGGTACCTACCAAAGACACCGACTTCGAAAAAGATAGTTATTTTTCACTTTGTAGTGTTTTTAGTTGGAAGTCGGTAGTATTTTTTTTGTAAAAAAGATTTTTTAATCGAGTAAATATCGAGGTCCACCTGTGAATGATGAAGGTAGTATAACCAACTGCCCAATGCCGTTGCGGTGTTCATTCGCCTGTAAAGCATCCTGAAGATGAACGTAATTTTCAGCTCTCAATTTAGTTTGATTATTACGGATGTAGGCCAATCTCTCAGATTCAATTTTCGCATATTGATCTACCAAGTATTGGCTTGTTAACATTCCATATCTAAGCAAAGTATTGAAATTGTTACGTCTTGTCATTATACGGTAGCAATAGTAGTTCATACATGACACTGTTTTACGCAGAGGTGTACCACCGATTGGGTCAACTTGAGAAATATTAATGGCATAACCATTTTCTCCACGACATAGCATCAAAGGATATTGTAAGCTGTCATAAGATCTGTGTAACTCTGAAATTTTTTGCAAATTATCATCACGACTATGCAATACAATATCTCTTTTGTCAAATTGCTGTCCAGCTATCACCACTGCTACTTCACTCGTGGAAGGCGCATTGTATCGTCCTCTGTGTTCTCCAACAGGAACTTTATTTGCATGGATTACGACATTAAAGTCAGGAGTATCTGCTGGAACACTCTCAATCGCAGTTTTGAAAGACTGTATGTAGCAATTATGAGAATGTAACATCTTGGAGAGATCTAATCAAATCTCTATCAATTGGCTGTGCAACACTTGTATACCGCGTAGATGCTTGTGTATCTGGATCTGCAATAAAATATATTTGCAGAAATTTGTGATCATCGGGTCGAAGTGGTAGCAAGCTCCCAGCTAAGTGGTACACTTGCCCTTGAATTTCAAATGTAGGCATGAACCCACGCTCAACGACTTGCTTACTCTTAAAAGAGGTCATTTGAAATGCGTTATTATAACGGCGTATATTGCGCATGAATTGCTTGGATTTCTGATGATCACCCGTAAGAAAAGAGTGAAGTGGTTCAGGTGGAGGGAGAACTTCTTCTAATTTGACTTTTCCTTGTAAGCAACACATGCCTTTCGATTCGTCCTTGAATTTCAATGCCAAGCAATGTTCACACACTACTGACATAGTACCTATTGATACTATACGATCGTCCTTGTAATAAATCGAAGGATCGTAATTCATGGCAGAATTTTCTTTATTCACCCATGAATCAGTAACTCGTGCTGATGATTCTCTGGCTCTCTGTATTCGATGTCTTTCCCTATCTCGGCTGCGGTGAACCTCACGCTCTACTGAAGATTCTCTCTCTCTCTCAGCTCTCCCGAAGCTGACTGAGGCGAGCCTCACGCTCTACTGACGATTCTCTGTCCCTCTGAACCGTATGCCTATCTCGATCCCGGCTGTGGCGAATCTCACGCTCTACTGAAGATTCTCTCTCTCTCTCAGCTCTATATCTATCCCGACGACGACGATCGAACGACGACGTCTTCCAGACATGACTTTATAATTTCTGTACAAAATTTACTCAGTTCTATATGTATGATTACCTATGCACAAATTGCCATATTATTAGTATGTGCCGCAGTAAAAAATATCTAAATTCTTACCATTTAGAAACAAAAGATAATCAACAATCATCAACAACAAAAGATACCTATTCTATTAAGTACTTTTTCTGAACTTACATATCTCACCTTATCACGATTTTTGAAAATAATTTCCCTAACATTAAATTGATCTAACTGTAAATTTTAATCAAGATCTTAATAGAATATTGCAATCCATAAATTATGGTTTTATTTAATCTAATCTTATCTCACCTTATGTGCGATTTAAAAATTAACCTTAGAATAGAATATAATTTATATTTTAAAACTACTATCATACAATTATTTATCGTAACTTACTTATAATTACTGATACGTTGTCGCGCTGAAAAGCACGTTTTTATAATAAAAGCGTCCGACCGCTGCTAAATTCAAAGTGCTAAAGGGAAAACCGCGGTTTTTTTTTTTTTTTTTTCTAAGTGGCGTCTCACAGTTCGGTCAGAGTGACCGGATACTGCTTAACCGGACTACCCTGTGGAGACTAAGCTATATTATAGCCTCCAGCCAGGCTTGCAAAATTTCTAAAACTAAGCGACTGCGCTGAGGGCTACCCCAGTTGGGGTCGGACCTCGGCTCAGGGCGTCGCTGGGGGGACAACACAACTAAGGCTGGATCTTAATAAGGTGATTCTACCATCCGTTCGGAAAAAGCCTACGTGGAGAAGAACGGACAAGAGGAAAACCGCGGCCTCAGACGCGCTATTTATAGGCACGCTCTTGCCGCACCGGGCGGCCGGCCGGTACCGCCGCAAACGCTACGTCCCGCAATTTTTAAATCTGTAATATCTTCGAAAATATTCACTTAAATCATACGGTGTAAAGGGCCATATAGATCTATATTAAATGAACAATGTATTCAAGGTATTTAATTGGTTAAGGATTAATGCTGTATTGGTTAAAATCGCTTCGAAAATTAGCCATTATTTGTCGTAAAAAGTAAATGACAAAAAAAAGTTATTGTGGGTTATCCATAAGAGATAGACATATACCATCACGGACTTTTCTGTAGACCTTTTCAATGTGTACAATACTTAGTACATTATTTTGATAAAACTCGTAGGGTTCAGCCTGCGTTTGCAATGTAAGCGGAAAAAATGTAATTATTTACGACATCACATTAGAAACCTCAAAAATAACAGTACTTCTCCACTATTTAATGGATGTTATAATACATATAAACCTTCCTCTTGAATCACTCTATCTATTAAAAAAAACCGCATCAAAATCCGTTGCGTAGTTTCAAAGATTTAAGCATACAAAGGGACATAGGGACAGAGAAAGCGACTTTGTTTTATACTGTAGTGATGAAGTGATAGTGATATAGTCATTCGGGTCCCCTTAAAATATTTTTCAATCTCCGTTGCGTTGCGGGAATTAACTGCATGCGAGACGCACGAGATCGATCAATGTGGCGACACCTGGGGGAGAACTATGTCCTGCATGGACGTCTTTCAGCTGAAATTATGATGAAATTTCCGTTTTCCCTATGCATTTGTATAATTGGTAAGCTCCGACACTCTTGCGAGTAGCCTAAACGGCGACAAGTCGTCCAATCTGGCTACACTGAATTAAAGCTAAAACTAAATTTGAAATAGTCAAGTCAAGCAAGAAGATACAACTTAACTCAAGCCCGAGAAATCAAGACTTACTTCACAAGAAGAAATTAATAAAAATATAGAAGAACTGTAGAAGAGAAGAACTGAAAATGACAAACCAGAAATAACTTGACTCTGGCAAATGCATAAGATGTGCGAAGCCATTAGCCTGATTAACCAAACTCCTCTGATGAGGAAAAAATTAAATTTAAGCGGCCTACTCACACATGTACCGCAGGGGCAACATAGGGCGCACGGCGGCGGCGGTCGTGGCAATATCAGTGTTGAGAATGGCACCAGTATTATCAAAAAATTGGTATAGCCCTGGCGGCTCTTTGTGTGGTGCTACAGCAAAAAAATGGAAAAGGAGATACTGGGTGATGAAGTGGCTATAGAAGTAAGTTGAGCTAAAAAATAATAAAAATTGCTCTGATCGCGCTACACACGCGGCAATGTAGCAAGGCGGCTGGGACAATCTAGGGACCAAGGATGGTCTCGCGCCCCTGCTGTCCCTGCTTGCCTATTCACATCACAATAATTAAGGTGGCAATTAAGGATCATCCCAATTTTACATCCTAGATTGCTCCTGTGGCAGGTGTGTGAGTAGTCCGCTTTAGAACCCAAACGACTGGGTCTATGGTTTCGGGTTTAGTCGATGACTAGTACTTTTTTTTGTAAATCAATTTTTTTAGTTTTGTAAGTCATTAAAAAGAAAAAAAATACAAGCTTAGCTGATGAGACAGCAGATGTAGTACAATAGAATACTCACATTACCAGACTCGCCGCCGCTTACTTACTTTGTGGATCTACTATCCACTATGGGTATGGAGCATACTTACTCTATGGTATGGATCCACTATTATAAAGAGATTGCGCCTGGTTCAATGAAGCCTCGTATTGTTGTATTATACATATTTACATATCATAGGTACAAAAATTACAAAAACAACATCAAAACAAACAAATAAAGCGAATAAACCTGCAAAGTTTGAATTTTAAGTACGTCCATGGTTTTGTCTATCCATACCACATTCTGAAATATTATTAATCTGTGGAACCATATTGTCAAAATTGACATTACTGGATGTTAGAGTAGGTAGAATCTGTTTTTTCTTGATGTCGATAGGATTTAAATTCTCAATATTCTCTTTCATGTTGACTTTTTTTCGAGTGTACACGCGATAATACGCGAGCAAAAGTAATCAGAGGCCTTAGTGCCATTTTTACTCACGCTCAATCGCGTTAACGTAAAAGAAGAAACCTCTTTTTTTGTATATATTTTGACATAAGAAATCGTTTAAGTCATCACGTGTGAGTACGTTAAAAAACTCGGAATAAGCACACTGAACACTGTATGTAGGATCCAGTCACGATAGATAATGAGTAGAGACTTATCTATATGTATCTCGTAAATATAAGTATAATATTTTATAAAACTTGCCATTATAGATAGTTACAGATTAATTATTGTCAAAGAAAGGCAAGTATCAAAACCGTTACTAACGTACCTACTATATGGGTTACAACATGCACGATAGTGGTGCCACCATTATTTTCACGACTTTTTGGACAAGTTGTAGAATAACCAGAAACTAGCATTCTAATTAATAAATTGAAACCCCAAACAAACAGCCCATAATTGTAACATCTGAATTCCCGCCGATAGTCATATAAACACTGCGACAATTGGGACTAACTAACCGCTATCATCGGTGGATACTTGGTTAGGTATCATAGGGTTAGGTACATTTTTCTTTTTCATTGTTCAAATCCTTTGACTCAGCTCGCTGTATATCCTGAACACCTTTTAGTCATAGTTTTCTCAAACACGCTGGCGTGACCACATGACGGAGCTCTGTGATCAACTGTGATTGAACTGATTGATGACTACGTCTTCCTACAGCCACTAGGAAGGTTAGGCTTAGCACGCATTGCGATTTTTATTCGCGCGAGTTTTTGTCTGCGTACTGAATTAAACTAACACGCACTGCGGATAAAATTCACCAGTTCACATAGAGTTCAAAATATTCACACGAATTTAATTTGCGCCGCGGTGCGATGGATTCTGTGACAAAACACGGATTTCTTGCGGTATTATTTCCGCGTGAATGTTTTACCGCAATGCGTGCATCATCATACAATTCCATAAATCGTAGAATGGGCGGCAAAAAATCGTTGAAATAAAAATCGCAGTGCGTGCTAAGCTAAGCCTTATGACGATTGACAGGCAAAATACACTCACACATCATATGCCAATGAGTTTGCCTTCAGGAATAAAGCTAGGTCACGCTTCATCAGTGACTTCAGTTTCTTTTCCAGTAGTTTCGAATATGATTTCTTTGTCATTCCTATTTTCATGGGATAACAAATAAACAGTCTGACCCAATTAAATATAGAAACCATGATTGATGAAAGTATCGTAATACAATGAATATCCATGAAAAACAAAAATATCACAGAGCGTACTAGTTTTCGAGCCGTTTTCAAATATATTGGTTAGATACTTCAAGCTTCTCATTATATATTAGTCTTGTGTCATTGCCATCGTTTTTCGTGAGTATGTATAGTATCATCATCGCTTACCGATGTATTTTTGCCGATAACAAAGCATAAAAGAAACATTATTTTGTGATACACGTAACTTAATGTTTATTTTATCGATACAAATTTAAAATGTGGGTGGATGGGCATCTCTACATGATCGAGTAATTTTTTTTCTATGGACAAATCACAAAACTATTGAAGAAAAAATAAATTGTGAACTCGTGAAACACAAACAGAATCCCGGCGTCGAAAATAAATCTTATTGGTATGTATAATATTTTTATGATAAGTCCATTGTTATTGTAAGTAGACAATCTTTTAAATAGTGAATCTTTTCTTATTCAAAAAGTTTAGAAATAGCTTTAATACCAATGAATTAATAAATTCTTGAAATTTTGTGACAGTACGCCAGACTTCAAGGGAGACGCTGTTTTAAGTAATTTCAGTAGTTTGTAACTGTGTCTGCTTCAACATTTATGTGTTTTTGTTAAGCCTTTAATATAATCATTAGATAATTATACTTACCAACGTAACTGTATCAATTATATTTTTATCAGCTGTTACATTAAAATATAAATAAACAGTTTTTTGAGTGTACACACAGTACAGTGCCCCTTTTGGTAATGTTGATGGTTCAGAAACATCAGTAGGTGACTTATATTTTAGATTCTACCTTCATAATTTTATTTTAAATTTAATTATTGGAAACCCTCATGATTTGATGAAAACATTACATTTACATTGTTTTAATGTATGATTTCTGTATAAATTTAAGTTCATTTCATATTATTTCTTCAAATCGACAACTGAGCAGAAAGCATTATTATGCATAATAACGTAAAATAGAGCAGAACTTCCCAAATAAAATTATTGGTTATTTAATAAAGGTGAGCCTTACAATCAACATCTTAATTGTGTAACTGTTATGACAACTCAACAGTATTCATTGTGTGGTTTTTGCTGACGAGTTGACAGATTTTTGAACATATGAAGTAATGAAGCATTCATCAGCAAAGCATGTGTGCACCATTTTTAGAGCATTCAGATTGGTTCAGACTGCTGCGAAACTACCAATCTGAATGCTGTTTTTGAATAAACTGAGTTTAGTTGGACTAATTTCACGACTCATTTCATTTGTGAAATCGGCCCTAAGTAATGCTCATCAGCCAACCATGAAACAGCACTGGCTAGCTAGAAAGATAATATTAAATTAATAATACCTCTGTCATGGGTATAAGAATTTCAATTATCAAGTTTCCATGGCTGTCGTAAATATAGATATTATAATAAGTTAAGAAACAAAAAAACCTTCACATTTATAAGATAACATACCATCATGCTGCATAACATAGCATCATTTACCCCTTGAAGGATTAGGCAGAGATGCCCCTGTAGTATAGTTAAGTATAGTGCACGACATATAAGTTCACCCAAAATGTATTAACCAAAATGTAAAATGAATCCTTTCTATATGACCTAACAGTTACTAGTTTGTATATTGTAAACGGTTAGGTCATAGAAAATCCCTTTTCAGAATTGACTGTAGTCCATGAGGACTTAAAAGTGAAACAGGGCAATCAAAACAAGACAGCTGCGAGTGGGGCAATTTGGATTTGGACGTCGGAACCACCGGGGTCACCTACTGGCAAGTTTTATGGAGAAAGAGGACCTCTACATGATAACCTCTTTCTTCGGAAAGCATGTACTCAGGTATTGGACCTGGCAGAGCCCCGATGGTGCGACTAAAAATGAGTTTGACTTCATGATGTCATCGAAGAATCTTATATTCAATGATATCTCTGTGATCAACGCGGTGAAAACCGAAAGTGATCACCGCATGGTAAGAAGCATATTGAAGTTAAATATGAAGCTCTTAGCTTAAGGCCTCGACTGATGAAGTCTATGCTACGTCCAGCACAGATCCAGATTCAATACCCCGAAAGCTTCCAGCTCGATCTCCATAACTGTTTCAAATGCCTAGAGAGATCCGTGGACGATTACAGTGATGACTTCGTCGAAGCTGTCTTTACAAGTTTTTAAAGACACAAATAGGAACAAAAAACTCCGATACTACTCTCAAGCTCATGAAGGAGAGGCGTGAGATGATACCGCAGTCATAAAACGATGCGTTGAAATACCGGCAGTTAAATAGACGGATCTCAAAGTCCTTGAAAAGCAACCTCCGCCGCTTTAATACCGAAAGTATTAAAGACGCGATTGAACGGAACGGACGGTTTGGCGGATACGATCCTGCCACCATCGGTCTTCAGTTTCGTGAGCTGGCTCTGCCCAATAGACAGATCTCTCGCAAAGACCTTGGAGCCCTTATTCCATTCAATCGCGTCTTTACTACTTTCGGTATTAAAGCGGCGGAGGTTGCTTTTCAAGGACTTTGAGATCCGTCTATTTAGCTGCTGGTATTTCAACGCATCGTCTTATGACTGCGGGATCATCTCACGCCTCTCCTTCATGAGCTTGAGAGTAGGATCAGAGAGCTTTTTGTGCCTATCTCTACGGCGAGTCTTGAAAAATTTTGGACGGAGCGTGGACTTCAACAGTCGAGACCTTTCAAGCTTAACATTAATGTTCAATGTGCCTCTTTCCATGCTGTGATCGCTCCCGGTTTTCACCGAATTGATCACAGAGACAACACTGAACATTTGCTTATTGGTTGACATGATGAAGTCGATCTTGTTTTTAGTTGCACCATCGGAGCCTTGCCAGGTCCACTTCCTGTGATCACGCTTTCTGAAGAAGGAGTTTATCATGTAAAGGCCCTCCTTCTCCATAAAACTGGCTAGTAGGTGACCCCAGTGGTTCCGACGTTCAGATCCAAATTGCCCCACTTGCAGCTCATCCTCGTCTAGTTTCGCGTTGAAGTCCCCCATGACAATGGTGAAGTGAGTTTTGAAACCATGCATGGCTCTAGAGATATCCTCATACTTGGTCGTCTACTCTACTCTACCTCGTCGTCGGGGTGTGCCTAGTTTGGGGCGTAGACCTGTATGACCTTCAGCGAATATCTTGCGGATATTCTGAGTATAAGGTACGCCACCCTGGTCGACACACTCTCGATCTTCATCACGTTGTTCACAAGGGACTTGTGGACGATAAACCCGAAATAGAGCAGGTTACCGGATTTGAGGATTAGTCCTCCCCCTCTCTTCGGACTTCAGATAACGCTATAATACTCCACCGTAGTAATATCTGTGCATGTATACATTTATGTTTATTTTTTCCCTCATTACTGAGTCTTAAATCTGTAATCATAAACCTATATGTATGTTTCGTTAGCTAACGTAAGTACACACACATAGCACATACCTATCCTATACCTGTCCTTTAGTGTATATTAAATTTCCTAAATCAATTAGGTTATCTTTATACGTTATCTAGAGTCCACTGTCGTAACTTATGCATTATCTAGATACATGTGAAAGAACAAACCCTAAACAAAAAAAAATGTGCAAAAACCCCAAAATATTTTAAATTAAAAAAATTCAAAAAGAAAACCCGGTTACTGATAAAATCACGCTCTAAAAGTATGAAACAAGAAAATATATTCATCTCTAAGGATATCAGTTGTCGTATGCTACTTTGCAGAATGTATACATACGACGATTTGGAAGTCGGTTGTACTTGTTCTACAGTAAGGTACATATAATGCCCACAGTGATACCAGAATTGATTACCCGAATAGTATGTAACTTGAACATAATCGGTGGAATTAGAGTGTACTAGGGTGAACTGTACACATCTGCTTACCCGTTTAGAGCATACTAGCGTTATGGTATGTTATGAAGTGGTGTAAACAATAAACAGACATGCCATTGCAGCAATCCCGAGATTTGCCGTCATTTATTGAATAGTTCTCTTGTAAATCTCCGAAGTTCTTAATCAGATCTTTACCAAATTGAAATGGGACTATTTCGAAATAAACAACTTTCGAAAAACAAAGGAATTTTGCAAATTCGTTTATTATGACCGAGTTATGCCCGGACAAAGATAAAAAAAACATCCGAATTGAGAACCTCCTCCTTTTTGGGAAGTCGGTTAAAAATACATAACTGTTCCGAAATGTTGCAAATCTTTCATCGTCTTAATATTAGTTAAATTTTAAATAAAGTTTGAAAAATAATATATGAGCATCATAATCATCAGCTTGTAGACATGACAGGGCTGACATGTGATGGTTATGCTCGGAGTATCCTTGCGTGATCGAATCAGAAATGTAGAGATCCGCAAGAGAACCAGGGTTACCGACATAGCCCGAAGAATTGTCAAACTTAAGTGGCAGTTGACAGGGCACATGGCTCGCAGAACGGATGGCCGTTGGGGCAGAAAAGTTCTGGAGTGGAAACCGCGGACCGGAAGACATTACGTTGGAAGGACTCCCACCAGGTGGACCAATGACCTGGTGAAGGTTGCGGAGATACGCTGGATGCGGGATGCACGGGACCGGTCAATGTGGCGACGCTTGGGGTAGGCCTATGTCCAGCAGTGGAAGTCTTTCGGCTGATTTGATGATGATGATTCTAATCTTTATACATAATTTATTACGTCAGTTTATTATTCGTTATCCTGTTAAATATTATTCTATTCAAGGTCGAAAATAGTAAGCAAACCTTTTCCTTATTTGTGAAAGATTTATTTCAACTGGTTAGTTTTACTCGGTTATGGAAAATAGGTAATACGGGCGCAGTGGAAATAATGTAAAATCATTTAA
The DNA here is from genome assembly GCA_947562075.1 of Orthosia gracilis. Lineage (NCBI taxonomy): Eukaryota > Metazoa > Arthropoda > Insecta > Lepidoptera > Noctuidae > Orthosia > Orthosia gracilis. The sequence continues at coordinate 30,522,152 of OX387273.1, forward strand.
TATATTATTTTACAGACACATCACATATATTTTTATAATCCGATAGACAGAGACAGCGCTGACAGAGAGTACTTAATTCAAAAAAGAAAGCCTTCATAAAAATGGCCAGCGTTATACTCCAACAGTTAACAGGCTAAAATATTTGTTCCAAGTAATAGAACAGAAATAATTAGTGGTAGTGGAACAGTTATAATGTTCTTATATGATGAATTGATAAGTAACCAATAATAGGTAAATTCACAATTTTACACCTATTTAAACTCTGAAAAGTTTTATAATCGTCTATTCAGTTATCAGTTTGCTCATGTATATTTAAATTTGTGGTCTTGTGAATTTAGGACCTTATGCAGGTTAGGTGATCTGTAAAAACCGGCCAAGTGCGAGTCGGACTCGCGCACGAAGGGTTCCGTACCATTATCGCTAAAAATGGCAAAAAAATCACGTTTGTTGTATGGGAGCCCCACTTAAATATTTATTTTATTCTGATTTTAGTATTTGTTGTTATAGTGGCAACAGAAATACATCATCTGTGAAAATTTCAACTATTAGCACTCCAGAACACCAAACCGAAAAAAAACATTTAAAAAAAACTTTTTTTCATAAAAAGTCTACCTACTAACAAATAAAAACACTACAAACTGAAAGAATAGGTACCTACTTTATTTTTAGAAGTCGGTGTCTTTGGTAGATATCTACTATTTTTTTTCAGTTTTCAGTTTTTATTTGTACCTAATGGGCAAGTTCTTTAGTAAGGTACCTATAATGCCAGAATAAATTACCCGAATAACATGAAACTTGAACATAACTGGTGAAATGAGGGTGTATCAAGGTGAACTGTACACATCTGCGTACCCCGTTTAGAGCGTACTGGCGTGATGTTATGTTATGAAATGGTATGAACAACAAACAGACATGCGATTGCAACAATCCCGAGAGATTTGCCGTCATTTATTGAAGAGTTCTATTTTATATCTCCGAAGTTCTATATCAGATCTACATCAAATTAAAATAGGACCATTTTGGGAACATACTCTTTCAAATAAAAAAAAAAGAAGTTTCGAAATCGGTCCACAATTGACGGAGATATCGGTGAACATAAACAAAAAAAAAATCGAAAAACATAGATCCTCCTCCTTTTTGGAAAGTCGGTTAAATAATTCCTATCCATAGATGGGACTCAAACTCGCAACCTTAAGTGTAGTAGGCCACCACTTTTATCATTAGGCTATTCAGACGAACAAGAGCGATAGCAAATTACGTAGGTACCACATTGCACGCACGTCAACGTCATTAGCACATTAGTAGACCTAGAATCTCATAAAACGTATTTTTTTTAGTGTCGTGCATTAGGTCCCAAATTATTATTTTTACTCTAACCACACTTGAAATAGCCCTTGAAGGTATATCGATGATTCGACATAGAGAGTTGACCCGCCTAGTTCGCTGCGTCCCCGCACGGGGACGCGGCGGGCTTGTGTTGGGGACTTTAATTAACTTTACTGTGATTTTTAATTTCGTGGACTAAACTGACAGCTGCCAATTACCTTATTTTTTGTTTATGTTGCAAGCGTGGAGTATAGTGTTGTAGGTAAGGCTCAATCATAAGTGATTCATCGAATCGATGAGAGATGATTCCTCAATTTAATTTTACTAATTGATGTTAATAAATGTTGTATGTGTTATAAGTATTCATACACATAAATATGAAATCAACAATATAATAAATGCGATCGATAAAATGAAGTCTGACATAAATTAATAGAAACTAAATAAGGGCCGGTGGTTTCATAACAAATACAATTCTTTTGCCGTGAAATAGTTCCATTTTCGATCTACTTCGGTTTTCTATCAACTTTCGATCACTCGGGATAGTCCGGATACGACACTATTTTTATGCAACGATAAAGTGACAACCCCCCAAATGTCAGTTTAGTCTACGAAATTAAAAATCACATTATACCAATTTTTTTCTATGGTCATACTTCCGCGGAAAATCTTAACACCACCATTCAGAAAATAAAGCGAAATGCTCAACGCCATCTATCGAATATGGAGTTCAACAGTCCGAGTATCTGAATTGTATATGTCGCGATATTTTACTTTTTGAACACTAAACTTTAAATTCATTTAACCTTTGATAGAGTGAACCGATTGCGATGAAACAAAAACTAAGTAATGCTTCAAGTTACGCACATTTTTATGTATAAAAGTTATCTACATTGGTTTCGTAGATTTTACGTGATGCGTGCACAAATAAACAGACAAACATAGAAACAGATAAACAGACAAAAATTCCAAAAAACATGGAAATGGGTTCTGTTGGTTCTCCTTCAATACCCTGGCTATTTTTTTGGAAATATTTTCGATGTACAAAAACTACAGATTTAGTTTTCTTTTTTATTTATTGATTTTAAGTATCATAGCTGTAATTGGCTATTACGTAAATCAGCTGCTCCGCTAAAACATAAGCTAAATATTGATATTCAAAAACAAAATTTTATGAACAAAGTTGTAGAAAATCAATAGTAATTAGATATATTGGATATTTGTTTCACTGGCCTCACGGTATCTGTCTATGATTGCACTGACCTCTGCTCTCTGCGCCTCATTATCTATAAGGTATAAAGAAGTCAAAATGATGTATTCACTCTGGCTCCTGCACTCATTACCAGTGCCTCGGTAAAAAAACAAAAAGATAACGGTGCAGAGACGGCTTTTTTTATATTTTCGCGCTTACATACGCCTTACGAATAATTTAATGTAGTTTTGTGTTACATGTTAATTGATATTTTCGCGGAATTTGTGAAGGTAACGTTAATAATTTTTGTTAATTAGTGTAGATAATATCTTAAATAGCTTTTGTTTTGAAGTTGTTTGTCCTCTGTGATAAATTCGGGGATAAGCAGCGATGCGAAACGTTATGTGATGTGGTGATGATTCTTTCTTCAGTTGTTTTGCTATCTCGGATAAGCGTGCACGTGAGTTACAGGATCTCCGTGTAATAGATACCTATTATATTAAGGCAGGTAAAAGAAATATTCTGTACGGTCGTGTTTGGCTGTAGCTGGTTGGTTAATGCCAATAGGCGCGCCCTGTATTTAAAATGAAAGGCACTTAAACGTAACTGGCGAAATAAGGACGTAGGTACCAACTAAACACCTTTGCCTATGCCTTCACAGAACACAGGCGTGGTGTTATGTTAACGATTGTAAAAATCAAAGTATAGTTCTCGCCAAACTTCTTGGCCGCCCTGAAGTTGGCTGCAATGGCTGCGCAGTTGTAAATCTCATACAAAAACAGCACCGTTTCGTGCCTCGCGTATGCGGAAAGCCAACTTCAGGGCGGCCCAAAAGTTTAGCGAGAGCTATATTTAGACTTAGCATCCATTTCAGCAGTAATAAAAAATACTTAGCAAAAAATACTGTTTACTTATTACGACATGTATCTATTGTGAGTTGTTTGTGACTGAGTAATTTAGATACACTTATTTTTTTTAAGATCATTTAATCACAAAAATGTTTCTCATGAATGCTTTAATTGCTCCAATAGTGATTCTCAATTAATGAGAGACACAATCTGATAAATGATTGCACATATTACATATTATCGTCTAGACATGGACGCTGTAATTTAATTTCTATATTTATATTGTTTACATCTTCTCAACATATCTACTTGAAGTACTTATTGTATTTGCTTGCCACTGGAATTTGAACGGGGAAGTAGGCAGCTTATTTGTGTGCGGTTTAAGAGTCTTACAAAAGCGAAGGGAAGAGATAAATTGGTCTATTCTTAAAGGGAACAAAGGTCGGCGTTGGTCGACTGTCAGAGACTGCTAAAGACTTTGTCATTGCATGCTAAGTGAAGAGTGGCAGTTGTTTATCATAAATCTGCCGACCGAAGAAGGATCTGTCCGACTCTTACTGACCAAAACCACATGTGAATTTTATCTTTCTCCAACCATCTTTAGCTTAGAGACGGGACGCTAGCGCATTCATTCTTGCTTTCGGCAGGGAATTAACGTGTCCGAATCTTATTTTCTTAATACTTAATATTTTCCCACTCATAACTCTACTTTCCACCTTTTCTTTGCCTTCCATCTTTCTCGATCACTCACGTCCTCTTTCCAATTGTTACGAAACTTTTACAGTTCAGTCGTTCGCCTCCCGTCATCTCCTCCGTGGCCTGCCTCGACACCGTCAGGGCACTATTGGTGCACATAGTTTGTCCGGTTTACGTCAGACATGTTCTTTTCCTGTCCAGCTAGCAAGCAATTCATTGATATAAAGCTCAACTTCTTTTCCCTGGGTTCCATTTTCGAACATGGTACAAACAACATAATCATTATTACAATCTATCTGTCAGCTTTTACTTCTTGCACGTAGGTCAAGGAGATTTTTTGTTTTATTTTAGGTACTCTGGAGGGAGTCATCCATAAACCATAACATCATTTATTTATCAGCGACAAGTGTGTTTTTTATCTTTAACGAAAAAATATTGCATTTAAACAAACTTGTAAACTATTCGATACTCACGCATATCTAATTGAAAAGTTATTTCGGCTAACTTGCTACTCTTTATTTCGCTATTTGTAACGGGAATAACTGATTAGGGCAGGCAGGAAACGGCGTTCGTTAAGAATATGTACTTAAGGCAAAAGAATGAGTTTCAATTTAACCTCATTCATCACATGTTTCTGCGTTTAAACACTCCTTATCAATGCCTTATTATGAGCTAAGGGTGCCCTATTTCCGTGTATTCCGTTCGGATGGCACCAACCAAAATTAAAAATTAAAAAAACGCCAATGTTTACAGCAGTTTATTTTATTTACTTAGCGGTTCCCCGACGCGAGTACGACGCTTATTTTTTGCTTTTTAGAAGTTTTCAAATCGGGGGTTTTTAAAATTTAAAATTTAATTTTTATTTCTTGATTTTTAAACTATATATACCTTGTAGTAGAAACGCTTCAATCGACAATCTATCGAAACAGGTAATAATGACACGACATCTTGCGCAAAAAACCAGACTCAACGAGTAAAATGCGGATAACTTTTGAAAGGCTGAACAATTTTATTCAAAAATATCTAAGAACACTCTCGACAAAGTCACCTTTCAAACAATCAAAATCGGTTCATCCGTTTAGGAGCTATGATGCCACAGACAGACACACGGATACACAGCAACACACTTCAAACTTATAACACCCCTCTTTTTCCGTCAGGAATTAAAAATAGATCGCTTACCGTCACTCTGGTTTTTACCGGTTCACACAAAAAGATGACAACTTTTGCGAATCGGCGGCACTTGTAAATCACTTTGGTAAACCGCCTGCACCTATTATAGGAGGCGATATTGTCGTCGCCATCTTTCACAGTTACTCATAGTAGGTACTAGGTATGCTGATGCCTCTTCCAGCGTTAAGTACCCCGATCCCACACAGTCTATCCACAGGTTCTGTCTCCCAAACTTCTAACAATTAAGACAGCATATTGTCACATAATACAATATCGTCTTCATGATTAACCAAACATTCAATACCACATTCAACTGTTTCAGATATGGAGCTGGTCTCTCTGGCAAAGGAGGTGTTCCAAACTGTAGCAGAGCATGCGGCAAGCTACCGGCTGGGACAGTCGGCACTGAGGCACCTCGATCGAACGCTGTGGGTCGTCGAGAAGTGTGCGAGATGGGCTGTTCCTCCACCTTGTTAGTATTTTTACAAGCTGTGTCGTCGTCAGTATAAGTAACCAAAGCATGCAAGGTAAATTTGACACACTTGATGGTGTTCGATTGAGCCGAAAATTTGCACACACGTTTTTTTTCTCGTGGCAACTGACAATGCAATTTTTAATATGAAAGCTTCTTTAACAAATAAGGTCCTACTATCCAACTGCCACGCTACACGTCAGAACGGCTGAACGGATTTGGATGAAATTTAGCACAAATATAGATTATTGTCTGGAATAGCACATAGGCACTTTTTAGCCTCGTTTAGCGATCCCTTGGGAAAATAAAACACTTGACGCGGACGGAAGCTTGTTTTACTTTGCTGATAACGTTATTGTTGTACTATCATAATGAACTATGTGGTAGATGTAATGATATACGCAGTAGTTGTAGATATAGTACACATATGTAGATAGTTTTGCGTCCATTTACGGCTATGTTTGTGCCTGACAGTGCCATAGACTGGAACACGTATTTTGAATATTTGATGAGCAAATGGTTTGTCCAAACGGAAATGCCACCCTTAAGCGTGATCCGTGCTTGGGACTTGATCAAATAAATTTGGACAGTTGCCTTCTAAATCCAGTTGTCTTTTTTTTTTTAAACAAAATTAAGCAGATACTTTGCACTTTTCAAGTTTGCTTTAATTTGAATAAAAACAGGATATCTTAATATAACGTGTCAAAACTATGATGGTTCCACAGTAAGAGAGAGACGAAGCTATACAGGACGAAGAGTACTACCCTTTTTCCCGACTGCCGAAGGAGGGTAATGTGTTTATTTGACCAAACGTTGGCCGATTTTGATGTTTCTTACGTCAATAAAATCGTCTTAACCTTGCGAGTGTCATTTGCTACATTAAAATTGAAAAATAGAAACATGGCGAATTTTGGGCGCCATATTGTGGAGGCCCAATTTTTATTTCCAAACCCATCTTGTGGGGTATCAAAATAATGAGTTTTAAGAGGCGATTTAAAAAATGTAACACACTTATATATTTAAATGTACCTAATTCGAAAAAAAACTGTTAACTAAAAAGATGTAGATAAAAAAACTTAATTCATAAAATCAAAAAACCCGACTGCTTAAGAAGCGAACTAAAAAGTCGTAAACAAGAAGAAAATCATGTTGTGCAGTCGGAGGATACATCTGGTTTTGTTCAGCCAGATCGCGAAAATATATCCTCCGACTGCACAGCATGATTTTCTTCTTGTTTACGTCTTTTTAGTTCGCTTCTTAAGCACTCAGGTTTATTGATTTTTCACAACGGAATCATGATGGCGTATACACATAGTACGGCCCCTGTTGTTAAGTTTCAAGTGTCTGTTTTGTGAGATAAAGACGCGATGTGGATTTCTGTTTATGTGATTGGTCGATTGATGGCGGTCAAACCCTTTGCCTTGCCGAATTCACTTACGCAATTGGGTTGCTGATTTTACTGTAATGAATTACGCATGTATCTCAAGTTTTCAACTCAAATCTAGAATTAAAACGAGATAAAATAACAGAGCAAATTTCATAATACGTAGTTCACACATTGTTAATCAATGTATTTACAGGCTTATTTCGTATACGTTTAAAGTCCGTTTTACCATTTCCTCGTGAGATAACAGAAATAGATAAAGCGTTAGCTGAATGGAGACTCTCTATTTTGTTTCTTTTTTCTACGAGATAAAGTTTATCAGGGTTTAGCTATGTTTTGTTAAATGATGCTATCTGTCACATTATCTGTGTATGTGAATCATGCGCCTAATAATGTTCGTCAGCTGATTGCAGCTTCGTAATGACTAATATTAAGGCGATATATACGCCCCAATGTAAACGCGGTACTGGCCGTACGCCCGCTCGATGCCAAAATATCAATATTGAAACTCCTTTTGAATAATTTTGTTTGCAAATATTATTTGATTTACATATGCTATGTCAGTTATGAAAAAAAACGATCCATCAATTCTTCTGTGTAAAAATATTATTAAACATCCAAGTCGTTTTGGAGGAGTATCCAAAAGTGGCGAAAAATATCGTGTTGCTAATTATTTTTTTAAAGCAAAACTATTTGTTATACGAAAAAACCATGTTTAAAAAATAATGAATATAATAAATTTTTTTTTTTTTCAAATCTTTTAACCTAGCCGTTACTAAGCAGTATGCTTTAGAAAGTTACCGGTTTTCGGCACTGAAGCGTATGTAGGTCCTTAAGCCCAGAGGCTAGATTACTTAGTACTCAGCTGCATTTGCAGTTCTCCCTGTCTATAACAGGTACAACAGGTTAAACTGTACTTAGATCTGGGTGTTCGCCTTTCGATTTAGGTAGGTAGGTATTAAGATTATCAATATCTATCGCGACAACAGTATTGTAACCTGAATGCCTTCAATTCTCCGCCGGTAACAGTAAGACAACCGTATTGTAACGGTAACCTTGACTTCCTTCCATTCCCCGCAGGTAACCTTTAAATAAAATTATTAATAAAAAACAAGCTATGTGTGCTTAGTATACCGTGCATAGTTTCATGCAATCTCTTATACCTGATTTAAAATTCAGTTGCAGTTCATTTAACATATGCATACTAACTAGATAAGTTTAATAGGTGCCTCATCGTCGACAACTTCATCGCTTACCATGAGGTGAGATAGTAGTCTAACGCGAGCCTATCAATACGTATAATAAATCTGTCGAAAAGTCGTTTTTGTACATAGAAAATATTTCAAAAAAAAAATGGCCAGGGTGTTAAAGGATAACCAAAAGAACCCATATCCAACATTTTTGGATTTTTTATCTGTTTGTCTGTTTAGTTGTACACGTATCACGTAAAATTCGTAAAATTTACGAAACCAATGTAGAACTTTGTAGGTAATAAAAAGAACTTTTGTACTTTTTTCACATAACCTCAAAATGTATGTGAAAAATTTAAATAAAGTTTTACGTTTTTTATTTCTATCTCTTACAATTTTTTTTTTCGCGAACTTTGGTGAAAACTTACCTTTTTGTGTCCACACAGTTTTTTTTTATTTGAAATATTTTTTTTCACTTTATTTTGACTTAATATCGAAAAACGCACCCTAATTCTCACGTCAAAGTACCTATCTGCTTTTTTTAAAAAGTTGTTGGGCTTTGGTTCGTTGAAATCTCTACTTTCTGATGGTGTAAAAAAGTATGTTTAAATGTTTCTGGTTGTTTTTTTTGTTTTGTTTAACTTTTTGGCGTACAATAAAGAATATGCTATTCTGTTTTTCCAGTGGATCAAGACGAGCGTCCGCAGCCGGAGTTGGTGCGGCCTTTACCCTGGGTGTTCTTCTTGATGATGATCGTGACACTGAGGATCACTCGCGAGGGCATCTCGCTGCTTAATCTCGTCATGGGGAAACCGCCGTTAAGGTCTGCTGATGTGGTATGTAGCATTTTGTTTTTCATTATTATATGGGCCTTAGTAGCAGTGGTGGCCCGTGGTAACGGCCCCTACTTACGTGTCACAGCTCGTGTGTTCAAACCCAGGCAAGCGCTTTACTTTGTGTAAATTATTTCATCACCACTGCTCTCAAAACGGAAGGAAAACATCGTGAGGCAACCGTCATGTCTTCGAAGCAAAAAATCAAAGGCATGTGATATCAACCATATCGCACTAGGCCCGCACGGTGGATTAATGCCCATTCCTTCTCTCACAGAGAGGACACCGAACGTTAAAAGGCTGCTAATGCTGTGATGGGACTTAACATAACTGGTGAAATCTGGGTGTGTACTATGCCCTGTCTGGGTCACGGATAAATTTGAAAAAAAAGTTACCGCGGCCCTGGCACAATCAACTGAAGGAACACGGGTGGATTTTAGGCAGTAAAAGTCTGACACGCCCACCCGCTTCACCACGAGCGGGAGAAGTCATTGGATGATTTCCAACCCAAAAAAAAATTACCGGCCAAGTGCGAGTCGGACTCACGCCCGAAACGTTCCGTACCATTATTCCAAAAAGCAACAAAAATATCACGATTGTTGTATGGGAACCCCACTTAAATTATTATTTTATTCTGTTTTAAATATTTGTTGTTATAGCGGCAACAGAAATACATCATCTGTGAAAATTTCGTCTGTCTAGCTATCACGGTTCATGAGAAACAGCCTGGTGACAGACGGACCGCGACGTCTTAGTAATAGGGTTCCGTTTTTACCCTTTGGGTACGGAACCCTAAAAAGGTCGTGTACTATGCGTAAATCTTCGGGTAATTTAGGCGTGATTTTATTTTTGTTCTTTAGGGAGAGAGCGAGACTATACCTGTCTTTAAATAAACCCCTTTTAAGCTGTTTGTTTAAGTGCCCTCTAGTTCGAATTAAAAAAGGTTTTTGCCCACATGCATTTTGTTATGTAGTCTTTGGGAGTACATGACTCTACCCATCATGAAATAATAGTCCAAAATATGCTATAAACATATACGCCTTAACGTTACCAGTTCCCCAGCTCGGATAAACAAAGGCCTCATCATTTAAGTTAACTATTAACAAAACATGTATTCCGTTTTTCCCAGGTGATGTACATACAAAGCAAGAGGCGATACCTCCGCACGCTCAAGTACCAGGGCAACAGAATGATGCGCGCACGTACTAGCACTGCCGTCGCACCGGAAAGGTCCTGGTCCAACGCGTTACACTCCATATTTGAGTTCACCATGTGCTTCCGGCGCCAGTCGCACTACGGCAACAACAACACCACGCGCGTCAGTAACAACGACGAAGTATTAGTAAGTTATACTTCAATACATCAGTGTTGATCCTTAGCGTTACACTCCATATTCGAGTTCACCGTTTGCTGCCGGCACTAGTAGCATTTCTCGCACTGCGGCAACAACAACACTACGCGTGTCTGTAACAATGACGAAGTATTAGTAAGTTTATTCGCTTAAATTGCAGCGCCCTTTGTTTATTTATTTACTAGCTTTTACCCGCGGCTTCGCTCGCAGTGAAGCCATATTTTTTTTTTTTAATAAAATGTATCCTACGTTACTTCTAATACCTCCAAGAATATATGTACAAAGTTTCATGATGATCGGTTCAGTAGTTTTTCCGTGAAAGCGTAACAAATAAACTTACATTCACTAAATAATATTAGTATTAGTATGATATATATTTTTTTTTATATTCTACTAGATTTTACCCGCGGCTTCGCTCGCAGTGAAGCAATTTTTTTTTTTTTATTATGTTTGTCCTATGTTACTTCTAATGCCTCCAAGAATATATGTACAAAGTTTCATGGAGATCGGTTCAGTAGTTTTTGCGTGAAAGCGTAACAAACAAACTTACATTCACATTTATAATATTAGGTATGATTAAAACTTCATGCAACAAAAAGGTAAGTCATCATCATTTCAGCCGAAAGACGTCCACTGCTGGACATAGGCCTCCCCTAGGCTCGCCACTTTGACCAATCCCGTGCGTCTCGCATCCAGCGTCTTCCCGCAACTTTAACCAGGTCATCGGTCCACCGAGTGGGAGGCCTTCCAACGCATCGTCTTCCGGGTAGCGGTCGCCATTCCAGAATTTTTCGGCCCTATCGGCCATCCGTTTTGCGAGCAATGTGCACTGCCCACTGCCGTTTAAGTTTTGACATAGCCCGAAGTCAATTCTTCGGGCTATGTCGGTAACTTTCGTTCTCCTGCGGATATCCTGATTTCTGTCGTGATCAAGCAAGGAAACTCCGAGCATAGCCCTCTCCATTGCCCTTTGAGTGACTTTAGGCTTTCTGATAAGGCCCAGGTCGACGGTTGACCTCTTTCTCGAAGTTAGACCTACCCAACTGGACCGATTGTCCCAGGTAGACATAATCGTCTACAACTTCGAGTGTAGAGTCTCCGATCTTGATAGGAGTGGGTGTTACATGGACATTCACCATGACCTTGGTTTTGTCCATGTTCATTCTAGGACCCACTCTTTCGGAAGCTCTTCTGACGTCATCGAGCGTTGTACTGAGGCTCTCCATGATCTCAGCCATGACCACTATGTCGTCGGCAAACCACAGGTGAGTGATGTACTCGCCATTAATCGAGCCCCCTCCAGTCCAGAACCTTGAAGATATCCTCCAGTGCAGCAGTGAACAGTTTCGGAGAAATACGTCTCCCTGTCTTACTGTGCGCTGGAGAAGGATTGGTTTCGAGGTCTGATCCTGAAGACGGACACACTTGGTGGCGTTTTTGTACAAACACTTCAACACCTCAATGTACCGGAAGTCGATCTGGCACCGGTGGAGAGATTGCAGTACAGCCAAAGTCTCGATCGAATCGAAGGCTTTCTCGAAGTCCTCAAACGCTAAACAGAGAGGCAGGCCTCGGCGGGCTTCGGTCTTCTGTATAACCTGCCGCAGCGTATGTATGTGGTCTACGGTGCTAAAGCCTTGTCGGAATCCGGCTTGTTCGGGAGGCTGGAAATCGTCAAACCTGCGCGCGAGAAGATTCGTGATGACTCTTGAAAACAACTTGTAGACCTAGCTAAGAAGTGAGACGGGCCTATAATTCTTCAACCAATTGTCACTCTTCTTGAAGAAGATTACCACCTCACCCCTGCACCATGCCTGTGGCGTTTTGCCCTCGTATATGACGGAATCAAACAGCTTCTGAAGGGCCTTAAGGACCGGTTTCCCTCAGGGGTCGGTACTCTCAGCATCACTCTTGCTGCACATTAACGATCTGCTAAAACCCGCCTTCACCTTTGGGTATGCAGACGATAGCACTGTTGCTGAGAGATACTTGTCCAACGCACGGGCTACCGGGCCGCAGATCTGGTCTCTCCGTGAGGCCATGGTGAAGCGTTTGAACCTGTCCTTGCAGGCAGTCTCCGAATGGGGCGATGCCAATCTGGTCAGGTTTAATGCTGCTAAAACCCAGGCGTGTCTTTTTTCCGCTAAAAAGATTTTGAGCTTCTTGGTATTACGTTGACATCGACTCTCTATTGTGGCATTGAGGCAAAGGCTCAGCTGGCTGCCAAAAAGTTAGGGATCCTTGCAAAGGTGAGAATGTACTTCACGCCGGAACAGCCTCAACTTGTATCAAGCGCAAGTCCGATCATGCATGGAGTACTGTTCTCATCTCTGGGACGGATCTGCCAAATACCAGCTTGATGCACTAGAGTCGATCGAAAAGCGGGCCAAGAGGCTCATCGACAATGAGGCACTAGTCAAGTCAAAGCTCTAGAGCCTTGAACATCGTCGCCGACTTGCCAGCTTGTCGGTTTTTTATCGGACTCATTTCGGGGAGTGTGCGATGGAATTGCATGATCTAATTCCGCCAAGTCCGTTCCATCATCGGACTGCCAGACGTACGGCGATGCGTCATCGGTACATGGTGGATAGCCCACCCACACGCACTAAACTGTTTTGGGGACACTTTTATTATGCGTACAGCTAAGGAGTGGAATTCCCTGCCGGAGTCTGTGTTTCCCGATAGCTACAATGTAGGGTTCTTTAAGTCAAGAGTAAACAGGTTCTTCTAGGCAAGCGTGCCTTACCGTCGACCACATCATTGTTTACCATCAGGTGAGATAGTGGCCAAGCGCAAGCCATAGACGATAAAAAAAAGCTTACGTCCGGGATATCTTCGGTATAGTGTCGGGTTAATCTAGCTGGGTCGTTTGCTAGACTCGCAACGGGCTTGCTGATTGATGTGTACAACTGCCCATAGAATGTCTCGATCTCCCTCAGAAGTCCTCAGGTTCGTGAGCTGGCTCCCTGCCCAATAGCCAGATCCCTTGAAAACAACTTGGAGCCCTTATTTCGCTCAATCGCGTCTATAATACGCTTGGAATTAAAGCGGTGGAGGTCTCTTTCAAGGATTTAGAGATCTGTCTAATGAGCTGCCGATATGTGCACGCCTTCATCTGAAGAATGCAGATACATCTCACGCCTCTCCTTCATAAGCTTGAGAGTAGGATCAAAGGGCTTTTTGTTTTAGGCATTATCGGCCAGTCAACCAAATAACCCCCTTAAAAAAACCCTTCAAGCCTCCTGAAAAGCCCTTGAAAACGACCAGCACGTACGTGTCGAACATCACCATAAGCCGCTTCAAACGGTTTATATCAGCTGGTGAATATTTTAATATATAAACACGAGTATCTCAGCGGTGGAACAAATGTAAAGTAACATTGAAAGTATTTCAAGAAGGAACATTTATTCAGCACAGACTCAGAATAGAAGAGTTCTCGAATGGTGACTGCATAACTTAAGTGTTCCTTTGAAAGGCCCGCATCTCTGAAATCCGCTGGATGCGCAGGACCGGTCGCTGGCCATGCTTTGGAGCGGCCACCTCTTGGAGTCATTCTGACTTGATACTACTGGATCGAATTTTATCGTATTCTCTTGGTAATTTCCAGGTTGTAAAGCGAAGTAAGCGAAGCCGTGAGCAGGCTAGCCCGGCGGCGTCCACCAGCGAGACCACCATGGAGAGGCTCATAGAGAAGATGATGGTGGATCTCGATGCTGAGTCCGATGAGGACTCCAGTTTTACGGTAAGCATATCTTAAAATTAGAGCTAAACGCAATATTTATTTGACAACTGAAAAATTCCTTTATTTTCTCAGCATCCTACATCGATTCGAAATGGTAAGGCAGCTGTGATGGGTATCCATTTTCTTGCTCCAGTTTGGTTGCGCAACGAACTCTGTTTGCAGTTCGAGACAGAGGAAAATTATTTATGCTGCAAATTAATTGTAAGGCTACTAAAGTAATAGTTACGCAAACGCGACGTGGTGAAAACATTTTTTTTAATGATAATAACGGCTAATTAATTGACTTACAAGTGCTTGACAATTAAAAAATAGCGTGTAAATGGGCCAATTAAAATGTTTGCTATAGCGGAAACGTAAACGTAAAGGACACATTTAGACTGCACGGTTTTCTTAAAACTATTAATTAAAATGATCCTCAATTTAATTGCAGCTAACGAACGTGACAATTCCAAAGAGCGACCGATCAGACTTTACCACAGAGTCGGACCAAGACACGGTGTACCACAACAACATCCCGGGCAAAGCAGCCGAAGAAAACCAACAACAAATAGAGTCCCCTTTCTCCCCAAACATGTCCGAAGCTCCCTGCTCCACTCCCGAAAGATCTGAGGCACTAATGGAGCCTGAAACACCCCCTATATCAGATAAGTCAGAAGAAATGATCGTAGAACGAGAACACTCATCGCCTAAAGAAGAATCTCTAAAGTTTATACAACAAGAAATAACGCCGTCGAAAATCCCGAGAACTCCGAATAGCGAACAGAAAATCGGTACGAAATTAAAGATTTGGTCTATTAAAATGAAAGCGAAATTTTCTAAGCAACATCATACTCGCTCATCTACTTCACTTGGTACGTTATAGTATTGAACGAGATTGTTTTCTTTGTTTTTCAGCGAATGGGCGAACGGTTAAGAGTGTGCCCAGCAAAAAGAAAGGTATTCTGATGATTATATGACAGAAGCTTGACTTATCATTGCGATCTCCGAATCAATATTCTTCATGATATGTTTGCTTGGCCCTAGTTCTCCTATCGCATTTTCTCTTAAAAGCATGATTCATATTTTACTTGTGAATGAATACGTCTCTCAAATATTCTTTTAAAAGTACACTTTATCAGACTGATAAAGAACGTCTTTCACCTTTGCCTTATCAATTTCATTGTTATTTTTAAATGTTTTTGTAGTATGCTCACTGATCCGTAAAAATCATTAACGTTGCATTGATTAAAAATCATCATTAAACTACATTTTTGCGATAAAACTCATTATTACGACCTTATTTTTACAAACAACGTTGTAAAAACGGCTTTTGCATCTGACCACTTGCTTTTAAACTTCAATATATTTTTCAGTAAAAAACCGTATCATTATGTTCTTGTCTCGACAATACAGGGTACTTTTAATCAAAGTGTGGAAGTATTCATGATAGTAACCAATTTTTGCCATCAGAGCAATCCTGAAAACGGCGAAAAAATATCAACTCGTACTTAGAATCCACTCCAAGTCAAAAGCGAAGTTTTGACTATTTTGTTTAGATTTCTCACAATCACTGTTTCAGTGAAAATCGAGCTTATGCCTCCATCAACAACTTTTCTCGAATACGTTCAAATCTCTTTAATATTTATAAATAGTCATAAATCCGACGTTCTATTCTATATCAAGGAGCGATGGATATAAGTCTTTGTGCGGGGACGGTGTTAAAAATCTATTATGGGGTTTACCCAAATCCGCACTAATTATCCTACTAATATTATAAATGTGAGAGTTAGCATGTTTATGTTTCAATATCGCAAAAATGGCTGAACGGATTTGGATGAAATTTTGCACACTTATAGATTATAATCTGGTTTAACATGGGACTTTTTATCGCTGGATTGTGTTCCTGGTATAATAAAAAGTATTCACGCGGACGAAGCCGCTGGCAGAAGCTAGTTTTTAATTAACTCTCCAAGAGAAAAGAAAAATTTTGCATTTAAGTTCATGTAAATACAAAAGGCAACATAATGTACGGAATTTATCACCTGCATGCTGTTGATGGTAACTACCTAGTCTCGATGCGGTCTTCGAGTGCAAACAATAAGAATTTAAAAAAGCCATTAGTTCTCACTTTTATTACCCATCGCCCTTGAAAGTATATTTGTCGTGTGCTTGGTATAAAGTCTTTACTAATATTATTATCTTACTTCTTACTCTTGGGGGAGGCATATGTCCAGCAGTGGACGTCTTTCCGCTGATATAATGATGATGATGAGTTCTTACTCTTACTTATCACACTAATAATATTATAAAGGCGAAAGTTTGTGAGTGTGTTTGTATGTTTGTTACTTCTCCACGCTTAAACTGCTGGACGGATTTGGGTGAAATTTGGCACAGAGATAGATTATAGCCAGAAATAGCATATAGGGTACATTTAGTCCCGGGAATATGTTCCCTTGGGATAGTTTTCGACATTCACGCGGGCGAAGCCGCGGGTAGAAGCTAGTAATATTATAAATGCGAAAGTTTGGATGGATGTATGTTGGTTTGTTACTCAATCACGCCAGAACGGCTGAACGGATCTGGATGAAATTTGGCACAAAGATAGATTATAGTCTGGAATAGAACATAGGCTACTTTTCATCCCGGTATATTGTTCCCTTGGGATTAAAAAGACACTTTTCACGCGGGCGAAGCCGCTGATGGTAAGTATTTATTTTAATATAAAGATGAGGCAGTCTGTTAGAAATCTTATTAACTATTTACATAAATGATGGTTTAATCTACGACGCATGGGTAACTTATTCAATTTTATCAGCAGTCAAATGAGATTTTTATAAACATTTTCATAAAAAGAAAACATTATACCGCAATATACAGGAATGATCATATTAAACTTCGCATGTTCATATTGTACATGTCACAATTCACACCCTCGGAATGAAAGTGATCTAACTCAAAAAATGCAATTTGGGGAATGAACAAAAAAGTATAGTGTTGACTACTTTTTTGTTCTATCGTGACCGATGTATAGGGTGTCCTTTCTTACACGTAATTCGGACCCTTTTCACTACAGGGTTTAAGACTAGGCCTTTTAAGGTCAGTTTATTAGTAAAATCATAAAAAGATTTTTGGATTAGTTCACTTTCATTTTAAGGGTGCGATATAAAAAGTTACTTTGATTATGCCTGCTCCATACTTCGTAAAAGACCTATGAGATATTTCTGTACACCTACAGCTTTCATGTTTTTTTTTATTTTTTACTCAGGATCCCCGAAAATGGAGAAAGACAGGCGAAACGCAGACGGAAAAAACATATCAGGAAATAACACCATGTAAGGAGAATTAAAAGGTAATATACACACATCAGTTTCAGTATTTTATATTTCAAATGGTGAATGAAAGTATTTTAAGAGTAGGTGCAGTGGTTCTGGCAAGTACCCTCCACATATACATAAACTAACAAAATTCGCCCTTTCTTTTTCCAATATTAGTAAAGATATGTAAACTTTAAAATAGTACTTTTCTTGGGAATGAGAATGTTTAATTGAACTCGCTTATCAAAATGAAAACAAAACTTGTGATACACGTTGTGAATATTGTAATCGCGTCGGTGAAAGATAAATGAATGTTCATATCAACCAGTAGGATTTTAATTAACTATTAACACTGGTGTAATTATTTGTTTATTTACTTAAAACTGTACAATTAAAACATCTTTTACGTTAATGTCTATAACTAAGCTAAAGTGATTACTTTTCCATCATCTCAAATAAACCATTACATAATGAAAGTTGACGTTAAGATTGCGGGAATCTGCTGGATGCGAGACGCTCAGAACGGCAGGCTTATTACGTAAGAAAGAGCAATCAGCAATCATCGCGCGATCAAACGCTTTATGTCATAAAATACGGAATTACCGATTGAGTAGGTATGGTGGTTCCACGTTTGCTAATCGCTCGCTGTTTTTTCAAATAATAATAATAATGTTTATTTCCAATAATTGCTGAACTTATTTCTAAAAAAGCCGCCGAAATCTCTAAAACTTCTGTATTGAAGAGCAATTATTGCGCAATAAAAAGCTTTAATTTTGCTCTTGCAAAATACGTAATAAGCCTGCCGGTCAATGTGGTGACGATTGGGAGAGTCCTATTTTCAGCAGTGTCCACGTCTGAACATAGAACACACTACTGTCTTTCGGCTGAAAAGCTGGTGATGATAATGAGTGCTTAATTTCCTGCCCTATTTAAATACAAGGACGACTAATGGAACTTCTATGACGTCATCATCTTTATCTTCAACAGCCCGATTTAGTTCTGCACAAGCCTGTCGTTTCTCGTGGCAATGCCCATGTTCCTGTGCAACACCTTGATCAATAATAATATCTCACATAATTTACATAATAATTCACATTATAATTTATTTTTATAATAAGTATATGTATTTTTATTTTCAGTAAATCTCGCACAGTCAATCATAGGACGCTGCCGTGCAGTTTGTTATTAGTTTAAGTTTATTCAGGTGTATTGTATTATGTCTGTCCCATTATGTATCATAAATACATCTTAGCCGCTTAGCGCATTATCTCACGGCCTGATTGTCCACCCTTCGACAAGGCCCGGTAACCCAGTTAAAATATCTAGCAATTATTTTTTATCTGGTAAATAACATTATATTCGCGATCTATGAACCTTAATGAGATACTTTCCCTCAGTTTCTCAGCTCAAAAGATCGCAGTATTAATGTAACAAACTGTCAAGCACGTGTTATCTACTGTGATTGGCTGTTGAAAATTAATTCAACCAATCACAGCAGATAACGCGTGTTTGACAATTTGTCACATTAATTCAGCGATAATTTTGAGCTGGGAAACTGAGGGTTTGTCTGCCGTGTGTCTTATGCAAAAATGCTATCATTGTTTGTAAAATGATTATCATTAAAGTGTATACTTTATGTGTAAACGCGCTATAACGCTTTCTACAATCGTTAACGCCTTCTATTTGTTTGGTCTGACCACGTGACTTAACGTTCAGATGTGTCATTCCTATACATTGATTCGTTTTCCACTACTAGCGTTATCGATTGTAGATTGTCAACTTGGCTACAGGTGCAGGCAAGCTAGTGAAACATATACATTGAATATAGATACTTCGCCTAATGAATTTTCTCACAAAATATTACACTTTATGTCATGTCCCACAGATATAAATCTAACTAGACAACGCAATTCCCTCCATCTTTATGAAAACCAAGTGTGCCACTTTTTCACACACAATTTAAAAACAAATTTACTTACCAATGAAATAAAACATTTCCAATGCCTCGGCCAACTTTTTCCATTCAGTCTTTAAAGCTCAATATGACATAAAAAGCATTTTTTGTAGATTTCGGTGGATTTCCGGTGCCGATAATGCTAAAATTAAAGCCCAAATTACGGTCATTGATCATACATATACAATCGCTTCATCTAGTTGGATTTATATCTGTGCAATGTCCATACCAATTACGTAAAAACGACATTTCAAAGAGTCTGTCTAATGATGATGATAAATTGTTTTTGTATAGAACAGTAAAATTAAATTCAACAACCGTCATCTGCCTGTATTGTGACGCATTTTGTCGTTAAGGTCTGTATACACTTATAATTAGTACATGACATAAGTGAATTAGCATAAGACGTGCATAGATTATTACAAGATATTGTCACAAAGCTGCGATAATTATAACACGCTATTGACTTTCATGTTTTCTATTCATCAAAGTGTAAATAGACCTTTAGACGACGTGTAACACTGGTTATCGTTGAATGCTGTAGATAAGTGCTATTTGTATGTTATAAGCATAAGTTTAAAATGTTTTCATACTTCTTTATTTGGTGAATCTCACAATTAATTGCAAATTATAACTTGGTCCATCTTTTGCTCCAGGGATTATATTAAGATTTATAATTTTTTGGCGCTGTACACCAAATATGTTGAGAAAATCAATCACTAATATTTTTTATAGTAACTTATACACAATATTCAAACACCGCTTCAATTTTTCTTTACTTATTTATTGTTTTAAATAACTCTTTTTGATTTTTTTATTCAGCATTCTTCGTCTTCTTCTTTAGGGATTTGTTTGCCGCACTTAATCCGTAGTGACGACCATTGTGTGTCTTCAGTTGTTCGCTCCTAAAAAGAGTTATAAATTGTCCAAAAGTACGTATAATAAATAATATTTTTTTGTGTCCCTGGGCGCAAACCATCCATTATGGCGTGAATTTATTGATAAGCATAGATCTATTGAGAAAGGTTATAATATGAAGTGACTTGCTTGATTAGCTAGTCGTTGCATTGCACGAGCGCGCGTCAATCCTTGCAATTTCAACCTTATGTCAAAGACATAAGTCACATGACGCATGCTCGGGATTTGCAACGACGCTTACCTTTACCGTGTATATTTGGAGTTCCTTACGTAATCGTTTTGTGTTATATATAATTTTAAATATAAGTTTTAATAGTGTAAGGCTAACATCCAATTTTATTATTAAAGAAACAGGTTTTTTTTTTAATATAAGTCAGAGGTCGCAAATGTCAGTTAATAAGAAGTTTTAAGTTAACATATCTTTTTGTTTGAATAGTAAGGCTAAAAAATCATATCTAAATATTGAAAAATGTACGACTTTTGTACATGATTTGATTTGTAGATGTTTTGCTTAATAATTAATACATTCTAATGCTTTACTAGAATACTCTTATTAAGTACTTCTCATTCGAACAATTACCTTCTTAAAGTGTTCCTTAACAAGTGCAATTATTACGACATTAGAATACTCTGTAGAAATTATTCCAATAAAATTATTTATTATTTCAAATTTCCAAAGATTTGGCTGTGTACAGATCAAATAATATAAAAGACTGATGAAATTGTAACAACTATTATTATTATGAAAATGTTTTCGTTTCCTAAATTATATACCTAATATTATATTTTTTATAAAGTTTGATACGTTGTAAATTATGAAATTATTGTTACAAATATATCTTTAACAATATGTGAATGGTTTTATTAATTTCCCTTTATTTTAACATTTACTTGCAGATTTAATTATTGTGATATCAGATTACGAGACCTTATAATTTAAGGTCTCGTAATCTGATATGACAACAATTTTGCATCATTCGTCTGAGAATTTATTTTTTGCAGCATACTTGGCCTTGATAACAATCATAGTTTTCTAAACGTTAGCTTCAAGGCAACGTTTCATTCTATGCTGATTTTTTTTGTAAAAGTATTCCCAAAAATATTTATTGTTATAATTTTCTAGATTATCTTTGATCAGCTTCAAAATAAGGGAGCGTGAAGATATAAATGTTCAGCTTTCAAAATGCAAAAAGTAACTGTTTCCGCCCGGGATCGAACCGGGGGCCTTGTGCGTGTGAAGCACACGTGATAACCGCTACACTACGGAAACTTGAGTGTACAATTTAAAATTGCTGTTCCATTACTGAATTGAGATGAACACGAACTAAAATGTTGAAGTATTTGACAAGAGTTGTTTATAACCAAGCAACCTGTCGCTCAAAGCTAACCCCGGATGCAAAACGAGATATTTGTTGCGTCTGACCAAAATAATAAAAGGCATTCTTATACACTTAATAGTGAGAGCGAGCTATCTGTATCCCTACCTACCAGTCTCGCGGCAACATCGGCCGCGGTTAGTCGCGGACGCGCGTCACCGTGTCACGCTATTGTCGGTGTTTAGTTGTGCAAATAATTTATAATAACCGTAAAATAATCTAAAATCTAACACCATGGATCCCGAGGCCTTCTTAGACCTGGCCAACCAGGTCATTAAACTAAAAATGTACCCATATTTCGACATAGCACATTCTCTATTATGCGCTCTTGCAGTCAGAGAGGATTTAGGATCCGGTAAGTTGTATTTGATTTATTTTTAAATGGAACCCGCGAAAATAATGAGGTTTATCGTCGCGCTTCCGCATCCTGTAGGTAAACAATTTATTTTCGAAAACTTATTTGTACGGAATGTTCTAAAATAAAAGACACCTAAATGCGTTTATAAATAGACCGTTCCCGCAGCATCCAGAACGAATAGCTCCAATAACAGCTAATGTTAACTGATCACAATATAATTGTATAAACCCACGAAGTATAGAAGAAAATAACAATATCCTTAGGTATTGACATTATAGCATCTATTTTTAAGGAGGTAAAAATGTTATAAATAAATATTTTTCAAAGTATCATATTTATTTTTTATCAAATGCATGATTGCTTGATCTTATCACTGACGTGGACACTTGTAACTTGTCGTGGAAAAAGTACACTAACTATTGATATTATTAATTCATTGTTATTCCATGGTGAGGTTAGGTTTTAGATAAGAACCTTTTTGAACTAGCCCCTCTGTCATGTCTGAATCTTGAAGACTATCGTTCTACATCTTTTTACACCTAGCAAATAGATGGCGCTAAATTAAAAAAGAAAAGCACTACCCAAAAAAATCAATAGAAAATAAACTAAGCTCTCTGGTTTATAAAATGCTTTCACGATCTAAAAGTGATTTCTCACGGGCTCGTCCGGGATTTGAACCCGGGACCTCTCGCACCCGAAGCGAGAATCATACCCCTAGACCAACGAGCCACATTACTCTTGGGCGAAATTATAAAGTCGTTTCCACGAAGCGCTACGTCATCATAATGTTTCATTTCATGCTCAAAGAAGGGAAAAATTGAACCAAAATATTTAAACAAAGTTTAATTCAGGCGTTGCTTCATTGATTAATAGTAACATATACAATTATGTTGTGAGTGTGTGATTTTGGCGTCGCATTAGCGATAGCGCCCGAATAAAATCGATCTTACTAAATCTTCTTTCAAATTTCACGCCTCAGTATCTTTTAACAACAACAAAAATAAGATGTAAGTAAATAGGTAAAATTCAAGATTACCTGACTCTTTGCTTTATCTCAAAATCAAAACAAATCTATTAATGAATAAAATAAATTAAAACAAAGTTGCTCCAATGAATTGGAAAAGAATTAAAAACAAAACATTTTCCTGCTAAATTATATCGTATCAACACGGCAAGGCAGAGAACTTAGCGCAAGTTCAAGTGTGCGAGGGAACACCGGGGTGGTTTTAGTCGATAAGTTAACAGACCCCTCAAAAAAAGGGGTTCACCTGTTTATAATTTATACCACATCAAGTCTGTATGTAGCGTTGTTTCTTTGCATAAGATACTTAGTTAGTTATCTATGTTTATTAACAATGGTTCAAATAAAAGCGGGACCACAGACAACCGAGTGTTCTCGGTGCCTCTACAAAATATATGAGCAATTGTTCAAACCACACAATAAATTGGTTAACCGTTAAAAAACACCACGTGGAGAGATAACCTGCGGTATTTTTATATTAAAATGCCAAGAGACAGGTTGCTGGCCTGAAGCCAACTAAACACGGTTGTCTCATGAATTCATGACAGACGCGAGACTAGGAACAATTTCAATAGGTACACTATAATTTTTCTTCTTGATGTATTCTTCTAAGATTAGCACAGGACGCAGTGCATGTAGTTACTTAATTTATATGACCACAGATAATATAATTCTAGCATAATATGACGGACTGCTCATAATATGGCCGATTTTACGCTATTAAAAGCTGCGATACCGGTCGGGAAATACGCACATCCGCTTATGTCAAATAACACGAGAATTTCATTAGAATCATCGTCTTCGATGCTGTGGAATGTGTCAGACTTATACCTAAGTGGTTACAAAAAGCGCAAACAAAATGCGGCACCTTGTCTCGGTTATAAAAGGCTGAGAGAGGATCAGCTGTTCCTGCAGACCTTTCTATCCAACAAAATTTAAGATGCAGTCATATTATCAATACCAGCCGAACAAATTAATTAAGTATAGGTATTATAAGTACCGAGAGTTCAAAGGAGGTATAATATATTCAGTCATAAGTCCTTTGGTTAAGTACCTAAATAGTAGGTATGTTCCCGATCCCTGTTAATTATAAAGTAACGTTTCCCACCATCTCCATTCTATATTTCCCCACAAGCACAGCCACATGTAGAGTTGGTTTAAAGGCTACCTATTTATTTCCATTTGTTTGGCGTCGAATGAAAAGCAATCTGCAAACTGTTTACTGAGAACACAAATAGCCTGTCACTTCACTATTACGAGCTTACCGCATTACTGCAAACCATAATTTTATGGCAGCCACATGCACCACATACTAACAGGATTGCAAGATGTTAGTAGGTATATTAAAAATAGGTAACGCCATCTAGCAGTGCTTTGCCCGTGGATAGTTAAAATTATGCCAGCAATATTGGCTAAAATGTTTTCTATTTATTAGATTGTAAACTTATTGTAAAGCTAATAAAATCTTACTAGATTATTACAAGAGTTTAATCGTGTAGGAAAGGAATAATCTTTACAATACGAACTATGTATTCACAAGTCCCTAACCCCCGGATTTTGAATTAAGAATTCGAAGTTGAGAATTTGTTAGGCAAATCTCAATAAAGCATTAAGGGTTACCGAATCAGTAAGATAGAACTAATGAGACATTATTATGAACTACTTTGCCAAAAACTAGTTCCCTAGTTTCTCTGTGATCTGCCTGTTATTTATTCTGAGGCTCTGCGGGGCAATAGGCTGGCGAGGGTCAAAAGGAAGTCGTTCACTGACGGTAATCTGGGTCACTGAATCGAACTCCAACGGTAGCTGGTAGGTGTTACGTGGGTTATTATCACGGACGAAGACCCGTGCTCGTTGGGGCGTAAATAACTTAATATGATGCGAATACGAAGTTTTTTAACTCCATTATGGTTATTCGTTTGAAGTTAAGATGATAAACAGAATCACTACACCAAAAGTACATAGAACTCTTCGGTACGACCGAAGAGTAACTGCTAAAAAGGTATCATCAATTTATCACGCAGGTCACAGTCCTATGTATTTCTACCACCCTGAAATTACAAGCAAAAAGGTACAACAGACTTTTCAACTTCTTCAGGATAATATATTGTATCTAAGAATGACTGCAGTCATCTATTTACGACACTTAATTCGTCAGATCAGATATTGGTCCTTTTGATTCCGATGAACTAATGTCTGGGGCCGTACTCTGACGTGTCAAAATTATCATGATTCCTTTAAGAAAACCGGACAAGTGCGAGTCTTGACTCGCGCACAGAGTTCCGTATAAACAGCTCCATTCACCAAAATAAATAGTTGACATTACTAATGTTCATAAACAATGAAAGCACCGAACATTGCTCTAACGAAGGGACAAAATTAACTTTGCCATTTAAAAAATGTTGTCTCCATACATCAATATACATTTTCTTTACTTTTCCTAGTACATTTTATAAGTTGGTCGACTATTACCTACTCGTAAACTGTTCCTAAAATCCTTTTAATTTCGTTGTATATACTTCTGCCGTGATTTTTTTCACATTTCTAAAAGCAACCATTTAGCTGGCAGGAGGAGCTGACTAACAAAAATTAGCTATTTAAACCTTAATTTTACGCAAACGGATCCCTGTATCGAAAAATGGTTGTCAAAGAACAGTAATATTTTTGAATTACCTATCCAACTATACCCCCACCACGGGATAGACAAGAAAGTAAAATAATATCCCCACTTTACGTGTACAGGAGATACCCCTTTTTTTATTGAGTTTTTTTGTTCCACTTTGGCGGCGAGTTTAATAAGTATATCCATGTCAAATTATAGCTTTCTAGTACTAAGAGTCTCTGAGCTAAGCTGCGGACAGATGGACGGACGAACAAACATGGCGATGGCGAAATTATAAGGGTTCTTTTTTGACTACGGAACCTTAAAAAGGGAAATTGTTCTTCGTCCTGCTGCATAGCTCCGCGTCTCTCTCACAGTGGGACCACGATCGTTTTGACACGTCAAATTAAGGCCACTGAACGGTTTCTTAGTTTGAATGTGATCAGTTAATAACTCTTCATCATTACTGTTTCCAGGGGCTCAAGCGTTCTCCCGGAAGCATCCGCTATCATGCTGGCTGTCCACTATGCTGGTGATCTTCGCCGGCGGCATGGTGGTCAATGGGCTGCTCGGGGAACCCATGCTTGCACCCCTCAAGAACACGCCGCAACTTATTATTGGAACTGTCACATGGTATGTTAAAAAAAAATGGCCAAGTACGAGTCCGATTCGCGCACGAAGGGTTCCGTACCATTATCGCAAAAAACGCGAAAAAAATCACGTTTGTTGTATGGGAGCCCCACTAAAATATTTGTTTTATTCTGTGTTTTTCGTATTTGTTGTTATAGCGGCAACAGAAATACATCATCTGTGCAAATTTCAACTGTCTATCTATCACGTTTCATGAGATACAGTCTGGTGACAGACAGATAGACAGACCGTGGAGTCTTAGTAATAGGGTTCCGTTTTTACCCTTTGGGTACGGAACCCTAAAAAGTACCTAGTAAATTCGACCTATATTTCGTCTTTCCCTCGGTGCAATTATGTGCTACTCATCTATACATAATTATGTATGACATAATATTGCAATAAAATAAAATTGAAGCATCAGTTTGTAATGTTTACACGGTACATAAATCAAAATAAAAATGTCTGACTGCCTGTGTTTTTGGGCTAATATCCGAAACAGCTGAACCGTTTTTGACGGAAAATCGCTGGCAAATGGCAACAGATAGTGTAGGTATAAATAAAAAGACGTTGTATGCAGCTATGCGGTGGAATGCTCTAGCTTAGCATTTCGGTCGAGGAAAGGTCGAGGAAAAATAGAACTTGTTTGGATAGGTACTTAAAAAATCATATCTCGATAGTTTGATACTTATGGGTTAAAACTTGCTTCAATCAATTCTGCAGTGAGTATTGTACCCGCGCGACGCAAGCCGTTTCTCGATGTCATAAAAACGAATTGGCATCATTTCATTACGCTATTTGTTGCCATAAGTGGGAGCCGTTATTAAAGTTCCTATTGCCGTTAACTGCCAACCATTTATGGAAGGTATTTCTTGATGAAACTGCTTATCAACGTAGTAATGTAGTATTGACGCAAGTCACTAATTTGCAGTATGAAAACTGATCTTTATCACATAGGTAATTCATAGATTAAAATTTTACAAAGTGTACTTAGCAATATGTAGAACTAGCTGTCCCCCGCGGCTTCGCTCCCTTTGACTGGCTACCTACCTACCGACCCTACACTACCCTATCTACTTACCTTCCCACACTACCCTACCTACCTACACTAAATTGAAAAAGTTATAGTGAGCCAACCTTAAAAGATAGACATATTATATTATGCTATCGCGGTAAAAAATTGTACCTACCTAGATCGAGCGTTCGCTGCATAGAATACTTTACTCTAGGGAGAAGAATATCGACATCATACAAAACAAGTAAGGACAGATTTGCTGCGCGCCTTCTAGTAGTACTCCAGCACAACACCACACCGAAACGAAAACATAAAAAAGAAGTTTTTGTCAAAAAAAATACTACTGACTTCCAATTAATGTCTTTGGTATGTACCAATTTTTTTCGTTATGCACACCGACTTCTAAAAAGAAAGTAAGTTTTCACTTTGTAGTGTTTTTATTTGGAAGTCGGTAGTATTTTTTTGAAAAATAGATTTTTATTTTTCACTTTTTTGTTATACCTAATAGGCAAGTTCTTTAGTAAGGTACCTATACTGCCAGAATAGATTACCCGAATATCATGAAACTTGAACATAACCGGTGAAATGAGGGTGTACCAAGGTGAACTGTACACATCTGCGTAACCCTTTAGAGTGTACTGGCGTGATGTTATGTTATGAAATGGTATAAACAATAAACAGCTATGCGATTGCAGCAATCCCGAGAGATTTGCCGTCAGTTATTGGACAGTTCTATTGTATATCTCCGAAGTTCTACATCAGATTTTATTATATAATACTAGCTTTTACCCGCGGCTTCGCTCGCAGTGAAGCCAATTTTTTTTTATTTTTTTTCAATAAATTGTATCCTATGTTACTTCTAATACCTCCAAGAATATATGTACAAAGTTTCATGCTGATCGGTGCAGTAGTTTTTGCGTGAAAGCGTAACAAACAAACTGACATTCACATTTATAATATTAGTATAGATCATTATCATAGATCTTCACTAAATTAAAATGGGACCAATTTGGGAACATACTCTTTCAAACACAAAAATATTTTCAAAATCGGTCCACATTTGACGGAGATATCGGTGAACAAAAAAAAACATAATGTCGACCTTTTTGGCAAGTCGGTTATAACACACCTATCCATAGCTGGGACTCGCAAACTTGAGTGTAGTAGGCCGCCACGTTTATCATTAGGCTATTCAGACGGGTAACAGCGGCAGCGAAATTACGAACCAAAATTGCACGCACGTCAACGTTATTATTGACATTAGTTGTAAGATTAAAGACCTAAAATCTCATAAAACGTATTTTTTTAGACTAGGTCCCGAACTTTTACTCTAGCTACATTTGAAATAGACCTTGAACTAGGAGGTATATCGTTAGTTCAACATAGAGAGTTGACATGATGGTTCGCTGCGTCCCCGCATGTGGGCACGGCGGGTGGTATCCTGGTATCAATGCTATCAACCTACCATTTTTTTCTGTGGTCATTATTCCGCGGAAAATCTTAACACCGCCATTCAGAAAATGACACGTTATGCACAACGCCATCTATTGAATATGGAGTTCAACAGTTCGAGTATCTGTTGCGTATGTTGCGATATTTTACTTCTTGAACACTTTAAATTCATGTTAACTTTTGATAGAGGGAACCGATTCCGATGAAACAAAAAAAAACATTATCATAACATTAACATTGGTTTCGTAGATTTTACGTGATGCGTGCACAAATAACAAACAAACAGACAAAAATGTATTGTTTCCACAATACATTTTTGTCTGTTTGTCACACACGTTTCCATGCCACCTGGGAGGTAGTGTACTTGACGCGATTTTTTAACGTGGTTTCCCCTAAAACTTACCAATGATGGTCGAGGGGCGGGGCTAGGCCGGCGGACAACTATGATTCACTATTTTCTTAATGCGAATGGATAGTCCATTCGCGTTAAGAAGAAATTCTATTCGATCTTACTCTTTAAGGATTGTGATCAAGCTAGCCATTTTTTCCTGAGCAATTTTAAACTTGTATCTACTCTCGGTATCTATTTAAAAAAGTTTTCTCGCTATGTTTCCAGGTACCTTGTATTCTACACACCATTTGACGTGGGGTATAAAGTAGCAAAGTTTCTACCAGTCAAAGTCGTAGCCTCAGCCATGAAGGAGATATACCGCGCAAAGAAAGTGTATGACGGAGTGAGCCACGCCGGCAAATTGTACCCCAACGCTTACGTCATCATGATTATCGTCGGTAAGTGAGATTATAGCCCATTTTCTCAAATACTAGGAAAAAAACCAGTAAATATTGCACAGTTGGATTTTGAACTCTCAGCGCAAAACTGAGTGTTGATAATCCAACAGTGCGCTTTTATTTAGGCATTCGCTGTTACCTAGTGTTATTATATTATTATCATTCTAATCTGGTAGGTGTGTAGTCTGATAATGTTTGGGTAATTCGCTGACCAAATATTTGTTTAAAACGATTAGGTGCATCGATAAAAAATGTTTTTTCCTCTTATAGTTAGGTAATAGTGTAAACTTATCATAATTTTATTTTGTATCTTGTTTAATCTCAAATTATTATGCTGACTTAGCTTCAGAAAAATTAAGCAGGATACAGTGTTATGTTAATTAGGTATCATCCGCTGCCCTTATTTAAATCAATTTATTATAGGTCACCACATTGTGTCTTATTACCCGACTGCCGAAGGAGGGTAGTGTGTTTATCATTGCCATACATCTTTATTTGTAATCTCTTAAATCTCCCCCTACCTAGCCTGATTTAAAGTAGGTAAATATAGAGCCCCAAGAGCAGTGGTGGCCCAGTCGTAAAAGTCGCGAATCACAAGTTGTAGGCCGTGGGTTTCGAACCTAGACAGAAGCTTTAGGTAATTTATATAAATTATTTTATCACCACTAATCTCAAAACATCGTGAGGAAACCGGCATATCCTAGACCCAAGAATTCAAAGATCCACCGACCCGCACTGGGCTAGCATGGTGAATCACGGCCCTCTTCCTCTCTCAGAGAGAGGGTCTGTATCCCAGCAGTAAGAATCTTACGAATTTTTGGGGACTTGTAAGTCAATCTTACATTATAATCCCAAAAATGCTGCCCAAGAATTCGTTAAACGTTCGTGCACAAATGCAAACGTTTGTCTATTAGGTGAGAAACTTTTCAAACTATACAAAACCTCGTTTACTTCCAGGTACCCTGAAGGGCAACGGAGCAGGCTTCACCAAGTTGGTGGAACGACTCATCCGCGGAGCCTGGACACCAACTGCCATGGAAACAATGCAGCCTAGCTTGTAAGTTTATTACAACATTCTTTCAAATTAACGGTCTTTGGGTTTGGGTTCAGATCTTTAAGATTTTGCTCTTGGGGTTTTCTAACGACTTAAGCGTTAATTGCGGGGATTTTCTATAGATTTAGGGGTTGATTATGATTATTATGGTATCTTTACTAGAACAGGGCATTGCAGCCAAGCTCCTTGCATATTAAAAAAATACCAAGGCCATAGATCTGTTCTATTGCTCTATATTTCGTGGCAATATTTAAAAAAAATTACAAGCCTTCTCTATACAACCTTGAGACTGCATGTTACACCCACCTAATAAAACCAATAACTTCTGGCTTTCTAAGTAACTTTACTGTACAGGTACCGCTCGAACCACCAAAGGTAACCCTATTTAACCCTCACTAAACATAGACAATAAGTTCGCTTTTTAACCCGGGACAAGCACGCACATTGTAGGTAGTTCAAGGGTGAGCTAAATGTTCTTTATTTAAATTATTTTCGTTTTTTCATTTCAGCTACACGAAGGCGTCTCTGATTGCATCCATTATCTTCGTGTTGGACAAAAAGACTGACCTCATTTCTGCGCCGCACGCTCTTGTGTACTTCGGCATAGTGATATTCTTCGTTTACTTTAAGGTGCGTAACGATTTAGTCGATTTTTCATTAAATCGTAACTTCAGTTGCCTTATTTACGAAGCGTAAAATAACAAATATTACTAAATGTTATTGTAAATATGCTCAGAAAACATCGTGCTGAATCCGGCGGGAAATATCTTAGAACCAAAACCAAAAACTGTAAAGCCATGTGTCATCTTCAAATCCCCATTGGGACCCTCTCTCCATCTCTCAGAAAGAAGGCTTGAGTCCCAGCAGTGGGAACATGATAGGTCATTCATCCTTTATAAAATCAACTGACCAAATAAAATCATTCACTTTTTTTTTCCACAGCTATCATCAATTCTCCTGGGCATCCACGATCCCTTCGTGCCGTTCGAGAACCTGTTCTGTGCGCTGTTCCTCGGCGGCATCTGGGACTCGCTGGCCAAGCTGCTGGGCAAGGGACAGCCCAAGGAGGAGACTAAGGATACTAAGAAAACTAATTAGCCAACATCATAGGTTTGTACCTAGGAGTTTTAGCTAGTTCTTTCAGTTATCTGGGTATGAAGACTCACATGCACTTATACGCCAAAGTTTAAACTCGAAAAATATGTGTATAATACTTAATTAATACTGGTTGTAACTTTACTTCGCGTTTAATAATTTAATAAGAGAGCCAGAGTATATATATTTGTCTGTTCTTAAGTAAGTAAGTATGCTGACTGCCAATATTTTCTCCTTGAGCTGTTCTTGATTCGTGGTACAACAAGACATTTGGGTCTAAAGAGAAGTTATAATTTTCCATTTTGAGTTTAAAAAAAAACATAAATAAGCAATAATTTGCAAATAAAATTAAGCGATACTTATGTTAAAAGTGCCCCATTGGTTCAACATAGAATCAGGGTATTTTTTTTTACAATTATCTCCAACAATTTTAACCACCTTTTTCTTTTTTCCAGGTCGTATTTTTTAATGAGCAATATTTGCGCTACGTAATCAACTGACACCGACAATACAAAATGCGACGGCTTATTGTTAGGCTATAAACAATACTATAAAAAGGAAAAAAGAAAAAAAATTGTAAAACCCTTAAATCCTAAAAAAATGGCACAACGACCAAAGTTTGATTTCATTAGTTTTAAGATCCACTAGTATTAAAGTTTATAAATTATTTTGTTAATGACGAAGTATGAGTTTGTGTTACTTAGAGAGAGTGTATTGTAGTTGATATTTTGTTATTCAGTTCCTACAAGCAACTCTTTGCCAAAAAATGTGATACATTTAGTATTTATCCACAGTATCGACTATGCTATAAAAACTTGCCATAATAATTTAAAATACCTACCAATATTAAAATTTAAGCATAATAATCTGATCAGTGCTTGGTAAGTTGGTACCACACAGTATACCAGTGTTCCCTGAGTGAAAAAAAAGAAATAAAACCATCGAGCATTGTAATTTTATTTTTATATTGTAAGTTCACGAAACGAAAATCGACAAAGCCGACTTCCTTTACGTTAAAAAAAACAACCAGGAAAACGGCTACCTTTTCCCGCGGAATTTAGATAAGTTTTAGATTTATGAATATTCTGACCGATTCGCATGGGTGCACGCGATGAGGAGCATTTTATTCGTGTACAAATAATTATCATATCAAAATGAAACACATTATTTATTAGGATTAATTGAATATTGATTATTATTATGAAAGGTCTGACCAAGTTGCTGGGTGCATTGCAATGAGGCCCACACCTTTCAAGGCGTTAAAATTTCATGACAAGTATGCTATTTATTCTATGATATCTGGGTATGCTAAAGGAAGCAATAAATTGTTTTTATTAATTTTGGCGTTTTTATACATTCATACCAGCATTCCCAATGGACAACAATGGACCAAAGACACAAGTTATTACTCCACCGATTGCACTATGATATTATTTATTTCGACCACTCTACAGCAGCCTTATTGCGGAATGAATTCGGCAAGGCAAAGGACAAAGAGAATGAAAAATCAAACAATCACATGCGAGATGAAAGACGCGATGTGGATTTCCGTCTATGTGATTGGTCGATTTTTCATACTCTTTGTTCTTTGTCCGGCTAATCCTTTCACCACGATGGCAAATATAAGCTGAAATTGGTCTTCCTCGGGTCCGAATAGTCCACGTCCGATTATAAGTTGGTATTATACTCGGTAAGACGG
The DNA here is from genome assembly GCA_947562075.1 of Orthosia gracilis. Classification (NCBI taxonomy): domain Eukaryota; kingdom Metazoa; phylum Arthropoda; class Insecta; order Lepidoptera; family Noctuidae; genus Orthosia; species Orthosia gracilis. The sequence goes on from OX387273.1 coordinate 30,555,612, forward strand.
TGAGTATTTACTTTGACTCTTATCTTTATCGCAACTACTATACACCCCTTTATTACGCCACCTGGAAATCTCCGAGCCCAGAATTTTTTTGGCAGTCGTGTACCTACATCAAACCAAGTTCCAATAATGAGGTATCTCAAATAAACAATGATTCACAAACGCTTTTACAGACCACCGCTTATTTTTATCTTTAACTTCTTTTTGTTGACTACTGTACGAATTCGGCAAGACAGAGGGTAAAGCGTATGAAAAATCGACCAATCACATAGACGGATATCCAGATCCACACCGCGTCTTTCATCTGGCATGTGATTGGTCGATTTTTCATACTCTGCCCTTTGCCTTGTCGAATTCTTTACGCAATAAGGCTGCAGACCGCGGGTACTTGTTCGCCGCTACGTCGTCGGCTGATTCAGCAAAAGCCCTGAGGAGCGATTCCTCCTCAGGTTCCTTTTCGCCTCGCGGTGTGTAATCAAGCCACGGCTGCTGAGGCCTTCCGCCCCGACAATGCGAGAACCCACCGGGGGTGTCGGGTATCCTCCCTAGTGAGACAATTCTGTTTTTAGGCGCAGAATATTCGCCCTTCGCCCTGCATCCATTACCTCAGCTGCAACTCGGGGTGGCGGACGCGCGGCGGCGTGATTCCAGCAGGTCCCAGGGACAACGATAAGGGACGTGGATGACACGGACTGGCTAAGAGTTCTGCTTTATACGGTACTCCGCCATGATTACAGCAGAAGCCTTTTTTAGGCACTTTATAGGTAATGCTGTTCACACCAACAGCGATGCCCATCAAAACATACCCTAGCTGCTTCCTCTCGGATAGAATGTCGAAGGCCGTGGATCCTCTTCTACGCAATGGAGCACGCTGGTTTCCGCTCGAACCGCACATGTACGGACCAGATCAACACTCTGCGTATCATATCGCATCGAGAAAGGTTTCTTTAACCTCTGCCGACTTCGAAAAGGCCTTTGATACGCTGATGGGGTCTAGGATCTGGTCCCGCCTTCTGAAAACTAAAGTGCCGCTGAAATTCGTCGATAGTATTCTTTTAAGGTAACTCATGACGGCCTTGTCTCAGATGACGTAGCGGTGCAAGCGGGTGTCCGCCAGGGCAACATCCTGTCGCCGTTGCTCTTCTTAGTCGTTCTTGACGGAATTATAATTCAAATTTATTTATTAGTCGAACAACTTGATTCATTTTTTGTTAGTAGAAATGCCATATGCTTCTCAGCTCTGGAAACAGGCGCCGCGGCATAGAGTGGGCCGACATGAAAGCAAAGTTGAACGACTTACGTCAGGAAATAGCAAAAATAGTGCTTAGAATAAACATCCGGAAGACCCGGGTGATGAGAACAGCAGGCTATATAATTGCGTGAGTTCTGCAGTGCAAAGGCAGCAACTGACTCTATGAAAGAGTATGACACAATTCTTTTAAATGTCTTCGGTTTTGCGTAAAAAATTTAGAAAGGATACGTCCTCGACCCTATGAGTTGAATTCACATATCCATTCGAGTATATTACGAAATACGAAAGTCATTATTTTAAAGGTGCCGTTATCCTTACCTATACTCGTAAGTTTTCCTTTCCGAATTCACTTACGCAATTAGGCTACTGGTGTGAAGAACCACTTACTGTTGCTGATTGGCACAGAGGCAGTGAATCACGTCCACAAATTTACGTACCTCGGGAGCGTCGTGATATAGACAGGACAAGTAGTGAAGAGAACATCGCTTTACAGATCGCCAAAGGCCGAGCTACCTTCGCGCAGCTGAGACCTGTTTGGCAATCACGGAAACTGATCTGAAGGATTAAAATCAAGATATTCGGGTCCAATGTCCAAAATCTGTGCTGCTTTACGGGTGCGAAACGTGGAAGGTGCAAAGGACATCTCACGCCAAATCAAAGTCTTCGTCAACCGCTGTGTTCGTCATATTCTCGGCATTTACTGCCCCGAGACTCTCCAACGTAGAGCTGTTAGAGAAATGTCACGACAGCCCGATCGAACGCCAGATCAAGCGTTGCAAGTGGAGATGGATAGGCCACGTGCCCCGATGGGGTCCCGACCGTATACTCAAACAAGCTTATTTGGACTGGAATCCCCAAGGGAAAAGAAAGCGTGGCCGTCACTATCAAACCGCGTCGCATCGGAAGGACGTGGAGCGAAGTGAAGCGTGAAGCTCAAGACCAATCGCAATAGAAGACATATAGTGGGGATGGGGCAGAGGGTGTCCCCCTCTGCCCCATCTAGGGGACATAGGACATTAAGTCAAGTAAGTCAGACGTTTCTTAGACTTTTAACAAAACTTTTTATTTTTCAACATTCTAGTAAGAAAAACGTTCGCAAGATACAATTTATTTTGTTCAGTGTTACCTACACTCAAGGACCAATGAATATTGCATCCTTGAATATAAACCTTATTGCAGTATTTAAGCTGGCAGGTGAAACTTCTAATTGCTTTTGAAGCATGGTGTGAAATTAGCGCATGAGACGTTACTACCAACATTCAAATTCCTACATCTTGAAAAAAATCTCTGTGACAGACACAAAGCAATCTTCACCCTAAAAATCAACACAAACCTAGACCATACTCAATAATTTTAATTGTGGGAATACTCTCAAATTAGTTTTTATTTCTTTAATATGCAACGTTTACATACACACCAAAAATAATTTTGTCAGTTTTCCTAGCACTTTGTAAGCAAGGGAAAACGGGCTCGTCCGGGATTTGAACCCGGGACCTCTCGCACCCGAAGCGAGAATCATACCTCTAGACCAACGAGCCACACTGACATGTAGAAACATCCCCTATTTACCAACCCCTAGCTTTGTTATTTAAAATCAATACAATAAACTCGCATCACTACGAACGAGGGCAGAGGCCTCGTTCGTAGTGATGCGAGTTTATTGTAAGGGCCATAAAATAAATGTCATAAAAAGAATGCCGGGATAGACGGTTACTCAGGGTGCGCTTTCTTACTAACTATACCAAGGAGTAAAATAATAATATGGGAAAACTATACTGTCCGTCCAGCCTGTAATTTTACATTTGACAGCTCAGCTAATCATTTAGTAATGAACTAATGCGGTACCGATTCGATTTCTTATAATAATCGACTTTATCAATGAAGAAATTTTCATCGATTTAACACGTTGTTATGCAAAACAGGGATGTTTCCTGGGTAGAAAAAATATAATTCTATTTAGTCCGTCAGTAAGATTATTAAGTAATATGGGACTAATATTTTTTCTTTATCAAATAAATAAAATTTACAAAGATAAATCGCATCAAAGTTCAGGAGTAGGGGTTTGTGACGTCACTTTGTCAGTATAAAGTGTACCACACCGTGACGACACATGATATTTCAACGTACTGTATCGTAGTATTTTTTTTGTTTACGTGGCATTAAGAATTCAGAATTTACGAGGCAAACGAAAAAATACGTGCCAATATTTTTAGGATATTTACCTGACGGACTAAATAAATATTTTTTGTTAACTACCCTATTTGTGCACTTGAGAATTAATAATTAATGTTATTGAGGATTCAAGAGATGATTCCAGTTTATGTGGAGGAGAATCCAACAATTCATCATAACAAAATCTTTTATTTTAGTTACTTTATTTGCTGTTTTTCTATATAAATTATATACCCAATATCACTTTTTTCAAAAAAAAATCCTTCACACCTTTACACTGCGATATTTACTGCTACAGATACCGGCACGGTTCTTGAGCGCTCGGCGGAAGAGTGGGGATCGCTTTGCGCATCGTACACTTATGACAAATAAAACGCACACCCGTTTATTATTTATTTTTTCTAAGTTACGGTCTACGTAATTTCTTACTTATAAGATTAAATAATGATTTATTAAATTGAGAAATGGAAATTGAGATCTAAAAAAAAGGTAACTAACAAAAGTATTTCTAATTTAAAATTATAACTTAGTTCTTATAGTTTGTCAAAAATTACTAAAAATCTACAACGTACCTTTTTTTTGTGTTAACATTTTTGACTTCTAATTTCATTTGTTCATTAATGAAATGAAAAACAATATAATTTGTAAGTATAGTAGTATAGTTAGTAATGAAAAATAATAGTTTTGCTATAATTACAAACTGACATTAATTTTTTTCCTGCTATATTTTCGATAAATATCACCTTTTATTATTATAACAAAGGTCTAATTAATAAAAAAATCACATAACATATTTTAGTTCTAACTTACCAGATAATTTAAAATGATGCAGTTTAAAAATTTGTAGCAATTAAATTGGCCGGAATTGTACTCGTCGTCGTGAGGTACGTGCAACAAGAGTAAAGAACGAATCACGACTGACGGCTATGACGCGATACGCTACGGGCCAATCACTGCACTTTCCCCGCCCCCGCGCCTCACTTCATACCACCAGAGGGACCCAATAATTCACTTTTGCGCACGTGAAGCTCAGCGCTCAAGAACCGTGCCGATGATTGTACGTACTGTGATTTTTTAATTTATCGGAATAACGGAGCGACTAAGCAAGTCGCTTCACTACTGTAAGCGTCCATGAAGAATTGCATTTTATTGTCTATGTATGATTACCTGTTATAATTATGAAACTTCATAAGCGTGCATCTGCCAAAAGGTAAAATATAGTTCTCACCCAACTTCTGGGCCGTCCGTCGGAAAATCAACTTCAGTTGGCTATCCGATGTGCAAGGCGCGGATCGGTGCTGTTTTTCAATGAGATTTTCTACTGCGCAGCCATTGTAGCCAACTCCAGCAGGACGGGCGGCCAAGACGTTTGGCGAGAACTATAAAAGGTTGGCCGGAGACGGCGCGGCGCTTGCCTTACTTTGTGACGGAGAGTAACTTACTTGCTCAATAAAATGCTGAGATTTTTAATTTTCATTAGATACCGAAGCTCTAATTATTGACATTGTCGAGTGCGTATTAGTTATCGGCACCCAGTGCTGCCAGTGTCAGATAGTTTAATATTATATGAGAATTTCACGAGAAAAGTTACCTTACCTTATTATTAAGTAGAAAACGACACTAATACGCTCACTCGCTCGCCGGATTAAGCGGGATGGAAGATTTGGAAATACACGCGAGAGAGTAGGTAAGTGATTATGCAATACGTCAATTTGTGTGTCACAAAATCAGATGCAACAACACGACCAACGAAAAGTTTCTTGGATGTGTTCCGTTACACAATATTTTTTTGTTTGCTGGATATTTCTTCAATATTTTTTATTAATTCCTAAAAGTTACATTTTAAGTCGTGTTACATGGAAATTACATGAGAAGGTCATAAGTAACGTAAAATGTAACAAAAGTTACATTCTGGCAACGCTGTGCACACAAGTCGTTTTTAGGTCTCTTTGGTTACCAAGCGGGACGCGGGGACCGTTTAGCATCGTTCCGAGCGCGCGATTGGTTGGTCAGTTGGATCGACTTATCAATTGGAACGCGTCCACGTTCCGTTCGCTGTATATGGTGGTTGGTCAGTTTGCGCACTATGCGCGAACTTACCCCTACTACGCCAAAACCTTGCCAAGTTACGTGCCGATAACTATACTTTACGTTACCGTGAATAAAGAGTATTATAGTAAAATGTGTATATAGTAATAGATACCTAATAGGCTCTTTTTTCCAAAGGTACCTAAAAGGTCCTGAAAAACTAAACCTAAATGTAGCGATGAAATAAAATAAACTATTGTAGATACCTAATCACGTCATTAGTATAATAAATGGACAAGCATGTCTATTACCTAATTTGCGTGCGTACATGTGTACAATCTGCGTTATGGCAACCTATATAGGTTTAAAAACTTAAACCTGAGTAGTGAGTACTGAAAAAGCACGCTCTAAAAAAAACCCGACTGCAAAGATGTAACACATTCGTGAGCTGGTTGACCAAAACTATTAAGATCCTCCGACTGCACGGCATGATTTTCTTCTTGGTTACATAACATCAGTCGGTATCTTTTGTACCCATTGTTTTCCATTATTCGACACCGACATCGGAAAAGAAAGTTATTTTTCGCTTTGTAGTGTTTTGTTTTGGAAGTCGGTTTGATTTTTTGTTAAAAGTTTTTTATTTTCCTCTTTTTAGTTTTGGTAGGTACCTCAAATTAACATGCAAATCCTATATCCCTTGGGATATATCCTTTCCAACAAAAAAAGAATCATCAAAATCCGCGAACACACATAAATCTGGTGAGATAGCGGTCAAGCGCGAGCCTATTGATAATAATAATAAAAAAAAACTATACATATAAATAAAATTGGAGTGTCTGTTTTTAATATTGAAATAACCGTTTTTTTACTACATGTATATGATTATATATATAAGGTACAAACACCAAAATGACATTTTTTACAATTTTTGTCTGTCTGTCTGTCTGTTTGTTCCGGCTAATCTCTGAAATGGCTGGACCGATTTTGACGGGACTTTTATCGGGACTTTTACAGCTGACGTAATAAGGAGTAACTTAGGCTACGTTTATTTTAGAAAAATCTTTTATTTTAGAAATTTGTTAGGCGGAACGAAGTTCGCCGGGTCAGCTAGTTATAGGTATATATATGCTTTTTTTTATGTGTGTTCGCGTACGCATACAGTCGAATTGAGAAACCTCCTCCTTTTTGGGAATCGGTTAGTAAATAAAAAATCCGTCAAATGATTTGAAAGATAATAAAGAATATTACATACATACACACATACACAGCAACCATAGAAATATAAAATCTATGACAGCAACATACAAGATACGCGCGAAAAACATAACCCTTTCCTTGCAGCCGGGTAAAAAGTATGAAACAAGAAAATATTGCCTTATTTTTTTTTTTTATCGAAATTAAAAGAAAACTACCTGACCAAATTGAATTCGGTATCATGGTCCCGGAATTCAATATGCGAATTCAACATTGTAGGATTAGTTTAAATTCAACATTTTGGATATTCAATCTTTTTTAAATTCAACATTTGGGAATTCAACATTTTGTTTCAAAAGAGGAATTATTTTGAGAAGGAAAACCACGCCACCGACCACGCGCACATACATTGGCTGACAGGTGTTAAGCCGGAACTCGAAACTCCGGTTAGCAGTTATCGTATCATACTTTCGATTACTAAGTACCTAATTACCATAATTTACTTTAAAAAATCACGCATATGTAGATGATAATGGAAAAGTAAAATGAAATCAAGATTATTGTTATCAGTAAATAAGTAGGTACTTACATCCGGCAGTTTTGATTATAGGTAGGTAGCCCCAACGATTTAGTCTACTGTCAGTACCTATTTATCGATTTTTAGGGTTCCGTACCCGAAGGATCCAAACGGGACCCTATTGATGTCTGTGACTGTCCGCCTATCCGTCTGTCCGTCGTCTGTCACACGGGTTTTACAGCCAAACGGTAGGAGCTACAGTCTTCAAATTACCACAGCATAAGCATCTTATAGACCCTAAACCATGCTGACAGTATTTTTTTTTTTAATTTTTAATGTGGCTTCCATACAGCTAAAGGGTGGCCTAAAATAAAATTACCTTCCCCATCGAGTGGAGTGTCGTTGGTTAGAGCTCATTGAGTAGATAAATACTATATTTTTTGTTTTAAAAAATATTGGAAAAAAAGGGAATGACAGCCACCAAAGTCAGTTTTCTACCGAATTTTTAACTTTCCATTGACCTATGAACTTGAAATTTGGTGATAATGTTTATTATTACGTATATTTTACTAACAAATACCAACATATTAATAAATCAGATTTTTTTTCTTTGAAATTCACAAATTTTTCCTATAACAACCAACTTAATTTTGCGGTTTGGTACGGAATCCTAAATGTGCGAATTTCGACATGCACTTGGCCGGTTTTTGTATTTTTGAAAGTAGGTATGTAATTTAGATAACGTATTGAAAAGAGTTAGTTAAGACGTATTTATTTGTGTTACATATGAGCTTAAGTGAAGAAATGAAAATCATTTGAAAAAACTAAAGTAAAATAATTAAGTTAGTAGATCAACCCAGTTATTCAGAGTTTAGACTTTAGACAATACGCAGATTACAAAAAAAAAGGTTGCAAATAAATAACGCTAAAAGTTAACTGTTTGACGTCAGAGCAGAATCGATCGATCGCGATCAAGGGCTTTTAAATATGAGGGGCCCGTACTTTGATGGGTCTATTATTTCTTCGTCTTTCCTTGTGCATAAGGAATATGAATAGGACGCGCTTTTCCAGAGACGTTGCAGTTTTCCCGAGATTTTAAATTTATACACTATCTTCTGCTAGCGGCTTCGACGCGTCTTTCGCGTGAATGTCGAAAATTTTCCCAAGGGATAAAAGTATCCTATGTGCTATCCCAGACTATATTCTATGTCTGCGCCAAATTTCATCCAGATCCGTTGAGCAGTTATTGCGTGAAAGAATAACAAACATACAAACACACACATTCACAAACTTTCACCTTTATAATATTAGTATGATGATTTACACTACAGATGTTTTTACAGGTAAGACTTAAGCTATCAAATGTAGTTACAAATTGCCACACTCAGGGAAGCCCCTCAAAAACTAATCACACACATTTCCATTATACTGGTTGACCATTTACGGCTCTAGGTATTAGTACAAGTGAAGTTACACAGAGAAAATTTGAACTTCTACAGATAGACTAGTCTTTTAGGAGGTGGAAGGGGTCCAAGCTAGTGAAGACGACTTGACATGGACACAGCTATTTAATTAACAAACAAACATAATTCTCCTGCCAGTATCTCAACGTATTTGAGGACAGGGCACCATGTTTTCTTCTGGCATCTCTTTTTGCCGTCATCTTAAAAGACACACTACTTTCTTCTTTCTATCTTTCAAATTCGATAAACAAACATACTGAGCTTACAAAAATATATATCACAGTACACTAGTGCCTTTTTTGTTGCGCGACAAGAAAAACCAAAAAATGATGAATGATAGCTAAGTAGATAAAAAACATGTTCTTTTTAGGGTTCCGTACCCAAAGAGTAAAAACAGGACCCTATTACCTACTAAGACTCCACTGTCCGTCTGTCTGTCACCAGGCTGTATCTCATGTACCGTGATAACTACACAGTTGAAATTTTCACAGATGTATGTATTTCTGTTGCCGCTACAACAACAAAGCAACAACAAGTTCACATCATACAGACGCTCCCTACTTAAACAATGTGAATAGTGCCCATCTCTATATTATAATAGGTAGGTAATATCTAAATATTAGTTGCTTAGTTGTTTATGTATAAGTCTTCAAGTTAACGGTTTTATATTTAATGTCATGCACACCTGTAATTTGTACAATTACCTGTGCATTCAATTGTTTGTTTTTTTTTCAGTTTTGCTAACATTGGGTGATTGTATTGTTGGAGTGCTTATTTTTAATAAATAAATAAATACTGAAAACAAAATAAAATAAATATTGAATTGGGACTCCCATACAAAAAACGTGATTTATTTGCCGTTTTTACGATAATGGTACGGAACCCTTCGTGCGCGAGTCCGACTCGCACTTGGCCGGTTTATTTTTGTACAGTTCCGTTTTGCCACTAGCTGGTAACGGAAGCCTTCGGCAAAGGAACGATGAGACAGCCAAGTTTTTAGATAACTTACGGTATTCTCATGTTGTTAGCATAGATAGATTGTATTTATACTCGTTATGAGGTCACTGTCGCTGGCTAGTGGGCCGCAGTCACACCGACACGATCGAGACTTATTGAATTGCAGGGTAATTTTTTCGACGTGATTTGAGTATTGGCCCAAACAAAAAATAAATAAAAACAAGGACATTCAAGGAATCATTGACACGAAAAACACGGATAAATGACATTTCGACTCTTTAAGGTCCAGTTTCTTGATGCATTGCGCTAACCTATGGTTTCAAATTTCAATAAAATGCGTTTTTTTATAAATTGTTAACTTCACAATTGGTTAAAGAAGTTGCAGAATTATTTATTTGACCACTTGTGATGCCAAAAATTTATGAATAAACGCGTTTTACCGAAACTTTAAACTATTGGTTAGAATATTGAACCATTGGTTGAGATAACTACGATGAAAAAAACTGGGCAAGTGAACGTGAGTGGTTAGGAATTACTTCTTTAATCTTTTTTTTTAGAAACCACCGTCCTAAGAGCTTTCAAATGTAATTTAAGTATCGAGGTAAGTTTAAGTACGTCCCCACACATATACGTAGACTTGCCTACATTAGAAAGCTATAGAATGATTCAGTATCCAAGCATCTCTACTTATCAATCAAAAGTTAGAATTATTCAAGACTTCAAGGGAAGAATCGTTTATGCTGACTTGGAGTTTGATATACAAAGGTATCGAAAACCGAGGGCTCATGTGTGGTCTTAGAGGTCCAACCACTGACTGAACCCGACCCTATATTGTAGGGCTATAATTATAGCCTCAGCTAGAAAAGCTGACACACAGACCTCAAACGAGCACAATCTAAAACAATAACAAAGAGAAATCGTGTTCGCTCACGAGAAGAAATTAGCCACAAATAATATGCTACAAAAGCGATTAGAAATCATATACTTACAACCAATCGTGCGCTCACACCTATAATTGAATAGACAATCTCGTACTTTTTATTATTATCACTGGAGTCACCACGTCTGATATATTCGCCCCGATAATTCGGTGTGATTGCAATCAAGCAGGTTGCAAACTACACTACAGTGACGTCGACCAAAGACTCCGAGTATTGCGCGGCCACGGCCCTCAACCCGTCAGATGCGCGTGCGATCAGACTTGGACTGAACGCGCCGCTTATATTTAATAATAATCTTAATTTAGTTTTAGATTAGTTTAACGTAACTTTAGTGTTAAATTAGTGTAACAATAATTAATGGGTATAGTTAAATAAAGGTGAGTGTGTAATTTTGTTTTTTTCTAACGGTGCTCGAAAGTGAACGGCGATTTCTGTGAAAACAGTTAGATGGGATTCTTGTGCGGTGCATGCGATGTGATCACTTGTTCAGATGCTGCCTTCGGCTGAATTGAAATATCTAAATGAATGCCTATCTATGACTATATGTCTATGTCCCGTATAGTAGTTTTCTAAAAGTTTTTCCTTATTTGATTCATCATTCGTACCTAAGTAAATATTTTCTGGCGGGATGATAGACATTGTCTTGTGAATTATATTTTCGGTTGAATAAACATAATTTATCATTTCATATGGAGGCGTTTTAAGTTAGGCTTCAGAAACATGCAATCAAAACTCACAGGAAACGGTCAACAAATTTTACCAGCGAAAGTTTCATGTGCAGTCAATAAGCTGATATTATTGTTGAAATGTTTTACGATGCCAATATTTATATAATTATATGTACAATATCTGCTTCCATAACATGCAACTGGACATAATATTGTATTATTTCAGAATGTTAGGTTTGAGATAAAGTCAATTTGCAGAGAAACTATTATATCTAATTTCTAACTCAACACGATCAGTCTTGTGAAAGAAGAATTGTACTTGACTATTTTCTTTTTCCTCGGCATAGTATTTGATACGCGATATTTTCTTAGCTCTGAGAGAAACAGCACTAAGCCAGTTTATCTGTAAAATTTGTGATGCACTCTGTACAATCATGACAGGACTTCTACCTACCTAGCCATTATCTTAGTGCCCCTGTCTTGCTACTGCAGGCACAGTCGTTAGATACGTAAGTGAGGTGAGGTAAATTCGCTTACAAAATAATCTGCACATTTTAAAATACGGGCTATCTATACTAAAGTTCCTGCTGTTAACTCAGCAATCCTCTTTCGGTATTAGACACAGACATAAATTTAAATAGATAACTCAAGTCCCACCATCTGTATGAAAACCAAGCGTGCCACTTTTTCACAAACAATGTAAAAACAAATTACTAATTACATTACTTACCAATGAAAGAAAACATTTCCAATGCCTCGGCCAACTTTTTCTATACATTCTTTACAGCTCAATATGGCATAAAAAGGCATTTTTCTAGATTTCGGTGGATTTCCGGTGCCGATAATGCTAAATGAAAAGCTCAGATTACGATCATTTGTCGTAACTTTAGTCCGTTTTTTGGCGAAGTACATACAATCGCGTCATCTAGTAAAATTTATGTCTGTGCTATTACGTTATTAGGCCTTTACCTATGAAAGATATTGTCGTCATGATTGATAGTCAACTTTTGATTGATTTTTTTTGGCATATGCTTACGATATTTTACGTAACCTTTGCAACTTTGTTTAGGTTCACACTCTGTCATTCTTGCGAGGTCCAGAACTCCTGACTATCTTTTAAAAGCTTGGTCTTACAAAGTAGTCAAGAACCATTCATTTCGGTGAAATACGGTAACCTGGATCCTGGATGGTTCTCTAACCTTCCTAAATTGCTAATCCAATCGATAAGCCCAGCTAAACGCAGAGCCACGCAGATGAGCTCCTCCATTTAGCTTGTACTAAAGAACACAGATTCTTCTTCATCGACATATCAACACGACATCACACCATGTAAATCTATGAACGCTTGTCTAATAAAAAAACTGCATCGTGTGTGAGTCAGGCTCAACGGAAGCATCTTAAGTAACTTGCCATGTGTTGTGAATTATTCATACCATGAAGGCATCGACTTTGGTTTCGACTTCTTCATTTTATTCCATTTCTTGGAAGGGCTCTCGTATTTGTATTCTGTTATTTGTGGTAGGTCTGGCTCTTCAAAGTAATTCTGTACATATGTTCCAGTATTCAGTCCCTACTTTGGTGCAATTTTTTGCAACGGTCTTTCGGCGATTCCTCTCTGCTGTTTTATGTATCATTTTTAAAGTAAATCTTTACTACTTGGAGCTGTGTTGCCGTATTTACTTACGCAATAAGGCTGCTGGAATGCTTTCGATAGGGTCTGGCATGAAAGCCTTGTTTGTAAGCTTCCTTCATCGTCGTACTGAACCACTATCACAGAAAAGGGAGTCAGTGATAACGTGAGCGTTGACAGGACGGAATGTAAGAACTTTTTTTGGTGTACAATAAAGTATATTCTATTCTAAAACGTGTTGCGCCAAACCAAGTAACATGGGACAAAGGGCAGGAAGATGATGAGGCTTTAATGACCAAAACCCCAAATTATAGTTAGGTATATCTCTTTTTCCCCATATTAAAGAGGCACACAAAAATTTCCCATGCCATTACTGTAACGGTTCGTCACATCAAGTCAAACAATCCGTCAGACATTCGGCGTTTCGAACGAAACGTGTCGAATCGAGCTTACAATAAATTATGGTAATAAATAAACGAGATCAGCATAACAATCCAAATCCAATATGCTCGATTTTAAATGAATCGAATCTAATTTAGTCAAGTAGGTAACTTGAATGGAAAATATATATGTATAGGTACCTACTTATTTGAATATGGCAGGCAGCAGTAATGTCTTCACGATGAAACTGTATTAGTATACTCGTAGTATCTATGTATCATATAAATGTTTATAATAATACTTGGTTCCGCCCGAATATTTCCACCAATATCAATCTGACGTGTATGCTACTTTAAAGTTTTATCAAAATCCGCTCAGAAGTTTCTGTAGGATCCTTTGACATTTATAATTTTAATAGGAATCCCTAATTATGTACAGTATAAGTATCTACACTAGCAAAGTAATAAAAGCAACTGTAGCCTGCATAATATTAGCTCCTGACTGCATTTCTATATGCGTTTGGGGTGCATGAACTCAATTACACTGCACAGAACTGTAAAAAGAGCAAAGCAACATGGAGTCTTTATACCCTTGCTCCTTGCAAGCGTGGCTAGTAATTATGGTTAACGTTTTATAAATCATGGATTTTTCCTGTTCCATCGGTATTTTAAAGACGTTTAGCGAAGATCCGTTCCGTCAAATTAATGATTAAAGGCATTCCGGGAAAATTGGGGGCCAAAGACCCTCTGTTTTGATAGAAGTATTTATGTAACAAGATTTTTATTTTATTTCTTAGCTTCCTGTTTATAACATTAGCACTTAGTAAACATCTGGATTTAATGCAAGGTGGTTAACTGAGTGAATATGAATCCCATATTTACTTCTAGTAATTTCTCTTCTAACAGCATCTAGTTACAGTATGTCGTATTCTTCTTGAAACCCCTTTGTTGTTTGTGAATTCCTATAGGCATAAACCTCGATAGATATTGAGCTAGGGCAACACAAAATTTTTACCAACCTTGAATGAATGAATGCCTTGTGGCAGTAAGTCCGCCTATGTATCACTATTGTACATGAAGTTTAAATAAATTAAAATCTTTACATGCACCTACATATTATAAGCAATTCCTATGATACTATAGAAATGTAGCCTTGACCAAGTCAGGTATCAGCAACTTGCTTACACACAATGCATGGGTTATTTTTAAAAACGTTAATGCGGAAAGGATTCCAAGAAAATAATATTATTTCACGCTTCTGAAGATAAAGCTAAAAAGCCATTATTGATAAGTTGTTTGGTTCATAATTTGACGATAATTGATCAGCTGATGAGCGCACAAGCGGCATAACGAATCCGTATTTATTTCCGATAAAGTAATTACTAATATTTTAATCACGACTATTGATGGTATCATGATTTCTGTGTAGGTAATTGCTACCATGACGTAATTTGATTTGGTTATCATGGAGCATCCTCTTTGGCTTACCTAATAAGTACCTACTTAAGCTTCATTGACTATTCATCTAGGAACTTTTTGGAATCCTATATCTAGTCCTGGGTTCGATTCACGGGTTGAGCAAGTGTTTTTGGGTTTTCTACCTGGACTTTCTCAATAGCAGTGTGGAGTCTGCCATGAATTTGTGCCCGGTTGATTGCAATAGACTCACGCTCTATTTTAGGGAGCTTATATATGGCGAAATGTAATACCTCTGGCACAGATAATATAATACTAGCATGCAGATGCCTCAACCCATACAAAGAAACCGTGTCGACGTAACTAGTGTTTTTCGTCTGATTAAACTGATTATTTTTTGTACATCGATTGCGTTCGGTTCCGTTCCGTAAGCAGTGACTTGCAAGTAAAGGGGTTTACTCGGTTCGTGAATAGTTTTCCTTTAAATACAGTAACTATTTGTTTTATAGTATTTTTTGCATGTTTTTACAGTTTTATTGCACCAAAATGTATTACAATACAAATTTAAACAATCGAGTGAAATGCCTCAGACTTTTAAAACCGCGCCATCTATTGGCATCTTTGAAATGTGAATTAAGAGCTCGATATTCTATAATTGTTTGCTTAAGAGAGTTGGTAAAAAATAAGATACAATTTCTATGTTCAATGCCAGAAAATGTTAATTTTACTCACAATTCAATAACAAATAGGTGCATATCGCGCTATCTAGTGAGATATATATGAACCAAATTTTCTTTCCTAGCGCTTGGACCCCGTGCCTCTACCCTTCGAATAATAAATGCTGATAAGTTATGCTGTTTATATTCTTGACAGCCAGATATCTGCTAGATCAGAGACCAATGCATGCCTCATCAACAAGGCCCTTACTTTGACGTGTCAAAACTATGATGGTTCCACAGCGAGAGAGAGACAGAGCTATACAGGACAAAGAGCACCGTCCCTTTTGCCACAGCGGAATCATGAAGACGTTGACACGTTATGTTACGACCCCTCACTGAACATTAGTGACATCACTGACGAGACTGACGACTATTTGTACCTAGACAGGTCTCTAAGGTCAGACGGACCATAAAAAGCCCTTTCATTTAAACATGACCGTGGTTTAGAAGTCAAATTGCGACAAAATACGACCATCTTGGTGGATTGTCCTTTGCAGTTGTGCAAGCGCGGCTCTTTGATGAATGTTTAGCAACGGCAGTCTAATTGCTAGTTGACAACCATCTCGCGACATCTTGCTTCTTAGATACCTCTGAATTATTTTATGATTCTGTAAAATACGTATCTATTTACTGTTGACATTATTTCCTTTATTCAACTTATTTCTTATTCAATACATTTTTTTAATATTTTATTTTATTATGTCCTTTATTAATTACATGTCTTATAAATTACATTTTTAAATATTTTTATAAAATAAATTAAAAACAAAAACATTTAAAAATATAAAAAATAGAGGCCCACCGGTATTGGGAACAGGGTCCAAGCTACCGGGCGGTCAGGGCTCCAGAGAAAGGAACCTCCTAACAATACGAGCCGTGTCCAGCAGTACTGCTTTCTGGATCAGGCCCTTGATCCAGCCGCCTAACGAGAGCCTCCTAAGGTGTTGGTCGAGGCTCGTGGCTATTAAGCCATTGGCCGAAACGACTATCGGTACAATGATTGCTGTGTCCACATCCCACATGTCGACAACCTCGCGAGCCAAATCAAGATAAGTACTTGATTTGCTTATCTTTCTCGGCTTTCACGAGGTTCCCGTCATGCGGGACGGTAATGTCAACAATCATTGCACGCCACTCGATTCGGTCCACCACCACAATATCAGGCTTATTGGCTACAATAGTCCTGTCTGTGATGATGGACCGAACCCAGTACAATGTGATATTGCCATTTTCGAGAACTGGGTCGGGCACATATCTGTAGTACGGTACCTCCGACGCCACGAGAGTGTATTTCAGAGTAAGTTGCTGATGGATAATCCTGGCTACAAGGTTGTGCCTATGCAAGTATTCTTCGTTAGCTAGACGAGACCAACCAGAGATAATGTGGCGGATCGATTCACCCGGGCGGTGACATGCCCGACATATGTCAACCGTGCCATCCTTCACAATAAATCTCCGGTAGTTATTCGTCATGATAACTTCGTCCATAATTGCACAGACAAAACCTTCGGTTTCCCCAAAGAGGTCACCGAAACGCAGCCAGGCTACGGACGCTGATTGATCTATCATCATCAGGCCCATGTAGGGCCCGGCAAAAGCGTCTGTGAAGCTCCTTACTCTGCCATATCTCCCTGCGGTCTTTAGTATCAAGCATTACAGGCTTGCGCCAGTTCTCATTCGCCAAGGAGAGCGGGGTGAGTCCCTTGTCCACTGCTACTACATCTCGATGCATACCCACGTCGATGTTTAGAAAATATTCTCTGAGATTGCATATCTCGCGGTTGTGGAGGTTTTTGGCATTTAAAAAGCCTCGGCCTCCACACTTCCGCGGGATATACAATCATATAGGTACAAGGATATACGATCATGACCGATGATCGTGGGTGATGCATTCGATATGCAGTCAGCATTGTACGGGCCCGCCTATCCAGGGCATCAAGTTCCGTTTGAGTCCATTTGAGTATGCCGAAAGAGTACATCAATACCGGCATGACCCAACCGTTGAAGGCGCGCACCTTGTTTCCGCCCGAAAGAAGGCTATTGAATACCTTCTTCAGGCGGCCAAAGAAGCGTTCCTTCAACGATTGTTTCATGTCAGTAGTGCTGATACCTAACGCTTTCGACATACCCAAATACTTATAGGTTTCGTTTGGAGAGAGGGATCTCAGGTTTATGGAATCCGCGAGTTGAATCCCCACGGATTCCACAATCTCCCCTCGCTTTACATGCATGACCGCACATTTGTCCACACCAAACTCCATCCTGATAGCGCTACTAAAAGTTTCAGTTACCTTCAGTAGCTCCATCAGCTAAAGATTGCTGGGGGCAAAGAGCTTCAGGTCATCCATGTAAAGGAGGTGAGATATAACCTGACCACCTCTCTTCAACCGATAGCCCAGCCCTGAATTCTCTAGCAGCATGCTTAGAGGATTCAGGGCTAGGCAAAACCAAAGTGGACTCAAACTATCGCCCTGGAATATACCTCGCTCGATCCTTATAGGTTCGCTATTCCTCTGGATATTTCGACATCCTGGATAGCGAAGAACTGTGCTCCATTGCCCCATACACGACATCAAGAAGGTACGTAGAGTTGTGTCTATTTTATACAATTCCGGCACCCTCATGAGCCATGTATGAGGCACCGAGTCATAGGCCTTCTTATAATCTATCCAACATGTCGACAGATCCTTTCGGGAACGTCGAACCTGTTGGCTAATGGCTATATCTATGAGGAGTAGCTCCTTAGTACCGCGGGACCCGTTCCTACATCCATTCTGAGAGGCCGACATGATCGAGTTATTATCAACGTGTTTATTAATTTTAACTCTCAAAATGTATGTAAGAACCTTATAGACCGTCGGTAAACATGTAATAGGTCTATAATTTTTGGGTTCCGCGGTGCTACCAGACTTGTGGAGCAGGTGGGTTATTCCTGTTGTAAGGAACTTGGGTAGCGAACCAGACTCTAAGGCTGCCTGGTACTGAGATGCCAAACGAGCGTGCGACCTTTGTAGCCATTTGATCCAGAAGTTGTGCAGTCCGTCCGGCTCTGGAGATTTCCAGTTCGGCAACGGACGGACTGCACGGGCTACATCTTGGGGGCTGATCGTGATAGCCCCCATTTCTTGTATTGGGTCGCAGGCTCGCTCGACCTCCCGAGTCCATTCACCTTCGGTGTGACTGACAGGCACCGACCAGATGCTGCGCCAGAATGAACACATAGCGTCATCATCCGGCAGGCGCGTATCAGTCACACCTTGGTCAGGTCGCTCCCAAGCCCGATAAACCCACCTTTCATTACTTTGGAATGTACGATTCTGGGTGTATCGCTTCACTCTCCGCTTGTACCTACGAATACGGTTTGCCCATGCAAACACTTTGCTTCAGGAAGTCGATGCGCTCTGTGACATGGGATATATAGTCTCGGGGCCTGACATCAGTCCCCGAAAACGCCCGTCTCACAAAGCGCATCACTCTTGGGCGATTATTCCCCTCCCTGAAACAAATTAGTTTGCCGATGAGTGCTCTGGCCCCACCAATACGACGTTCGATCCTGCACTGCGAAGCCGGTACGGCTGGTTTCGGTCGTGTAGCTCTGTCATCTGCGAATTTGACGTGGGCTACACGACATGCCGCTACAGCCGCGCAGTACATGATCGAATGTGTATCAGTGAGGTCTTCGCAGTCATCAAAATAGTTTGACAACTGCGAATCCTGAACAGCCACCAGCGCCCTATTTTTGTTATGCATGGGCAAACGAGGTAATCGTGGTCTAAGTTCGGGTGGCATGTAGCGATATTCCCGAATAGCACACTCCAAAGCACTCCTCAATTCCTCTTATTTTATTTATTATTATAAATTTCTAAGTAGGGGTAGTAGGCTAGCTATATTGTCGTATAAGTGTTATTTGAGGTGGAGCGGGTACCGCGGTACTAAAGGGCTGCTCCTCGTAGACACTGCTTTTAGCCAACAGGTTCGCCGTTCCCGAAAGGATCTGGCAACATGTTGAATAGATTACAAGAACGCCTATGACTCAGTGCCACATATATGGCTCATGAGGGCGTTGGAGTTGTATAAAATTGAAGTAACTCTGATCATATTCCCGCGATACTGGCCGTGCGCCCGCTCGGTGCCAGAATATCAATATTGGACCTCCTTTTGGACAGTTTTATTTGCAAAATATTTTTATCTGCATATCCTATGTAGGTTATAATGCTTTAGGAAGAATTTAACAATCAATATTTCTGTGTAAAAATATTTTTAAATATCCAAGTCGTTTTGGAGGAGTAAGTATGCAAAAGAACCGAAAAAATATCGTGTTGTTAATTATTTTATACCATTCCCCCTCTAAAAAGCTTATTTTATTCACTGAAAACAGTGAATAAAAAGCATTTTTAATCACTGTTTTGGTGTTTGAATTTAGAACACACCAATATATATTTGACCTCCATCTCAATGCAATACAACCTACTTGCGCATAAAATACTCGATACAATCTTCTTGTGCAAACAAAGAATATTCGAATTTCAAACTCCTTCGTCGATTTAATTTTGAGTTTGTTTATATTTAGGATTTTGATAATGATTTTATTTTGGTCTAGGATGTTTAGTGAAAACTTATTTGCATTGTTATTCTAATATTAATTGCATTGGTGTTTAATTAATTATAATTATGTAACTTAACGGAGATGGTCACTGGCCCCTGAAACACAGGTGCTGTTTAGGTAACTCGAACTCAAAGGCTCAGCTTCAATTTACAAAAAATGTGAAACCCTAAGGTTTCTCATTTTCTGTAAATTTTGAAGGTAATAAACCATTTATTTATTTATGATTATTCCTTGTGCTTTTGGCTTAAATCCTTCTTTTTCTCGAAGTCATGGTATAAAATATAGTATGCAACTCTTGAATAAAACGGATTTATATCGAGGGCCATGAATCACTCGCGTCGTTCAGGATTCTAACACTTGAATCACTCTCTTTGCTCGTGATTCAATCATCATGAATCACTCCCTGCGGTCGTGATTCAGTTGTTAGTATCCTTCACTTGTTCGTGATTCATCTATGGCCCTCGCTTTAAAACCGTCCTTTATTCACTAGTTGCATAATATACTATTTTTAAAGCAAAAGTATTGAGACATGTACATGAATCAATAATAAATATTAATATTTTCACCTAGCCGTTAATAATAATAAGCATACTCCTGCTTTATTTAGAAAGTAACCGTTTTATGGCACTAAAGCGAACTAAGGACCTTAGTATGATTAATCAGCAGGAGTAAATACCAATCTGTGAAGCCTTTTCGCAGATACGAGGTTCGCTGCCGGTCTAATTGGATGCTGCTGAGTAGATATCAGTGTATTAAATGGAGCGACTATGCGTACCTGCCCTGCACAACCCAGTAACAACCCTTTGGCAAGACTGGTATCAGTTTTTATGACTGTCAGAAGTCATAAAAACTGATACCAGTCTGATACCTTCTGTCATAATTTACAGCTAAAGATCTTGAAATTACAGCAAAGACCAACGGCTTTAAAGGCGAACGGCAGGCTTGTATGGGAATTTCGTACCACTAAAAACCATACCGTACCGTACCGCAAGACTATCAATAAAAAAAAGATGTTGTGTTTTGGGGTATTTTTTGTTTTAATTGGTAGTTAATATTAAAAATAATCCATTTTTAAATTCTTCTATTTTTAGAACTTGAGACGTAAAAGTTCTAACCAGTTTTTTTTTTGGTAATGTACTAGTACTAGTGTAGGTACCAATGTAGATTGTTACTTATAGGTAAATGTTGTATATTGTTACGTAATGTGTAATGTAAACTGTTTGTTGATATCTTTGTAGTGTTTTAATTTGTGTATTAAGTAGGTAGATTTGGTAGATTGAGATGAGGTTCGTACCTGCTCAGGGCTTTAGAAGTATGGTTAGAAGATACCTATGTCTAGCGGTCTGCAACACTTTGATAATGATGAGTTTGATTATATTTAATGTTATTTCTTAATAATTAATTATCATTTCAATATTTGTGTTGTTATTTTAAGTATGGCAATTTTGCAACTGCTAAAAACATAACTGCGTTTAGTGTACGATTTTATTACGTTTATTTATTAAAATCTTTTTATTGATATTATTAATTAATCCGAAGTTCTAAAAATAGTAAACTTACATGAAAATAAATGGCTTAAGTGGTACAAATTCTATAACCGTACAACAAAAAAAGTATGCGGTACAAAATCTGCCGTTCACCTTTTAACGTACTTTTGAGTCCGACCGACGAACTTTTGCATTAGGCAGCTATAAATATCCAAAATGTCCTCACTCCTTACTCCTAAAAAAACCTACCTTTAAGGTCGATTGATTGAGGAAGTTAAAGAAAATAAAGAATAAAACCATCCATTTGCACTCAACGATCTCAAATCGCAAATAATGGGTCGACCTTAATAAATCTTTAATGAACAAACATTCAATTAATTCAACATAAAGAATCGGTGTCCTACGTGATCATACTAAGGATGTTCTTGAATGCCTCACGAAGGCACAGATGGCTAACAGCTTATTGTTTTAGATCATTAGAGTAGGCACCTTTTGCATTAGGAAGTCATGTACGCGGATGCAAATTGCAAATCTACCTTGACTTGATAGCAAATCTTCTCCTTTTTGTTTCGATGGTAAATTTAATCAAACTTCTTAATTGGGCCCAGTTTGTGGCCACGTTTAAAGCGTCAGAGGCATTTTAGAGGTCATGTAAGGTGCAAAATGAATGGACAGTAGTGACACTCCAGCAAATGGGACATAGTTTGAGCACCATAAGAGAGCAAATTAAGATATTGAAAATTTCAGTTATTCGACGGATACCTAACCATCGTGTAATTAAAATATTCCTCTTGGAACAAACAGGCAAAGGCAGAGTAGAAATAAGCTAAATATAGATAACCATTTTTCTCCTCTCGTAGCGTCTCGTATTGTTCTATGATAAAATGACTTTCTAAAGTACTTACCGACCTAAGGATCATCAATTTCCAAATAATGCCAAATCTTGGGAAAACTGAAATCTCTTCAACTCAACATGTTGCCTCCAAGGTGAAACATCACAAATTTGTGTCCGCACTTATATGAGAAATGCAGAAATTTTCATTTTTGTAACGTAGTCAAGAAATTCTTCTCAATTTATTCCTCACCTGACCGTGTCTAAAAAGAGTTGCGTGCACGGTGCTTGCACCTGAGAAAAACGGCTCTTGACCCTGGCCATCAAGCTTTATTATAACTAACGTAGTAGATTGCTGTCAGCTTTATTTTACCCAACTGCCGAAGGAGGATAATGAGTTTATCACTCTATGTATGTATGTTTATTCCTATGTGGTGTTCCAGAGACCAAACGCGTTGGCCGATTTCGATGATTCGTAGGTCAATCGATTTGTCTTAACCCTGCGAGTGTCACTGGCTACATTAAAATTGGAAAATAGAAAAATGGCGGCTTGTGGGCGCCATAATGTGGGGGCCCAATTTTATTTTTTCTTCCTATCCCATCGTGGGGTATCAAAATAAAGGGTTTTAAGAGGTGATTTCAAAAATGTATAGGTACCACTTATATGGTTAAATATAGATAATTCGAAAAAAAAAATGTTTACTAAAAAGTTATAAATAAAAAAAGTTAATTAAAAAAATCAAAGAACCCTCAAACATCTGGTTTTGGTCAGCCAGCTTGCAAATATGTATCCTCCGACTGCACAGCATGATTTTCTTCTTATTTACGTCTTTTTAGTTCGATTTTTAAACAGTCGGGTTTTTTATCTTTTGAATTAACTTTATTATTTTATTCTGAAGTCCTAAGGTTATCCTAAATTACCTTTGTAGACAGGCAGATTGGTTGATATTACTAAATCCATTAGGTATGATAATAAGTAGGTAACGCCCGTTCAATTGGCTTTTATATGTTGTGAGGAAAAATTGATGTAAGTAGGTGCCCAGATAGTTTTGGCTTTTTAGCCATAGAAGCCCTAAACACACGATCTTAAAAATGATATTTCTTACAGAACAAACAACAGTCAAAATGCCACGATTCAAGACAATATTGGTAACTGGAGGGGCAGGATACATCGGCAGCCATTGTGTGGTTGACCTACTGCAAGCTGGCCATGATGTGGTGGCCATAGACAACTTCGCCAACGCAGTGGGCGATGATGATGGGTCACCAGCTTTGCAGCGGGCGGAACAGATAACGGGGAAGAAAATGCATTTCTACAGAGCGGATTTGCTGGATAAACCTCAAATTAACGACATATTTGATAAGGTAAATTTGATTTTATACCCGTTTATCCTGTTTGCGGGATCCAACTCGCGTGGTTTCGTCTTTGTTTATCCCATGAAGGTACACAAGACCGGGCTCGAATTGTGATCGCGATTTAAGATCCCTCATTTATGAAATTAACACATTAAAATAGTCTTCTGGATCGATCTGTAGCACAAAGGACTAGTTATTATGGCAAGCGAAATCTATACATCTTCTATACATATAAATAAAATTGGAGTGTCTGTTTGTAATATTGAAATAACCGTTTTTTCCTACATGTTTATGAATATATAAACGGTACATACACTAAAAAAACATTTTTTACAATTTTTGTCTATCTGTCTGTTTGTTCCGGCTAATCTCTGAAATGGCTGGACCGATTTTGACGGGACTTTTATTGGCAGGTAGCTGATGTAATAAGGAATAACTTAGGCTACGTTTATTTTAGAAAAAATGTTTTATTTTAGAAATTTGTTAGGCGGAACGAAGTTTGCCGGGTCAGCTAGTAATAAATAAAATAACTCCATACAAGACCTTCGTCTTTCAGGATTCTAACGAAGCTTTGAAATCCGCGTTAACTAACTTTAACCCTGCTATCTGACTTTTGCCACCATCCCGTTCAAAACCAAATTCGGTGGTAATGTGAAGGTACCTATAATGTTTTTGGTTGCAGCACCCAATAGACTGCGTGATCCACTTTGCTGCGCTGAAGGCCGTCGGAGAGTCCATGCAACAGCCTCTACTGTACTACCAGAACAACCTCCTTGGCATGCTCAACTTACTGGAGGTAAGTACTTTGTTGAAAGTTCACATATCGAAGGTATGGGGGCTGCATAGTTGAAAAATGACTATCCATCAGTAGGCCCTATCAGAATACCAGCGCGGCGCGTATATATATTTTTTTATTCTTGAGATAGCAGCCTTTTTGGTCTCGCACAAGGTTCTTTTTTATATTTGTATATTCCTGAGTCTCCTGTGCGGGTTACAAATAAAACATTTTTCTTTCATTCAAAAGCTTGCTCAACTCCGAGAACGGAGAGAAACGAAGCTGAGTCCGTTTAGCTTCGCTCAATCTTATCACCAGCTTACTCTATCATGGATTTGCTGGGTTTTTAATAGAAAGTGTAGGTACAGATGATATAATTCTACCTATGATATAATTTGGAATAACTGAAACCTGCTATGGGGTCATGTGGGTACTCATCATTACAAGTAAACAACTTTTACCATGTGACCTCAGCATGGGACCAACACAACACTGAAATCGCGAAAAAGAAAATGGTTTTTTTTAAACCTTTACCCCACACTAGGAATTTCTTCCTGTATCTTGGGTGCGTTTACAAACATTTAAAATCACATACACAAGACACCCAGATCCGGAACAATTATCTGTAGGCCATACAAATATTTGTTCCTTGCGGGAATCGAACCCGCGACACGCAGGGCAGCAGCCGATCGCTCAACCACTACGCCAACCGTGTCGTCAATTATATCGTAAGTTATTGGCACAAAATTATGAAAAAACTGTTTTTTTTCGCGGTATTTTTATTTTAATGTTTTTAGTTAGGTATTTCCATTTAGGTACCTAAGTGAATCATCATACAATATTATCTACTTACATGAATATGATAGATATGGATGAATAGTTCCGACAGATCTTAATCGTGTACGAAGGGGCAATGTGGCATATCTAGCATAGGTACATACCCAAATATTAAATGTTTTGTTTGGTAAAATCGATAAAGACTGAGTAATCCGGTTGAAAGATGCTAATCTGTTTAGATTTTAAATTGATAGTAATGTGATTTTAAATTGATATTCGACGTAGTCGAATTTCTTATCTTACAGAATTTTCGCAAAATGGTCTAAAGCAACCGATTAAAAGGTACTTAGGTGTTTCATTAGCTAATTTATTTATTTAATTCTTTATTGTACACAAAAAAAAGAAATACTTACACAACTTGATTGATCATAAAATTGATGTACAAAGGCGAGCTTAACTCTAAGAAGAGTTTTCTACCAGCAAACCTTAGAGTGATAGAGAGAGATTACAAAAGGAAGAAGAGAAGTAGTCCAGTGTACAATTTTAGAATAATATAAAATAAATCATAAATATATTAATATCAATTATACATAAATAAGCACAAAATATATATATATATATACACCTATATACATATACTAATATTATGTCATTCCGAAAGAAAATGATCCTTGATTTTCCTCTTGAAGACATTCAGAGAAGGGCTGTCGCGTAGGGAATGTGGTAGAGAGTTCCAGAGACGCACTGCAGTAACAGAGAAGGAGCCATCATAGCGGCTGGAAGTGTGACGTGGGGTACGAAGGAGAAGAGAAGTGGAAGTGCGACAGGATTTACCCCTCGGGACAAAGTACTCAAAGCGTTCACGAAGATATTGAGGAGAATTAGGATTGTGTAGGATAGTATAGAGAAGAGATAGGATATGGGTATCTCGACGACGCCGAATCGGCAGCCACTTCAATTTAGTCCGAAACTCCGACACGTGATCGTATTTACGGAGGACAAAAATAAAGCGGATGCACAAGTTCTGCAGTCGCTCGAGTTACCAACCTACTTTTATTTAATTTATCAATTTTCTTTTGTTTCACTCATCGATTACATATAATGATCTCATTCCAAAGAGGCCAGTGCGAGTCTGACTCGCACATAGAGGGTTCCGTGTAAACCAGCTACATTCACCAAAATAAACAGATAATATTACTAACGTTCATAAACAATGAAACCACCGAGCATTGCTGTAACGAAGAGACAACATTAAATTTGCCGTTCGAAAACTGTTGTCAGCTGTTGGACAAGCTAGTTTGCAAGTATATTTTATAAGTTGGTCGACTGACTGTTGATGATGATGCTGCTGATGTTGTTCGATTCCCGCACGGAACAAATATTTGTATGACCAGATAGTTGTTCCGGCTCTGGGTGTTGTGTACCTATGTGTGTTTTTATATGTTTGTAAACGCACCCACGATACAGGACGAAATACCTAGTATGGGGAAATGTTAAAAAAGGAACTGGCGATCAAGTCTATACCCTATTAATAAGGGGTATCGTATAAACCAGTAACTTGCGTTTCGAGGTCAGATATGCAGTCGGTTCACGTAAAATTTGCTAGCATTAGTTAATATAGTTCACGTCACGTAACAAGAAAGCTCAGAGCATCAGTGGAGGGCAACGACGATATAACCACTCTCTTTGGTGGAGGGGCTAGGTATGTCTGCGCAAGAATACTAGCGTCCTTCAGTACTAGGCTATTATTTTATAATATAAGGGTACATACACCCTGATGTTGTATCATAATAGGTATACTTTACTAGCAACTTAGTGCTTTGGAATAGGCTGGCATCGATAAATCGGATTTTGGGCGCCATATTATGGGGACCCATTTTTTTTTGTATCCCACCTCCAAATTGAAGGATTTTAATAGGTAATTATAATCCCCGGCATGTAACGGCAAAGTTTTGGCGTAGTGGGGGTAAGTAAAGCGAACTGGCCAACCACCACGGACGAACGGCACGTGGATGCGACGCGATTGGTCAGTCGATCCTTGTATCAACTGACCAACCAATCGCGCGCTCGGAATGTTGCTAAACTGCCCCGCGTCCCGTTTGGTAAAATGGTAACCAAAGAGCCTTAAAACGACTTGTGCGCATTTAACGACACTTGTCAACTTACGTGCCGGCAATTATACAAAAATGTATAATTAACGCATTATGTGTTTAAAAGTAAACGAAAAAAATCGGTTGTCTGTAAAGTCGGTTTACTGACGATAGTTGAACGTGACAAAGTCATAAGAAAATACTGATGGAATGGTTGCATTTTATCTCCGCAATTATCGTTGCTATAAACAATTGACACCACATTCACTTTTCACTGCACTTCATACTTGACGAAAACATGTAAATGTATTATTGTATAGCAGCCAATAGCAGCTGTCCACGCGGACGCATCGCTCACTCAAGTAGGAGAGAGACAGATGTCGAACGCTGCCGAACGCGGAGGCCGATTGTGCCTCTTTGTCGCTCGTTCCGCGCTCTCGCTTGCACTTCAATCCTTAAATGGAACGCCTCAGAGCGAGCCGCGAGGTAACGCCGCATGAGTCATGTTTTTTCGTGCGTGCAGCCGGCTCCATCGAATTATAAGACGTTGTCACGTCAAAAAATGTATTCTAACTTAAATTAAATTCTACTATTCTTCTACTAAATTTATTCTTACTTTTAATTAGTCGTAAATAAAAAAGCGGAATAAAAAAATACATAAGAAGTACAAATAAACTTAATAAGAAGCGAACTAAAAAGACGTTTTATACAAGAAGAAAATCATTAAGTTCGCTTTTTAAGGAGACCGTATTTTTGATTTTTTTATTACCTACGAGACGGGAACTATAACAATGCTACCTTATTTTGCGCTCATACGTTGGTATTCTGCTGCATCTACTTATACTAGAGGCCGACCCCAACATGAGAATTGATTGGCAGTGAATGACATTTCGCGCCGTTAAAATCTCGAAGAGTTATTTCCTAAAAATTCATAAATTACCTTTTCAGATAATGCGGTCGCACAACTGCTATCAAATGGTGTTCTCTTCGTCCTGCACGGTGTACGGCGAGCCGGAATACCTGCCCATCACGGAGACCCACCCCATTGGCAATATCACCAACGTGTACGGAAGGACCAAGTATTTCATCGAAGAAATGCTGAAAGACCTTAGTGCTGCTGATGAGGTAAATGTTCTGTGGCAATATTACTTAACATGTGAAGCAAGAGGTGTTGCGTCTTATATTTCGGGTAATTTCAACATTTAAAGTAGAGGTACCTGGGCGACCAAGCTCTGCTCGGAGAAAACGACGTTTTCTAAAAATGAAACCTAGCTACATTGATTTATCGCCCCCGAAACACCCTGCATACTAAATTTCATGAAAATCGTTGGAGCCGTTTCCGAGATTCAGATTATATATACATACAAGAATTGCTCGTTTAAAGGTATTAGTTAAGAGTGTGATGCGGGTCGTTTTCTCTAGAGGCCTTATTGCTTGCTTATGGCACATTTTCTGCATTTTCATTGAAGTGATAATAATGACATAAGAGGATATAAGATCTTTTGGGAACGTGGGTTGATATTACTGTAAAAACGCCCTTTTTAACGGGGCTTGCCTAAAACGTAAAACTTATGTTAGAACTTCTTATAATTAGAAATCAAAGGACCAATTACTTTTTCAAGATTTCCCAACAGTCCTATCCTACTATAGGTAAATTCGAAAGTTTGGAACATATTTGTAACTAAATCACGCCAGAACGGCTGAACGGATATGGATAATAATAGCATACTTGTGCTTCTTTTTATCCCGGAAAAAGAACGGTTCCTTTAGGACAACTGCCCACATTCATGTGGGTGGAGCCGCTGGCAGAAGCTAGTATGTTATAAGTATGCCAGCTAGTTATTGGTTTGGTAACAAAAAATATAAAATACCTAAAATACTATCTTATTTGTACAGAAATAATAATTTTGCGATAGTTTCACAAACCACTACGTTCACTTTGCACGGAAGACGTTTTCTAGTAAAAAGCAAACTGGTCAATGAGTAGCTTTCTAAACGACAAGTCTAGCCGGTGTGATTCAATACTGGTCCCGTTGGCCTACTACCACGAATGCCAAGGTCGACAGACGCGTACATAACCGTATCATCCGCGTGAATCATGTCATTCTAAAGATACCAATCTATTTTTTTTAATAATGTGCGATTTAAATGCAAGTTTTTAATCAATCTGTCGATGGTAAAATTTATTGCAGGTTTAGCATTGTCACAGGTAGAGGATTCTTCATCAAGCAACACATATTTAGATTTGCTGTTCACTTGGCAATTCCACCACTTAACTTCTCTCAACCAATCCAAACTATTAAAAACTGTGGGGATCAAATATTTGTTGGTTCTTTTGCCGTAGTTATTATTTGCAGGTGCTCACACGAACGTTCTCTAAAACTTCTAGTTTAAGTGTCTGATTCATATACTTTATACTGTTAGTTAAATAATTGCTCAAGAGCCAATAAGTACTTGATCTTCTCATGTAGATACAGGAAGCACCTTACATAGGTCAAAAAGTTTTTCATAATTTTCCTTACACTCTCGAAAGACGGCTTTGATAGTTGTATAGATAATAAAACTATAAAAACGTGCAAAACATACGATAAAACAAATCGTCACTGTATAAAAAGAAAAAAAAAATCACAAACCGAGTAAACCCTTTTACTTGCAAGTCGTTTACTGATTTTTTGATTGTGGAATACACATTAAATATTATGAATACATTTTATTATTTTCTTTATTTATCTCTTTTCTTATTTTGTACATTTTTAAATATTTTTATAATAACTGAAAATCAAAAACATTTATTTTTAAATTTATACTCCTCCTCAGAAATGGAACATAATATGCCTTCGCTACTTCAACCCGGTTGGGGCGCATCCTTCAGGCTTGATTGGCGAAGATCCGACCAAAGAGTTCAGCAACCTGATGCCATTCATGGCTCAGGTGGCCCTCGGCAAGAAACCTGTACTCACAGTCTTCGGAAACGATTATAATACACCTGATGGAACTGGTAAGCATTTTTTTATGCAAGAAAAAGAACTGCCAAGTCCTGCCTTTTTTTCACTTATATGGCCCTGATGAAAATCTATCAGAGACAATATAAATCGCCCCCCGAACTTTTTTTATGCTTAAAGCCATACTTTTCCTTAACGTTAAGGAAAAGTATGGCTTTAAGCACAACAACACCAACCTAGGGCCTTACTCTAACGTGTCGAAACTTATCATGGTTCCACTGAGAGAGAGAGACGGCGCTATACAGGACGAAGAGCGCTATCCCTTTTTCACAGCGGAATCAAGATCGCGTTGACACGCCCCCTAAATATAGTACGGCCCCTGAACGGTTTATTAAAAAAATCCTTCATTTTCAGTATTACTCAGAAAGGTTTAGAATAGTTGATACAGATTGCAATTAGACTACACGAATTGTTCATGCTCACACTTACTATTCTTGGTTTCAGGTATCAGAGATTACATCCACGTCATGGACCTGGCAAGCGGACACGTCGCAGCACTGAACCTGCTCGGCAATAATCACGTTAAACTAAAGGTTACCTATCTAACTATCACTCAATTTTCTACATGTGCTATGGCTTTTTACCCGGCTGCCGAAGGAGGGTAATGTGTTTATCAGTCTATGTATGTATGTTTGTTCCTATGTGGCGTTCTAGAGACCAAACGCGTTGGGCGATTTTGATGATTCTTACGTCAATCGATTCGTCTTAACCCTGCGAGCGTCACTGGCTACATTAAAATTGGAAAATAGAAAGATGGCGGATTTTGGGCGCCATATTGTGGGTGACCCAAATTTTTTTCTTGTGGGTTATCAAAATAAAGGGTTTTAAGAGGTGATTAAAATATATAACACTTACGTAAGTAAAATGTTGTAAATAAAAAAAATAAATAAAAATAACAAAAAACCCGACTGCTTCAAAAGCGAACTAAACAGACGTAAACAAGAAGAAAATCATGCTGTACAGTCACTGACTCCTAAGTCACAGGAACATACACCTAGTTTAGGAGTATTTTAAAAATTAATTATATTTTTAAGCCTTTTATAATAATTTATTTATTTAGACTTCATGCACAAAATGTACAAAGGCGGACAAATGCCTTAGGCATTCTCTACCAGTCACCAATTTAGATCTATGAATTAGTTAAAACAGGCTTTTAGTGAATTTTTATTATTATTATCAATTGCATCTGTGGTCCTCGGGTAAGAGGACCATTATTCTAATTTATTTTGTCTATCTGAAAGCTTGCTGTTAAAACGTATAGAAACGTGTAGAATATAGGGTGTTATTTCAGGTACAATAAATATCTACTCGCCATAAGGCAACAACCGAAATTATTGTGCAACAAACATAAAAAAAAACTTTTTTACAAAAATCACAACCGACTTCCAAACAAAAATACTACAAAGTGAAAAATAACTTCAATTTCGGAAATCGGTGTTCCTGTTTACGTTTCTTCGTTTTTTGACACCGTGTTTTTGTTTGGAAGTCGGTTGTAATTTTTGTAAAAAAGTTTTTTATTTTTCACTTTTTAGTTGTGGTACATAATGTACCAGTTCTATAGGCTAGGTACCTACGCATATAGTGCCCAAAGAGAAGCCAGAATAGATGAACCCAATAACATGAAACTTAAACAAAACCGGTGCAATGAGAGTATACCAGGGTGAACTGTTCACACCTGCGTACCCCTTTAGAGCGTACCAGTGTGATGTTATGTTATGAAATGGTGTAAACAATAAACAAACATGCGATTGCATCTATCCCGAGTGTTTTACCGTCATTTATTGAAGAGTTCTGATGTATTTCTCCGAAGTTCTTCATCAGATCTTGATGAAAATTAAATGGGACCACATTTAATTTTTATCAAGACAAGCACCAGCTTTCAAATAAAAAAAGAATCATCAAAATCGGTTCACCCAATAAAAAGTTCTGAGGTAACAAACATAAAAAAAAAGAAAAAATACAGTCGAATTGATATCCTCCTCCTTTTTGCGAAGTCGGTTAAAAAATGAATAAGGAAGCCAAACTTATTTCGGATCATTTAATGAACGCCGTCTGTGCTTACAGCGTACATTAAACGATAGTAGGTACAAGTCCCACATAAAACCACTACGTTTTTTCAGAAGGTGAGCAGTAATTTTCTTCAATCCAAAAAACATAACAAAAATACTTTGCCATAGACAAAACATTATTTATAATAATTACCTAAATTTTAACTTTCTTAGGTGTATAACCTGGGCACCGGCAGAGGAGTGTCAGTCAAAGAGCTGGTAGAAGTGTTCGAAAAGACAACCGGCACTAAGATACCTCTTAAGTACGTGGCAAGAAGACTGGGCGACATCACAGCTATGTGGGCGGACGCGACGCTTGCTAAGGAGGAGCTGGGCTGGTCTACTAAGTTCTCAGTCGAGGAGATGTGTAAGTACATATCATATTAACACACCAGTATTCCCCCAAGGGTAAGGCACACACCCACATAGGAGGCGAGCCTGTTGTCATCAACCGGGCACAAGTCCAAACTCCGGACATTTAGAAATTAGATTTAGAGATTTAGAGATTAGATAGCCGAACCCAGGCTCTCTGAACTAGAGGCCTATGAACCTTATAAGGACCATTTTCGAATTTCTCGGTTCAATATATCAGTGTCACGGCTATCAGAGACATTTATTTGTACATATAGCAGTAAAATTGACTTTTTTTTCATCATCATGGATAGAGAAATAGAACAATTTCATAAACTTCTTGATAAATTCTAGGCACCGACTTCTGGCGATGGCAGACGATGAACCCCGACGGTTACCCCAAGAAGAGCAAGAAGACAAGCGTCATCGTCAACGTGAACGGCAACAGTTAACGTGCATTTCTCATATACATCCTTATTATTTATAGGTCATTATTAAATAAGTATACACTTACTATTTATAAGTTGTTTTATTGCCTTTAACTTTCAAAATTATTTAATGTTTTCAAAAGTGGTTGCGTATTTTGGACATACCATCAGCATAGCAGACTATCATCAATAAAGAACCGGGTATGTACGTCCACTACCAACCCGCAAAGTACGGCCGAATCCCTTCCCCCCACATAGAGGAATTCGGTGAGAGGCACAGATAATATTATACTAGCATAAAGATTCTTCATCCCATACAAAGAAACCGTGCCGACGTAACTAGCGTCTTTCGTCTGATCATTTTTTGTACAAAGATCGCGTTCGGTTCCGTTCCACGGCGATAGATAGATGGTGTTAGCAGCGACTTGCGAGGAAAAGGGTTTACTCGGTTCGTGAATATTTTTTTGGTTTTTCTCGGTTCATTAAATACAGTGACGATTTGTTTTATAGTAATTTTTGCACGTTTTTACAGTTTCATTGGACCAAAATGTGTTACGAATCAAATTTTGAAAATCGAGTGGATGCCTCAGAAATTTAAAACCGCGCCATCTATTGGAATCAATTTTAAATGATTCATTCAAATAATCTTTGAAAAGTGAATTAAGAGCCCAATATTCAATAATTTTGTGCTTAGGAGAGTTGACTAAATATGAACATACAATTTTTATGTTCAATCCAAAACAAAACGGTGCATATCGCGCCATCTAGTGAGATTTATTTGAACCAAATTTTCTTTTTTAGCGCGGGACCCCGTGGTGAAAGGGATTCGAAGTCGTCCCTTTTCTCGCCAATTGTTTTCGACGCAAATATTATGATGATACAGCACAGATTACTGCATAGATACTGTTTTAGTTCCATTGAAAAATAAAAAATACTTTGTTATACCTGTCATTCTTTATTTCTATTCATGTAACCTCTTCATACAAAGAATCATGTTGCCATTTCAATGGTTCGTAACCGACACTGGTGGTATTTGGTAAAAGATACCTCGCGAACAGTTCTAGAGTTTGTGGGTTTTCCGTCTTCACAAAGGGAGTTAGGATATCTGAAACAGGATAAGTATGAAGTTAGAGCATGCTTTAATGCAGAATGATTACTGTCGGCACAAAGGATAAATAATATAATACTAGAGATGTAGGCATTAACTGGTTGCCTGCCGTAATTACCGAAACAATTAAAAATCCATTGTGTCGCGTAGATCCACGTTTCGTGCACTCAAGGTGTTAAATGTCTTTGGGTATTTGTGACTAAAATGAAATATTAAAATTATGGGTCTATTGTATACCACTGCTAGGCCAAGACCTTCCTTCCGTCTTTCCATTTTTTCCTGTTTCTTGATACATCGGGCCAATCAATAGGAGCCTAGGAGGCCACGCCATCTCTGTTTGGGCCTACCGCGGCAAAACCAACCACTGACTGAATTCCGAATATCAAATGGGTTACAATTTATTATATGCTGCTAAACCCCGGGAGTCTTACGTCCGTTTTTGAATGGGAGTTTGGGAGGGGGATTAACCCCGCTGAGCGTAGGTTTAAGCAAAGTAAAACAAAATTCTTATTAAGTAAAGGATAGTTGATGACAATTGTACCTTAAGGTAGTGTAATTCGAGCAAAAAAGCTTAATTTGAATAATATCAAGTTCACTTTGAGATTTTCCACTGAAGGACTCAGATGCTTTTAGGGGGGGACGCTTGAGCCCTTGACTTAAACCTTACCCCGGATCTGCTACTGTAACCCAATATGCTCATGAGATTTAATCACCTATTACATAATTTACTAACTGTTCATTGAGCCACCGCTCTGAATGCGGCGCTGACGGTGGCGCCATCTCGACGGACAGTACCGCGGGGCTATGGAACTAAAGACTGAGTGAAGTGAAGTGAGCAATATAAGAAAAAATATGGTGGACAGCACGTTTATTAGAATATCTATTTTTTTGTTTCCTCCGAAAATATTGTAAAGTCTACAGTACAGTAATAAACAGTATATTCAGAAAGCAGTGCTTAATTTCATATATCCACCGCACACACTCGTCGCATAAAAATACGAGTTCCAAGTTCCAACAAAAAAGGACGCCAAGCAGCCATCAGAGGCCGTGAAAAAACGCGTGGCTGATCGAGGCGCCCTAACATATTGGTCCTTCGAGCCGGATTAAGAAGAATACCAGTTCTGCCTGTAGTGAAATCAAGAATCTTCAAAATTTCGTCGCATAAATATACGAGTTCCTGAAGAAGATCCACTCGGCGTTGGAAACTTGCAAGAGGATTAGAGGAGTGGCAGGTCTGAACTTCCTACCCAATTCCCCATCCTATTAATCGGTTTGTGTTAATTTCGTGCTGTAATTCCAGTTGCTCAGTGGCGGTACCCAGTCGGTAAGTGGAAGCCCGATAGCCGTGCGCCGTACACTTGCGTGCCGCGGCACGTGGCACCGGAGGCATCTGTGCAAGGTTTACAGTGAGTACTCTTGTTCTAATTTTCCCCTAAAATGAGTGAGTCTAAGATTGCGGAGTGTATTAAGAAAAGAGCAGTGATCAAAGGTCGGTTAACTATATTAGAAAATTATATTAAAAGGTGGACTTGTCCGTTAAGTGATCAACAATTTCTAGAGTTAAAGTTACGCGTTGAAAACAGTTTGAGTTTGTTAGAAAACTATAGTGAGTTACAGGATAAAATTGAGGAACACACAGACGAGCTCGATCTTCCAAAACGACTGGAGGAGAGAGAGCGTTTTGAAGACCAGTATTACAGGGCTATAGCTTCCGCCAAACTTCTGCTGCAAAAAGAGGTACCTGAAAATGATAATAGTTTGATCGCTAAAAATAAAATAAGTGTAAAGTTACCGGACATTAAAATACCTACCTTTGACGGCTCTTACGATCATTGGTTGGAGTTTAAGAATTCGTATTGTAGTATGATCCATGATCGTGAGGATTTAGACACTATACAGAAATTCCATTACCTGCGATCGTCATTAACAAGCAGTGCGTCGCAGGTAATTAGTGCATTGGAATTCACGGCCACAAATTACTCTCACGCGTGGGAACTACTACAAAATCGGTTTAATAATCCACGATTATTGCAACACAACCACGTCAAATCCCTTTTTACGATACCTTCCATAAATAAGGAGTCCGCTTCGCAGATCAGGAAATTAATAGACACTATACTGAGAAACTTACGTGCACTTACCTCACTGGGGGAACAAACGCACGCGTGGGATACGTTAATAATATATTTGGTTGTTTCTAAGCTAGATCCAGGTACCGAACGTGAATGGGAGCAGTATAAAGGTACACTTTATCATGCTGATACGAAGCCATTATTAAAGTTAGATGATTTGCTTAAGTTTCTCAAGGATAGGGCGGATATGTTAGAAATTATTAAAGTTAACCATAGCAAACATTCACCCGACACCAAAGGTGAACACACGCATAACAAGAAACAACCTACTCAAAGTTATGTCGCTACACACGCTGGTAATAGTGGCAGCAGCACTACGAAAACTATCAAGCGCGGTCCGCGCGTATGTGAAATGTGCAAAGGTAATCATTCACTTTATACGTGTTCAAAGTTTATTAATTTACCTGTCCAAGACAGAATTAACTTTGTTAACACAACTAATATTTGTAATAATTGTTTACGCACAGGCCACACGGTTAAGGATTGTAAATTCGGTCCGTGTAGGCTGTGTCATCATGAAAAACATAACAGTTTGATTCATGTCGATAGCGTAGACAAAGACGGCGCATTCAATGTGAGTGGGGCGCGTTCACAATCGCAACCGATCTCCACTAACGTCTCCAATGTCTCCACCTCGTTACATACTTCAAATAATGGTTCGTTTTCTCATAGTAAACAAACATATTCCGTGTTACCCACGGTCCTGCTATCCACAGCATTAATAGATATTGCGGATAGTAAAAACGAGTATCACACTGTACGAGCACTCCTGGATAATGGTAGCCAACAGTGCTTTATAACAGAGAATTTATGCGATATATTAAACGCACCTTTATTACAGTCCACTTGTCAAATTAGCGGTGTGGGTCATTCGATAGCTAAGTCTACCCACACATGTAAAATAAAATTGTATTCGAAAGTTAAACCTTATCAGACTAACATTGAATGTTTAGTGTTGCCATGTATCACAAATAGGCTACCGGCTTCTAATATAAACGTCAATAGTATTATTATTCCAGATAATATCCAACTTGCTGACCCGAGCTTTCATTCGCCATCGGATATTGATATATTGATAAGCGCGGATAAGTTCTGGGATTTATTATGTGACGGTAAAATAAAGTTAAAAAACGGACCGTACTTACAAAATACATATCTAGGGTGGATAATATCTGGACCTTTGTACAATAATAATAATGGCCTGCGCATAAATCAGGTTCAATGCAATTATTCGCAAACACTAGATGTACAGTTAAAACGATTCTGGGAAATCGAAGAGATTCCTAACGTGGCAAATGCCCTTAGTGCCGACGAACAAATGTGCGAGAACATTTTCGTTGAAACGACGACACGTACTCAGCAAGGTAAATTCTCGGTGCGTATTCCTTTGAAAGAATCTCCTGTGGTTCTCGGAGAGAGTTATAATTCAGCTGAAAAACGTTTGTTGTCTCTCGAACGAAAGTTTTCTCGTTTTCCAGAATTTAAAGAAAAATATATTGATTTTATGAATCAATACGAAAGTCTCGATCACATGAGTCGCGTAGACACATACGGTTCCCCTCACTATTTCTTGCCACATCACGGTGTTCTGAACGAGAATAGTAGCACTACTAAACTACGCACAGTGTTCGATGCGAGCGCAGCCACATCTTCAGGCAAATCGCTGAACGATCTTCAGTTTGTTGGGCCACCGCTTCAGAACGACATTTTTTCCATATTGTTACGCTTTAGGCAGTATAAACATGTAGCATGTGCCGATGTGGAAAAAATGTATCGTCAAATTCTGATACAGCCAGATCAACGCGATTTACAACTAATCCTATGGCGTAAAGATCCGTTGGACCCAATAAGTGTATATCGTCTCAACACCGTGACGTACGGCACCGCGTCAGCACCTTACTTGAGCATGAGGTGTCTAAATCAACTCGCGCGTGAATGTAAGGATGAACAGGTTTCTTCCGCGATCATGAATGATTTTTATGTCGACGATGTGTTGATAGGAAATGACGATTTAAATAGTTTATTAAATATGTGTGAAAAGGTAACTAATACCTTAAAATCAGCGTGTCTTCCTTTACGTAAATGGATATTTAATTTGGATATCACTGCCCATGACATATCTAAACGATTATCATTGGGAGACCAGTGTCAAAATAAAACGTTAGGAATGGGCTGGTATAATAAAAATGATGAATTGCATTTCACAACACGAGTAAATAGTCATAATAAACCATTAACTAAGCGAACAATGTTATCTGTTATAGCGCAGGTGTATGACCCGTTAGGTATTTTAGCACCGGCAATAATAATAGCAAAAATTTTAATGCAAAGGTTGTGGTTGTGTAAAATAAATTGGGACGATCAGGTTCCTAATGACGTCATATTAACTTGGGAGAAATTCATTAATACTCTGCAAAGTTTAAATGAATTGCGTATCCCTCGCCATGTACTAGGTGTTCACAAAGAATTCATAGAATTACATATCTTTACGGACGCGTCACAATGTGCATATGGTGCATGCGCTTATGTGCGTACCTATTCTGAAAATTCATCTGTGTGTGTTAAGTTACTCTGTGCCAAAAGTAAGGTCGCGCCATTAAAACCAGTCAGTATACCGCGACTCGAATTATGCGGGGCTTTAATTGGCGCACGTTTATACAGAAAAATTATTGATGCATTACGTTTGACTTTTCATAAAATTTTCTTTTGGACTGACTCAACTATTCTCCTTGGATGGCTTCGAATGTCCCCTCATTCATTAAAAACATTTGTTCAAAATAGAATAGTTGAAATAAATGAAATTACCAGTAATGTTATATGGTCTCATGTAAGCAGTAAAAATAATCCAGCGGACTTAGTCTCACGCGGCCTCAGCCTTGACGTACTCAGTGACAGTAGTCTGTGGTGGAACGGTCCATTGTACTTAAAAACTCCTGAGTCGACGTGGTCTCAACAAGGGGCAACTTCTCGTTGTGACTACGCCGCTACTGACCTACCAGAACTAAAATCACAGACTACAGTCATGGTTTGTGACGTTACACAAAATAATATTAATAAAGTTATTAATTTCGACAGGTTTTCTTCCTATAATCGTATTAGGCGTACCGGTGCTTATGTACTGCGATTCATTTTTAACTTACGCACACAACGAAAGGATCGCATTACAGGGCCGTTATCAGTGAGCGAGTTGTGTGCGTCTACACAGATGTTGACTCGCCTAGTACAACGGGAATCTTTTCCTGAGGAATATATTAAGTTGAAAGGTAACTTACCATTAAAAACTACCTACTTGTGCAATTTCTAGCCTTAATATATTTCTTGATAAAAATGATATCATAAGAGTAGGCGGACGCTTGGGTAATTCACCTGAGTTCGATTATGATAAAAAACATCCGATACTATTAAGTAGTAAACATTACTTCACGCTGTTATTGTTTCAACATTTGCATCAACAGCTACTTCACGCTGGTCCTCAATTGTTACTGTCTACCATGCGTGAGAATTGGTGGCCGTTAGGAGGTAGACACTTGGCCAGAAAGGTTGTCCATCAGTGCGTCCGCTGCACACGAATGAAGGGTAGAACCGTTGCACCAATTATGGGTAATCTTCCTTCTGAACGGCTGGAACCGGGATTCCCCTTCATCCGATGTGGGGTGGACTATGCTGGACCCATATCCATATTAAACCGCAAAGGTAGGGGGGCTAAGCTCGAAAAAGGATATATTTGTCTATTTGTTTGTTTTATAACACGAGCCATACACCTTGAACTAGTCAGTACCCTTTCTGCTCAGGAGTATATATTGGCACTTAAAAGGTTTATATCCCGTCGGGGTAAACCAACCCATATTTTCTCTGATAATGGGAAAAACTTTATCGGAGCCGTGAAACAGATTCAGTTGATGTTCAAAGAACATTCAAATCAAATCGTTGATAATTTATCGAATGATAATATTGAGTTTAGATTTATACCGCCTTACGCTCCTCATTTTGGGGGATTATGGGAAGCAGGAGTAAAATCCTGTAAACACCACCTAAGACGTGTTGTGGGTACCGCTAACTTAACATACGAGGAGTTCAGTACGGTGTTGACACAGATCGAAGCCGTCTTGAACTCCCGTCCAATGTGTCCTATGTCCTCAGACCCACATGATCTTCTTCCACTCAGCCCGGCACATTTCCTGATCGGCCGGCCACTCCTCTCACCAGCTTGCAAGGACCTGACAGAAGCGCCGATCAACCATCTGACGCGGTTCGAGAGGGTGGAACAGATGAGGCAGCGGTTTTGGAAACGTTGGTCTACAGACTACATTTCGGAACTTCAGATAAGGACCAAGTGGAAGTCATATAATCAGGATCTAGCTCCGAACACTCTTGTAGTCATAAAAGAGGACAATCTACCACCTCTGCTATGGCGCATGGGCAGGATTATAAAGGTGGCTACAGGAAAGGACGGTGTCAGCCGTGTAGCTACCATTCAAACAGCTACAGGCCCTATACAACGGGTATTCACCAAGATCTGCCCGCTACCAGTGTCAACAGCGACGAGTGATGACACCCATGAAGACTGTAGAGTCTCCAATGAAGCAACCACATAAATCCATTGAAACCTTAAGATTTCAAGGCGGCCGGCATGTTCATTGAGCCACCGCTCTGAATGCGGCGCTGACGGTGGCGCCATCTCGACGGACAGTACCGCGGGGCTATGGAACTAAAGACTGAGTGAAGTGAAGTGAGCAATATAAGAAAAAATATGGTGGACAGCACGTTTATTAGAATATCTATTTTTTTGTTTCCTCCGAAAATATTGTAAAGTCTACAGTACAGTAATAAACAGTATATTCAGAAAGCAGTGCTTAATTTCATATATCCACCGCACACACTCGTCGCATAAAAATACGAGTTCCAAGTTCCAACAAAAAAGGACGCCAAGCAGCCATCAGAGGCCGTGAAAAAACGCGTGGCTGATCGAGGCGCCCTAACACTAACAAACTTATAACTGACAGGATGAACTCACCTAACAACGGCGGTTTATGTGAGTGCAAAGCACTGGGCACACTGACAACCAAGTGACAATCCGGCACATCATTGACATCTCCAACTCTTCCTAATATTATCCTCTCATATGGCTGCTTCTTACTGCCAGTACCAAAGGCACATACTGGCTGCAAATCCACCGTGACTTTTAGCCAGTACCAAGTAGCAACATATTCAACGCCCCATTTCGGAAATATTATGTTTTTTACAGCTGCAATATTGCTTGGTGCGTTTGTACACCATACTGCTACTAGGCAGTTTTCTGAAAGAAGGTTCTGTACTGGTATTGCTGCTATGTCTTCGTTGTACATCATTGAGTAACTGAAAAAGATGAATGTTTATCGAGATG
Organism: Orthosia gracilis; assembly: GCA_947562075.1. Taxonomy (NCBI): domain Eukaryota; kingdom Metazoa; phylum Arthropoda; class Insecta; order Lepidoptera; family Noctuidae; genus Orthosia; species Orthosia gracilis. The sequence continues at coordinate 30,597,321 of OX387273.1, forward strand.
ATAAACTACTACAAATATTCATACTGGAGGAAAGGATAGGATAGTTGGACCCCTTTTTCGCACTTGGACTCCCATTTGGTTCGTTGTGCGTGCAGGCCTCCTCCCTGTGAGAGGGAATGGGCCGTAATCCACGACGCGGGCCCAGTGCAAGTTGGTGGATGTCACATGTCTTCGAATTTTTGGTTCAAAGTTCGAAGACATGGCGGTTTCCCCACGATGTTTTCCTTCATCGTTTTGGGAGCAGTGCTGATAAAATAATTTACACAAAGTAAAGCGCCTGCTTGGGTTCGAACCCACGACCTACAACTTGTAAGTCACGGCCGTTACGACTGCTCCTATATTCATACTGAAAGACCAGTTTGTCGGTCCTAGATGGTTGAAGTACTTGTGCCAGAGAACTATTTTCATCACAAAAGAGGTTTATGTTATTTAATTTAATTTATATGTCATATTTGCATCAAGGGCCTTGTTCTCTATAACAAAAAAGGATCAAGCATCAAATACCAATCTAATAGAGTTGCCTGTTAGAGCATATTACACACATACTCAATTCACAAACCAGCTCTTTTCTTTCATTCTAAAAAAAAAAAATATCGATATTGTATCGGTGAAATGTAATACAATCGTAAAACTGACTGGGACTCATTCCAAAACTACATAACCGAAAATGCCAACTTGCACATCCCTCTTAAAACAGAGGAAGATGTAGAAAAAGCTGCTTGGATTATCGCTAACTATCAGGTTAGTGGTATACCAAGCAGCATGTGGATCACCAAAAAGCTGTTTGGATGTCCACTCCATGCTTAAAATACAATCCCCAGCAACAAGATAGCACACTGGAGATACGGGTGATGATTGCTGCAAAACGTAGACTGAGACGTCAATGGCACACAAGAAGAAACGCACAAGATAAAAATGCTCTCAACAAAGCACAAAAGAAACTGAAGCAAATGCTGAAGGAAAACGAAAATGCCACTCATCAAGACAAACTGAAGACTTTATCACCTCATAAAGTAGATGACTACTCCTAGTGGAAAATCACAAAGGCGCTAAAACGTCACAAGATCACATGCCTCCGTTAAGACAGACAAATGGTAGCTGGGCGAGGAAACCTGAGGAAAAAGCCATCACTCATCAGATCATTGCCGAATTTTTGAAAAATATGCTACAGCCAAATGAACCCCATGCACCCAGAAGAAGAAATTTACCAAATTCTTGGCAAATCAAGTGATCAGCAAATATCTCTACAGTTACGACTAGGGACTGCTAAATCCTGATTTTTTTAAAGCCGAATTTCTGTGTTCTCGTCCGATTGAAAGCCGATTTTTTTTTTCGAATTTTGTACCTTTTAAGTTGGTTTGATAAAACTGAAATAAAATCGCACAAACTATTTAAAATCTGCATATTTCATTCGTTCAATTACAACGCACGACTGAATAAAAGAATGTTAAAAAAAGAAAAGTGAATGAATGTTAATTATGTAAAACGTTATAAATAAAAAGTGCGAGTCGGACTCGCGCACAAAGGGTTCCGTACCATCATCGCAAAAAACTGCAAAAGATCATGTTTGTTGTATGGGGGCCCCACTTAAATATTTATTTTATTCTGTTTTTAGTATTTGTTGTTATAGCGGCAACAGAAATACATCATCTGTGAAAATTTCAACTGTCTAGCTATCACAGTTCATGAGATACAGTCTGGTGACAGACAGACAGACGGACCGCGGAGTCTTAGTAATAGGGTCCCGTTTTTACCCTTTGGGCACGGACCCTAAAAAAGATAATTCAAAAATCAAAAACCCGGCTACTTAAAAAGCGAACTTAAAAGACGTTAACAAGAAGAAAATCATGCTTTGCAGTCGGAGGATACATATTCGCGATTGCAATGCACAGCATGATTTTTTCATGACACTTCATCAATATATAAACCAATATGCCTTCTTCCCATATTGTCTAAACTGTTTGAGAAATTACTGCTACAATGCTTGACACTCACACTTGAGGAGCAAAATCAATTCCCGAATACCAGTTTGGCTTCCGGGCACACCATGGAACCACAGAACAAGTGCACAGAGTGGTTCACACAATCCCGCAATCACTGGATAATTAGGAATATTGCTCGGGTACTTTTCTTGACATTCAGCAGGCATTTGACCAAGTATGGCACAAGGGCCTCCTCTGTAAACTAAAAACTTGTTTACCACACACTGCATATTTGCTGCTCAAATCTTACCTGCAAGACCGAGTGTTCCAGGTTAAATCTGGGGACTGCCTATCTTCACTTTACCCCATAGAAGCTTGAGTACCCCAGGGTTCAGTATTGGGTCCTATCCTGTACACAATCTACACAACCCACTTCAAAGCAGATAAAGATCCTTTTCTGTGATAAAGATTCTATCAGAGCATCCACAAAACTCCAAGAACACCTGGACGTTATTTTATCATGGATGAAAAAGCGGAGAATCGGGGCTATTGCTGCCAAGTCGGTTCACAATACTTTTGCTCTAAGAAGAGGAAACTGCCCTGAGAAGAGCATTTCCATCAAATGTCACACTTAATGGAAATGCTCTTCCACAGAAATCTATGGTCAAATACCTAGGTATGCACGACGGCAGAAGATTTAACAGGCGCGAGCACATTAAGGCCAAAAGGGTTCAAGCAAACAGAAAACTGGGAGACATCTACTGGCTTTTGGGCAGACAGTCATCACTTTGCTTGGTAAATAACTTTTGATCTACAAATGTATCCTATCTACAAATGTATCCTAAGACCAATATGGACATATGACATGTAGCTCTGGGGATCGGCAAGCCACTTAAACATGGAGATACAACATAGCTTCCAAAACAAAGCATTAAAATTTTGAGCAGCGCTCCTTGGTTCACGAAGAACATAGAAGTACATGAGTACCTTCAAATACCCAGAGATTGTAGAAACGTCATACAAGTCTTATAAGCAAAGACTTCAACAACACAAAAATGAACTCGCTCAGACATTACTGGAGTCCTCGAACTCTACCTACAGACTTATAAGAAAACAAATAGCGTCAATCCAATAACCACAATACATAACGAAATGAAGCATCGCAGGATGTGAAGAATCTCGAACTGTTAAATGAAGACAACAAATCTGATTTAAGCTCAGATGCTGATTGCAGATATATTAAGGAAAAAAAATATTGTTTCGGTAGACTAGATTTTTTTACCTTAACTTCTCATTAGCACTCTTCAGTCTTCTTATGTACTTATTCCACCAGGGAGGATCAGCAATGACTATGTCAAACTTACTGCCTTCTAACTTAAGGCACTGTTCCTTCACACATCCACAGTAAAACCTGAAAAGGAAAACCGGAAAAGGTTTTAAAGGATTAGTTTATTGAGAGAAAGAGAGGTTGAAATGACATATGAAAATGTAGAAATTCCAAATATCCATTAAGAAAATTAGTATTTTCTTAGATACAGCAGAGCTATTGAATTTTTTGGCTTAAGCTTGCCTTTAAACATAAACTTTATCATTACACTGTATTAAAAGAATTAAGAGAAAAAGTAAATCAATTCTTACTTTTGAAACAATACCTTGAATTGGGTGGTATTAAGAAATTATTCTCTTTCACCCTACATTGTAAAGAAGTATCAGCATTATTACCACCCTTTACACCCGTTAAATCCAAGATAGTGGCTTCAAACAACTGTTTGGAAAGATCTCTTACATCTGAAGTATCCAGTAATTTGTATTTACTGACCAAACTCTCTTTTATCTTTGAAGGTACTTCTTGAATTAATCTTTCAAATTTTCTCTTTACTGTTGCTGTCTGAAAACATACGATATTAGGTAAATAAGTATTATACTAGCATAGGTTAATCAAAAGTTCAGTAAGTTAGAACTAACTTTATGTAGATAACAATGAAAGATATTTTTTTTAATAGTAGAAAAGGTATTTAGCTCCATCATTCATTAGTGTAAAGTAGGCAGGATGCTGGGATGCTGACATTGAGCATGGGTATGGTGACATTGAGCACTCACCCTTAACTTATTAGAAAAGGAACTGTAGGATCATAGCCACTGAGGAGTTTGACAGTGGCATTCTGTACTTTCTTCCTACCCCCATAGCATAAAGGCGTGAGTGTAAGTATCTAAGAGGAACCGTTTGGATGGAACTTTAATAAACTCACCTCTTCTTGCAAACCTTCAGAGTTGTAAGCCCTTTTTCTGTTGCTCTGTTGTTTATCAGCAATTACGATAGAAAACAGTTTTGCTGACATACTAAATGATTTCGTTTCATTTTCGCTAGTTATTGTATTTTTATAAACGCTATTGGTAAAGTCTCTGTGATCAAGCAAGTAATAATCACGATCCATAAAGATTACAGCCATATTTCGATGCTCTCAGACTTTCAGTTATAATTACTTAATAAATAATATTTTAATTCGTTCTATCCAACTGGATCCCCATCTATTGGAAATAAATTGTTTTGTTAAACTCATTAACTCAAAACTATTTGTTTTGTTGTCAATTGGTCAATGTTGTCATTGTTACATTTCATTTTTATATTGGTTTCTACCATAGTCTACTACCATTTTATTGGTTTCTACTTATATAGGCTTCTATTTTCTATCTTGCTTACAATGCAAAATTCATTAAAACACATTCATTAAGTACATATAATATTCATATGGATTTAAAAAAATATTCATGTCTTATCCTCCTATTCCCTTCGCTCACTGCCTGAACTCTCTAGGTGAACTTAGCCCTAGTTCTGTATAAATTCTAGTTCTTGAATCTCTTTATTCCTAAGCGTTTTCACAAGTAAAAATAAAATAATGAAAAATATGTTTAAGTTATCAATTTGTTTAAATGTATTATTGTCATAATGTCTTGGTGTAAGTAGGTACTATAAATAAAATTTAAAATGAAGAAAGTAAGAACGAAAGTTAACCTCGCCACTAGCGGTGCTAAAATTTTTCGAACTCGCTTTGCTCGCTGCTGCGTTTCTGTGCAGTGTATCGATTAAGCACCAATGGATTATTTAGCAGAGTTATGCTAAAAAAAGAAACTGAAGGGTAACGTACGTTGGTTATCAATTTTACTTGAAGTCTATTTATCCATTAGTATATTTTGGAATAATCTGTTTTCTTACGTTTCCAGAGGGCCTCGCGAAATGTACCCCACATCAAATTTAGATCTGCCGCCGCCACTGTCCTAGGTAAGTCTACAACATTATCTGAAAAACAGTGAGAAGAATCTTTTTAGAAAACAAAGGATAATGAAGACGAAAAATACAGATACCATTTTTTGAACTTATAGGAAATTAAAGAAAGGATCAATAACCTTTTTTACTGTTTGGTAGTATTCAATGTTTTTACTGCTCAGACCCCAGACCCGTTAGGTTGCTGTCAAGAGTGTCAAGTGAACTGTCAAACAAAACGAGAAATAAAGGAAGATCCGATCTCGATCTCGAAGCTAAAGCAACTGAAGTTGGAAGATTCAAGATCGCTTCCTACGCTAATTCAACGGTTTATTGTATGTTTATTTAGCACGGATAATACGACTGCAAATTGCAATCACGGATATATTACATGATCAGATTCGCTGAATAGCTCTGGTTATCCTGGAAGTTTGTTTTGATACAGAACAATCATATTTTGAAGAAGTTGATGACGATGTTTTGTATCCGAAGATCTTTTATTTAGATCATGGCTGTTAATAAAGGTAACTCTCTTTCATTTATTTGCTTTATCTTAATTTCTTACGATGTATTTGATCAGTAAAGTACTCGCCACAATTAGACGGCCTTGTTACTCAAGAACGCCGACTCGGTTTTGTAAATAGCTATATTTTACTAAAAAATATAGCCTTCCGGTTTTTCCGGTTTCCATTGACTTACTATACTGTATTATGTTACATTCTGAACTATTTTACATATTATTATTTCCTTTTGATGCTTAGGACCTGAGGAAACATCATGTTTTGATTGTACCTAATTAAATATGAATTATTTTTTGTTGTTTATAGGGATATGATTATGAATACAGCATAAAAACTTGCACCTAAGTTTTTTTCTTGTGATATTATAAAATCTTATATTAAATTTATTACAGAAAGTATAAACTAAAACTAAATTACTTTCTAGTTATTTTAATATATTACTAAATAACTAAGTATAATTTATTGTCTAGGAACTAGGAAACAATGACATACTCGGGGATCCGTTTTTTAAGATATAAATAGTAAGGAGCATTCTATGTATCTGTTAGATTAGTTATGTAACTTATATTGATATTGCAATTTCTTATAAGAAAATTAAGAGTATTTAAACTAAGTACATCAGCTAACTAGTGAAAAGTTTCCAACTCCGTCTTTATCCACCCAGAGATAGAATAATGAGAAAGGTAAAAATAATTTTAGATTTAATCTGTATTATAAGTAAGAACTTGAATGTGTCCTGTCCTGTGTGGTGGTGGTCTGGTCCTGGTTCTTGCTTTTATTTGTGACAAATTGGTTATAGGTAATATAACAAAAATATCAATCAAATATTAAAAATTTACTTTATAGTATAATATTCTTCAAATTTAACTAAAAATAAAGATAATATAAAAATACTTAATAATAAAACATTTTTTTTGTAAATTGAGCAGTTAAGTTTGCAACAGAGCTGATAGGAAACTATTAAATATTTTAATAAATGAGTAGGTGTAAATATAATTTAAAATATCAAATTTAATGCAATAACATTATAAACATAGAAATAAAAAAATACCTACAACTCTCTCTTTTCTCTCTTTACTCATTTTATATTTTTTATTATAAATTTTAGGCATTAAGCATTTTTATTTCTCTCTCTATGCAGGACCATCATTTTATCATTTTTCAGTGAAATATTGATAAAAATTCGTGGTGTCATACCTACATATAGTGTTGACTACCCCATTTCCTTTCAGCTCTTACATTATCTTATCTGTACTTAAATGAGCTGCCACCATCAGCCTAGGGATTATTTCTCATTTTATCTTGAAGCTGATAAACAATTTTAAAGCAGTACTCTGTTTTATTGAAATAACGAACTATTCAAGTATGATAAATGGAATATTGCATAACAGTCGAGACAGTTGAACCCTTTTAGTATTACAATTGCTCCATAAAAAGTGATCTTAATAAAAAGTAAAAAAGTCGCATTAATATTTACAAGTCCCGACACAGAATATTGAGCACTGTTTCATTGAAGGGAACCATAAAAATTGTACGAAGTGGAGATCGGGAGTGAATATTGATTAGGGGTGGATGCGCGCGCGGGCGGGTGCTAGGTGAGAGGCCGGCTGCGCGCGCCGCAGCCGAGTGCGCCCATGTGGTGCCACCGCTGCGACCCTCCATTGCCATCCCAATTATACACTAATGTTAATATCCACCAAATATCAACTATTCCTGCCTAATTCGCCCACGACCGAGCCTGTCCACCATGTGAGCCGGTCAGTCGCCGCGACCTCACGCATCCTCACGTATCGCGAGCGACAACGTAAAAATCAATAAATCTCCTAGTGAAACTTGGATATTGCATTTCATATATGAACAGTGGCTGATATGTAGTCGCGCAACGGTGTGGAGTGTGTTCCAATAGTGTATTTGTATTTCAGTGAAGATATAAAAGTTACCGATGTTCAATCACAAGTTACCGACTGACTTTCCAATGCAAACCCTTCGTAAGAAAACCAGCCCTTGCAAATGTGAGTCGTAACGTTTAGATCGAGCAGCTTCACGATCACCATGTTTTCTATACTTTTGATATTACGGTAATGCGGTGTTATTAGCTAGCGCTAAATGTTCCCGACCACGTTATTCGCATATCTTAGCTTTGTTATATTTTGCGGTTTATGTTGTAACCTGCATGGATCGGCTCAGTACTATCACCCTACTAACTAAGAGGTGGACTCGGCAGCGAGCGTGTAGAGAGTGCGTGCTGCGTGCTAGACGTGCTAGTCCATGTCATAATTAGTGACCCCCGTGGTGTTTTGGACAGAGGGTGTGTTGTGGGCCCGTGGCGGACGTGCAGCGGCGGTGCATCGGGGGGACTAACTCCATAACTTGCTATTTGTCGGTTTGTACGGGAATTATGCAGGTGTGTCATTTCCAGCACCTCTTGAGGCAGTTCGGTGAGTACATCTGTCCTTAGACACTTCATCATGCTTGTGTGCTGTGTATCTACGTTTGTACTTATTCGTATATCAATGTCATCGCATGTATTCGCTCCTTTATTATTCCTGTTGTCAGCTTCGTTTATTATTTTTAATTAATGCCGCTACTGTACTCGTTAAAAACTTTGTCCGCTAAATTATCTTACGTATTAATTTAGAATGAACAGGCACTGTGTACGTCTAATATATTTTACGCCAAACAATTTACAGCACATTCTTGTGATGATTTTGCTGATTTTAACGGATGTCCGTCTGTTTAAGTTATATGTACCTATGTCGCTCTATGTAACAGTCAGAAGGGAGTGTTAATTATTGACTAGCTAGGATAAAGGATATCTACGCTTTCTATATATTCTCTGCATTACGAATCATACCGCATATAACTAATGCTTGCCGGTTCTAGCTGAGTAAAAAGGTTTAGAAACAGCATACCGCTTTACTGTTTAGTAACATTCGGCAAAAAGAACTTCAGCAATAAGTATAACATCGAATTCCGCGACTAGACTAACATCTTATCCTCAATAACAAAGCATGCTCTTTCGTAAATAACATACATACATACCTGTCTATGTATACGTATGCAATGATTGCGCAGTTTGCATACAACATTCTTGAAGTATTTCTGTTTCCTCACACTTGTGAAATAAAAGATTTAAAAAAAAAACATATCACTGTGAATCTTCAGTTCAAAGGGGTCACATCCAACAGGTACCAGCCAGTGCGACAATCATGGATCTAAATTTAAAAACAGGATATTCAATTAAGAGGGAATGATGTACCGTAAACAGGGGCCAAAATAGGACACCCGCGCGCTCACTTTTATTTTGCGCTGAACTCCAGCCAGTGTTGTGCTCTATAGAAAAAATAGTTTAAAAATAAAACCATGACATTGAAAAAGATTGAATCAAAAAGTCTAATTAGTAAAGGTGATATGCAAACTACTGTTATGTGCGTGCACTTGTGCTCTACTAATGTGCTTTGTTAATATTTACACCGCTGTTTGACTTGCTTAGTTAATAACCCTGGTGAATTTTACGATCGTCTTTGCGATAGTTTCATTTCCACGACCTATGGTTTATCGGGCTAATTATGCCGACTGTCTAAGTAATTTATGTGATGTTCTGATTTATTCTGCAAACAATGCTGTTGAACGACATTGGCATTAAAGTTCAAGTCTTCGGCCCTTGTAAAATATGGGTGTCTGTTTTTGTGTGTGAGTGTATGTCTTTAAGTCGTTTTTTGTGTACGTCGTCTTCTTGTTAGGGCATCACGTAGACCGAAAACTAAAATGTGGTACTAACTGCAGAAAGGTAGCTCAAATTCAAAAATCTCTGAACTGTGTCCTAAGGTTAATATTCCCCTGACAAAGGATGATCTTCTGGTTGTTAATATCACCAATATTACTTCAAACAGACAAGAACGAGCCGGGCCGGTTCTTAGGCGAAGGTGTGTCATTCCGCGCGAAGCTGATTGGGGTGCTAGAGGTACCCGAGGCCCGGGGCGACAGGATGTGCCAAGAAGCCCTGGCTGACCTGAAGATGGCCATCCGAGCCGCTGGGGAGCATAAGCAGAGGATACAAGTCCATGTTGCAATAGATGGGTTGAGGCTGCGCGATGATAAGACTGGGGTAAGTAATAAACTACTTAAATTGTTACATTCACTTGTTCCCTAACACACAACGGTATAAGATACCGCTGGGTGTAGATCTAGAAACATACAATTTTACACAAAGGTATTGAAACAAAGATGAGCAAAAATATGCTAAAACCGGTAACGAAATCGTGTTACTTTAAAAACTCTCAATTTATAGGACCAGGATTTCGTATAAAGTGAGGCGTTTCGGTGAGGCGGTCTTATGTTTCTTTGAGGGATAAGAACCTTACAGGATTTTTGTAAACATTACCGTTAACTGGGTCAAACACTGAAGAAGCAACGGCTTCCTGTTAAATTTTTAATTGCCAACACGAGCATTGACGAAAAGCCGATAGGCATATTGGTTGAACACTCGACTTACTGCGTTACGCGTCGCGGATGCGATCACGAATTCACGACGTCCACTGAGATCCGACTTGAAACTCGAAAAATTCCCAGATTTTAAAACATCTGGTTCAATATTTTCTTTGCAGTCACTGTTGTAGTACTAAAAATATTATTATAGTAGCATATGGTCATGTTGTTAGTCCTGTGTCCTATTTAGATGTAGCGTAGATGGCTAAAACACGTGTGGCGCAGAATATATTAAAGGATTAGGTCAGGACGTTATAAAGTAGGACTCATGTGTGCTCTAATAAAATAAATAACTTATCCATTTGCCACTTATGAGCTATAAGTCAAGTAGCTCTAAGTTGATTGAAGAGAAGAAAAGAAAAAGTACAGTATAAGAGGTTAAAAATAGTATCAAATAAAACCCTGTACGAAGCCAAAATGGGGCATTTTGGCTTCGTACAGGGTTGTGACAATGTCTCAGTAAATAAGTGAATCAGATTGAAGACTGATAAATCAATAGGTATATTGATAATGCATAGATAACTAAGTGGATATTTTACCATATGCATCTGATGTCATCTTCGGGCTAAGAGTACAAGTAGATACTTACGTAATCTCGGCATTACTGATTCGCCAAACTGAGCAAACATTGTCACTTCAAATCCTACAGATTGGTCATAAGTTCCAAACGCTGCCGTTGTTTCGTTTTACCTACTATGTTTGGCCCAGATGGTTGGAGCCAATATCTCTCTCTAATTGGCCGCTCAACTCACAATACCAGACTGTGTCAACAGGCTCTAAAGACGCAATAAATGGAAATAAATCTAGCATATCTGGGGTCGCCACTCCTCGTCATTCTTCCCCAACGATGACACCGCCAACGACGTCATCTAAGTTTGTTTCTTCAGGTTGTTTACAACGAACAACCACGTTTTTTCGACCACTGTCAATCTGCCTAACATTTTCCCAATTTGATGGGATCGTACTTCGAGTCTAACTAGATACAGCTGAGCTCAGATAGGCTGTCGCTCGATGTGAAATACTGCTACAATCGAGTTACTGGTTAACTCAATATCTCTCGGCAAGACTGGATCATTCCGAGGTACGGAGAAGTCTTGGTATGTCTATGTAATGGATGATAGTGTGCTTTCCGAACCACGGAGGAAAGTCGGTATGTAAAGATGCTCACCCATCTACAGACCAACCCCGGCCAGCGTTGCTTCACCTTGAAGATCGACGCGTGCAGCTGTTATTATATTATAGTCACGAGCACCTGTCTCTGTCAGAGCAATCACTTCGGGCGATTATAATGTAATCCTTACCTTTAATTGTTACAATGTCACCAGGACTCCCTGTATCACCACCCGGTCCACAAGATATCATTCATCGCGCAGGACATGACGGACTCCAGGGCTTTTGGCTATATCTTCGGCTCTCCCGATACTGGTCACCGGTTCTTCGGCATCAAGACTGATAAAGCAGCTAGTCAAGTAAGTTTTTGAGATGAATTTTCTAGTTTGTCTAAATGTTTTGACTCCAGGACCTTACCAACCATGGAAAAAAATAGCTTGTAGTTTATAACAAATGTTGCTACAACCTAAGGACACGCAAAAATAGACAATGTGGCGAATTCTCGAATCAACTCTCGATGTTATTTTACCGACTCCCAATACAATTTAAACAGAAACATACCAACGATATTGGTGGCGAAAGAAGTAATTTCATAAGGGCGCACTACGAGGCTTTCCTCAGGCTAGGAGGAGCGACGATCTGCGCAGTGTGGCTGGTAGCAGCTAGGTGAGAGTTGCCGAAAATCGAAACAAATAGCAGAGACCTATTGCCAGCAGTAGGCTGCTATAAGCTGTTGATGATGATAAACAAAGAGGTCATCGTCATGTCATAAGCCTGGCACATCATAGATTTTTGTGCAGTCAGCATAAAAAACTACAGCTTGCGTGACGTTTTTAACTGTAGACACTTGCAGGGTGGAAATACTACAACAATTATTAACTTACAGCCAGCTTAACCTAGCAGTTTATAATTTATCTTGAATCGTAAGACATCTCAGTATAGCAGCGGTTCCTATTAGGTATATGTAACCTTAAAACCCCGGTATATTTGACCTAACAGGGAAACTTAGTTTAACCCTGTCCGCCTCGGAGAAAATAGGAATTCATACAGAAATAGGAATTTATAATATTTGCTTTACCCCCGCGGTTGTACCCTCAGTTCGGAACCACTGCATTATAGCGTCAAACATTTCTGTTATAGGTAGTAATAGCGATGAGAGACTTATTCCAAGTAGTATTCGAGCTCAAGAAGAAGGAGGTGGAGATGGCCAAGCAGCAGTTGGAAGGCAAGACGGTGACCAGCAGCTTGGTCCGGCACGCGACCAACGCCTCCACTGAGACTAAAACTAAGGTAATTATTGGAATTAGGAACATACTTAGCAATTTTTAAGTGTAATAACTTTTCATAAATAACGTTTAAGTTCACAACGCTGTGGTTACACTACTTAAAAGGCTATTACATTCCGTCCAGGCTGTTATTTTACATTTGACAGACGCACGCTTAAGAAGTTTCATAGTAACAGGCAACCATAGACAATAAAATGCAATACTTCATGGACGCTTACTTATTCGCTCTGTTATTCCGATAAATAGCAGTTAATATTTACCAACTGTATGTGCATTATGGATGCAATCAATTTGATTTGATTTCAAACAATACAAAATGTTTAGCAAAAATAAATAACAATTTGTTAAATAGATTAAAATTTCTTCATTGATAAAGTCAATTGGAAATCGAATCGGTAACGCATTAGTTCATGACTAAATGATTCGTTTTTGAGCTGTCAAATGTAAAATTACAGGCTGGACGGAGAGTAACAAAAAGTATTAAACACTTCGTACGATAGGCATCTCGAAAGACTAAAATCGCTTTGCCTTAAAAGGCAGACTGTTTGGTTTGCACATGCGGTCGTAGAGAAATAAGTACGTATCAAACGCCGGTATTAGACACACTGATTTATTAAATATGGCGGCTATTACAATAGACAAACTGACAGGGCAAAGGTCATACACGTACAGCCTCTGCTCAAAACAACACAGACATATTATACTCAAGCGTTTGTTACTTTACTGCATGTTATCCAAAGTCCAGGTCACGCAAAGACTTTCTCGCTTATCGACGCGATGATTGTAGAAGTTTAAGTCCTTATTTAAATTTGTGCTTTCATGAAGTCCTGAACCGAGTGTTTCGAACGCAACTGTGCTTAACTTTAGCTCATAACCGTAAAGTCGGAACCACACTTACGTGTCGTGGCGTAGCGTGGCGCGGGATCCACCAATCAAACGACTGTTCCAGCCTACGTCATAACGCATCGAGTTTTGTAGCCAATCAACTGCGTCGGAAGGCGCCACGACACGCCACGCCACTTAAGTGTGGTTCCGTCTTAAGGCCGCGTTGTCTCTGATAGCGTAAGCATTTTAACCTTTAGGTGAACCGTCTCGAAAATTTACTCTGTAAAATAAAAAGCTCCTTCAATCGCTCTGCAGGTATTTGAGATTGTAGCCTTATACTAGCGTTCTAAACTATTCAGACATCTCCTAATTATTCACTCACACAAAGCAAAGTATTTAAAACTCATAAACATATTTGACGTTCCATAGATTTCTAAGCGCGGTTGTTTTCAAAACAATGTTGCTATCAAACGAATAGGAACGGAGTTGTGGATTTTAGAATGGAAATAACTAGACTTTTCACGTGTTCGGAAACCGCTACTGCTGAATATAACATGCTTCATATTTCTTGGTTTGTTTAGTTGACAACATCATCTGGACATTTTCTCCAAAGAAGACGATTCAAATCACAATTGACCAAGAAATGAATGCGAACAAACTGTATACCGATCGATTGCTACGCTGACAAAGTATGCATGAAAACTCATTATCTACTAAATATTTTCTTAACAGTAGTATCAGTCAAGCTGTCGCCTGCACCGACATATAAGACATACGACGGTGATTCTATTTTTTTATTTGCCTATTAGATGTAAATAATAAATAACAATAAGAACGAATAGAACGGTCAAGCACACCTCTGATTTTAGTACTAGAGTTAAGAAAATCCTTAGTAGATAAGGTAAATGGTTTTTCATGCATACTTCGTCAGCCTATAGCTCCGATACCCTATGAATTGGGGTCTGCGACTTACATAGGGTTAACTTAAACGAGCGAAATAGCTCGTTTAAGCAATCGATCCGCATACAGTTAGTTCCTATCGATTTCTGGGTTTTGGACCTTCTCCTTTCTCCATTTTTTTTTTATTTTACGTTATCGACTTCTAGCGTATGTACTTACTCATATTTCTTGTCTTTAAGTCAAGGGAGCAATGGTTTACTTCTAATCAAGCGTGCTCCCTCGTCAACTACCTCATCGCTTACTGCCAGGTGAGATAGTGCTCTAACGCAAGCATAATATTTATCTAGTCTTTATATATATAATTCTACTGTACGTGTGTATGTCACTGAACTCCTCCTAAACGGCTGGACCGATTTAAATGATTTTTTTTGTATGCGTTTGGGTGGCGCCCTAGATGGTATAGATTCACAATAGGGTAGGGTACGGTAGGGTAGATGAATGTTTGGTGTTTTTATGGCAAAACAAGGTTTACCGGGTCAGCTAGTATTATATAATAAAAAACTTAAAAAAATCTACGACTTCCAAATAAGAAAACTACAAAGTGAAAAGTAACTTTGCTTTTGGAAGTCGGTGTCTTTCGTAGGTAATTTTTTTTTGCGTTTTGCACACCGACTTCCAAAAATAAAGTTATTTTTCATATTGTAGTTTTCTTATTTGGAAGTCGGTAGTATTTTTTTTTTAGTTTTTATTTTACACTTTTTAGTTGTACCTACCTAATAGGCAAGTTGTTTAGTAAGTTACCTTAACGCCAGAATAGATAGCCCGAATATCAAGAAACTTGAACATAATCGGTGTAATGAGAGATCTGCGTACCCCTTAAGAGCGTACTGGCGTGATGTTATGTTATGAAATGGTATTATCAATAAACAGACATGCAATTGCAGCAATCCCGAGAGATTTGCCGTTATTTATTGAAGAGTTATGTCGTATATCTTCGAAGTTCTTCATCAGATCTTCACTAAATTAAAATGGGCTCAATTTCGAAACATACTCTTTCAAACAAAAAAATAATTTTCAAAATCGGTCCACAATTGACGGAGATATCGGTGAATATACACAAAAAAAAAAACATGAAATCGAACATAGAACCTCCTCCTTTTTGGTAAGTCGATTAAAAATATGTACTTAATTAAGAATATTATAAAGTATCGTAACGGAATCCAGGCAGACGCATTATTTTGTGTAATTTATTTCATCACCACTGCTCTCAAAACGGTGAAGGAAAACATCGTGAGGTAACCGTCATTTCCTAAAATTTCGAAGCATTGACATCAACCAACCCGCACTGGGCCCGCGTGGTATATTACGGCCCGTTGTCTCTCACAGGAGGCTTGTGTTTTGTCCCAACAGTGGGTACATATCAATGGTCATCAAATAACCCAGTGTAACGCGCAATCGTTTGTTGAATCGCTTGGTCAAAACATCGAATAACTTGCTAGATCAACAATCAGCATTGCCCAGTTCACAAGCCACATAATGTGCATAGCTGGCACCGAATGATCGTGATTATGAAGACGTGGCTCCTCATACCGACATGCTCTGCAGAAAAAGTGGAAATTAACGAAAAGGTTCAGTGTTGATTGTGATTTTTCAATATTTTGTGTTGTATTTACGGTATTTTGGCTACGCGTGCGACAATTTTTTTTTAAGTAATTTTTATGCATTGTTGAAAGTGTGCATAGCAATATTGTTTGTGTGTTTGAAAGGAAAGGCCACGTCTGGTTGAGGATTTCCAAATTTTTTTTTAATATTCTATCGACTCGCGTTTGACCACTATCTCGCCTGATGGCAAGCGATGATGTGGTCTACGGTGAAGCACGCTTGCCTGGAAGAAATCTATTCACTCTTGACTTAAAGACCCCAAGGTTGAACCTATCAGGGAACAAAGACTCCGGAAGGGAATTCCACTCCTTAGCTGTGCGCACAATGAAAGTATTAGCAAAACGCTTTGTGCGTGGAATCCAATGTTTCTAAAACATCCCAGTTTGATAATTTTTCTGTTTACACAAGTTGTTTTTGTTTCTAAAATAATTATTTTGTTTGTCGGTAAGAAGTTACAGTGTAATTAAAGTTTCATCATCTATTCGTTCTCCAAGCATATGTCTAGGCGAATCATCCAAATCTATTTAAGTCGGAGGTCGAGACAGGCAATAGCAAAATTAGCAAACCTTCAAAAAATCAAGAAATTACTCACCTACACAAAAACTAATTAAATATTTGAATATTGCATCACTTTCCAAAAAAAGTAATTTACAACAGACCGATCAATGTCAAAATGCGGAAAAAGGATAATACTGTAAGTTAGAACGAAATAAAAACAAGTTGAGATAATAAACTCAGTATTTTAGGACTCAAATGACGTAACTACTAACATGTATTTATATAACAGTATTGATCTTATTTAAATTGCTTATTCTCTGACGAAGCCTGAAAAGAGTTGGTCAGTATAAATAGGTCCAGTATGGCAAGGGCTTAAAACTTCGGAGAAATGTGTTTTTTCGTCAATTGTTAGCCTTACAAATGGCCAAATAAGTTGGAGAGTTAATTATTTGGCCATTTGTTAGACTAACAAATTGATCAATAAAGAAATTTTACCTAAATTTTAAAAAATTGGTTGGGGAATTTAATCATTGGTTACTGATCATTCGTTACGGATAAAAAATCTGGGCCAAAGAGCATTCCTACTTTAGTGCAGTTCCCACTTCTAGGGAACAGGCCTCCTCTCTGTGAGATAGAGTGGCTGAAAACCACCACGCGGGCCCAATGCGGGTTGGTAAAAGCAGTGCCTTTAACTATATATTTATTTATTTGAACTTTAGTATATAGAGGCGGAAGGCATTCTCTACCAGTCAAGCAAGGGCAAAATATTCTGTTACAGTGCTGCTGGCTTACTGGATAATGCCATGGCCATGTCCGCAGGCACGCACTTTATTACATGTTTATATCACCACTGCGCCAATAGAAACGATTAAAGTGACAAAATATTTGCAGTAATGCGATATTCACCAACAGCCATGGACAGCTTTTTTGGTGCATTAGGGTCTATCCTCTGACCTGTCATAAAAAAGAGGTCTTGAACTCCTAACATCCGCCAGTCATTTCTGTCCCATTGCTGGGCAAAGGCTTCCCTGATTTTTTATTATGTACCTGATTTTTTTAGGCTGTGTTGTCCTACTGCAGGGTAAAGACCTTTTTTTTGTTTTCGGGGGGAAACCTTTAAAAGGCGCCAGAATTTTTGGGGAAAAGACCAGGGAGTGTGGTCTTTTTACCTCACTAAAACCACCCCGGTGATCACCATCAGCACATGGAAGGGACCCCGTTACCTTTTAAAAGACCACCCGGAACCTCCACTGTGCAACACCTGTTAGGGCACATCCCTGGGGAGACTACGAGGCGTCTCCCCTGAGCCTCGCTGTGCACGGCAGTACATGACCACTATGCCACCGTTTTACCTGGAGTCACATGCAGGGCGAACAGATTCCCAAATCTGGCTGCCCGTGACCCCGGAGTCCCGCCTGCCTAAGATACAGACGAGTTTACGACGTTTTAGGCGTCGAGGCGGTTGCCTCCACGACGCTTTCTTCTCCGATCGGGATCAACCTTCTCACGGGCCCGCTCGGCGGCCTTCTTGACCATCACGGTTTCACAAAAGGAGGCCATTTCCCTCCAGTTTTCTGTCTCTGCCAGCATAGCCCTCACTATTGCTGGCAGAGACAGGTCTCGCCCAATCCTGGCGAACAGGAGCAGAGTAAAGACCTATCTTTCTTCTTTCCATTCCTCCTGGTTTCGAGCAAATATAGAACAGGCCTTTATTGCGCAAAAATCGCTATCGTATGCTCTAGCAAAATTTTTGATAGCCTGCCGGTCTGTCGCAATGTTGCTGGATATTTTCCGGGATCCACATAGTACTTATGTAAATCAATCTGTCCAGCCTTTTCCTAACTATGTTGAGGTCGGCTGCCAGTCTAAACGGATTGAGCTGAATACCAGTATTTTACATGGAGCAACTGCCTATCTGACCTCCGCAACCCAGTAACTGGGTTGCACGATACCCTTTGGCAAGACTGATGTCAGGTCTCAGACTTCTGACTACCAGTAACGACGGTCAAAGATCTTCGGTACACACAGTGTGCTTCCCGAAGCACGGAGGAAAATCAGTATGTAAAGACGGTCACCCATCCACGGACCGACCTCAGCAAGCGTTGCTTAACCTTGCAGATCGACCCGTGTGGCTGTTATTATTTAGCTACGAGTTACTTATGTAATTACTGTTCAATTCAATAATAAAAGTCTTACATCATTAGTACTTAGCCGTCGTCTACGCTAATCGCTCATCTCCTTCAATTTGTATCTTTGTTCTAATAGATCCAAGACCTATGTTGAATCATCACTATAATTATTATAAAACAAAGTTCCCCGCCGCCTCTGTCTGTTCGAGATAAACTCAAAATCTACTGAACGAATTTTCATGCGGTTTTCGCCAATATACAGTGTTTCATGAGGAAGGTTTAGGTGTAAAATTTGTTAAGGTTTTTTGTAAATTGGTTGAAATATGACTATAATTGATGAAAATGTCGGTAAAAGTCAAGCCGCCTGGGAGGTTTCATCGAAAATGTTGCCTAGTCCCTTTGAGACATATATAACAACAAAATATAACAAAACAATGTATGGTGGGATATTCCTTAGGTCTACAGAAAAGTCCGCAATGGCATGTATCTATTTTTTAGGGAAGCTTACTATACCCATACCAAATTAAAAAAAAAATGGTCACGTACAATATGGTAATTGGCAAATTATTCAGACGGATACAGTATTAATCCTTATCAACTTGAATAAGTTAGTCACCTTAAGAATTTCATGCACACTATGATAATCCCTTACACCGTATAATTTAATGAATACCTATTTTAGGAGTTATCGCAAAATAAAAATTAACACGCGCGAAAATAAATTCAAGCGCGGTTCTCATAGCGATGACGGGACTCGCTTGTTGCGATCACCCCTGCGCCGCGCCACTCGCTCTCCCCCACTGTTTCTATATAAGCCGAACGATACGCGCACGTATCCCTATAATAAACAGACTTTTGAAACTAATGTTTAAAAATGTACAGTTTTTGCAATTAGGTGTTGACTGAAGGCGTATTTGTTTTCTTTTTGGGTGTTGTTGGAAGGTTGCAATTGCGTTGGTTTTCTTTTTCACAGTGAATTATTTTAAAGTAAAATATCAAGGTCGATTTTTTTTATTTTGTGTATGGTAGATAATTTACTCTACTACTCGTGCGAAGCAAGGGCAGGTCGCTAGTTCATTATTAAAAAGAAGTAACATACTTACTCTTCTTTTACAAGCTTTTTATTAACTTGCAATGTATGTATGTATGTGTGTTCGGGTCAAATCTTGGAACTGAATTTTAAAGCAGTTATCCCGAACCGATTAAGTTGAATTTGCATACACGTTTGGTTTGGATGACAATGCACGGTAAACTAAAAAGCTTGAATAAAAAAAAATAACCCTATTTATTATGAAGTCTGACTTCATAAATGGAAATTAGATACTCCTCCTTTTTCTATCGGTAGAGTTCAGACGGTATGAAATAATAGTTCGTCGTCAAGATTCAGTTTTCTACGACTTGCTAATATATTCTGGGCTGTCTGTGTTGGTACTAAAGGTCGCGGGATCGATGTTCGAGCCACGTTACTTATTTGTGTGACCTACGCGATGTTTGTTTTGTGTCTGCACCTATGTGAGATTTATTATGATAATTTGAACGAGGACAAAAGTTTGCTTTAAACCAATGCAAAAATATACAATTAAAATTATAATACTTATTTATTTAAACTTCATACACAATGGTGATACATATGCGGACTTATTGCAGCAAGGCATTCTCTACCAATCAACCTTTGTGTTAAAAAGGACATAACAGTGGTAGGTATATTTTTTTTTAATATGAGCAATAATTAAAGTCGGATATTAATAAACTACCTAACTAATAAAATACATAAATAATTGCTAAAGCAGTAGACTAATAAATATTATAATAAATACCTAATTCCTAATGAGACTGTGAGTTTAAAATATAATAACTATGACGAAGACCTAGCTATGTTTGGGAGGACAAATAATAGTGCCGGATTCTTACATTTTATTAACTCTAAAAGGCTACTAAAGATTCACAATGTATGTAACGGATTGAAATGTAATACGAGATAGTGTATAGTGTAGTCACAGCGGTGTATCTTTGAAAATGGCTGCAAGACCTTGCGCAGGAGCTATTTTTGTGTCAATATTGAAAATGAAGCTAGCGTTGTATAACTGCCACTTTCATTCGCTTAAGTTTTTCGCATCGCCCTATCTCGCTTACTGTATGCAGTATACTCGATGACAAACTGTGTCTTGTGCAATGGTTCGCAGAGACACAAAGATCCGCTGTGACTACTATAATATGCTACCGCCTCGTTCGGTTGCAGATAGTCCCAAGGTATAATCTAAGTCATTATTTTGCTGTATATTTTCATATTTTAATCTTGCTAAATGTGAGATATATGCTTGGTGAATACTTATTTTTATTTTTAACACGTTGCTTCACTAGGAATTTCGCCTATATCGTCGGTGCCTTTACAAACATATAAATTCAAATTCACAAACAGCCAGTTCCGGAACAACTATATCCAGGCCATAAAAATATTATTCCCGTGGGGAATCGAAACCGCGACACGCAGTGCAGCAGTCAATCGCTAAACAACTGCGCCAGCCGTGTCGTAACACAGCATTATTTAATGAGTTAGAATTTGGAAAACTGGTACCAACTGGTGAAACGTTCTTGGTTTATTTCTGAATCTAGAAACAAATTTAACTTGCAGTTTTGTTCGCAAATAACATTTATAACTTTGTCATGTTAAAATTCGCGAAGACCAAAGAGCTACCGTTTATACAGTGCATTAGTATTCACAGACGATAATTTTTGCTTAGCACGCGATTTATTTTAAACTTCCGACGTCATGCAAACAGGGTTTTTGGCATTTTAATATTAGATAAATCGATAAGCTTTTTAAATTAACTTAATCAAAGATTTTGTCAAAATTAACTTTTGATGGTGCCGGAAATTTGATCAAGCCTGGCCGAGTTTTGGAACGTAAATTATTGCAAAATTAATGTGACAAATTTTCAACGCGCGTTAAGGGCCTACATCCGCTTTAGTGCCGCAAAACGGTTACTTTCTAAAGCATACTCCTTAGTAACGGCTACTTTGAAAAAAATATATATTTATTATTGTTTCATGTAAAAAATAGTGTTTTAAACAAGGTTTTTTCGTATAACAAATAGTTTTGCTTTAAAAAAACAATTAGCAATACGATATTTTTCGCAACTTTTGGATACTGCTCCAAAACGACTTGGATGTTTAAAAAATTTTTACACAGAAAAAATCATGGCTGGAATATCTTCATAACTGAAATAGCATATGTAAATCAAATAATATTTTGCAAACAAAACTGTTCAAAAGGAGGTTTAATATTGATATTTTGGCTCCGAGCGGGCGCACGGCCAGTAATTCGTTAACATTGGGGCGTATATATCGCCTTAACTACTGTGATTGCTTGAATTGTCAACAGCCAATCACGGCAGTCTACGCGCGCTTGACAATAGTCACTTTAATTTTGCGCTCAGCAACTGGGGAGCCCTGGTTAGAAGGATTGACAAGAATGCTATATTTCCATAATAACGGATAATGTCCAAAGCTCTTTTTCGATAGGCTTATGGTAGTCCCTAGAAGGCATCTTCTATGCAGATTGTAGTCCCGCAACTGGAGACTGCAATGCAAATTCTTGACTTTCAATCTAGCACAAACTATGATTATTTAGGATAGGTAAATAATACGGGGTAGGTAACCGTGCAGTGTTACTTTATAAATGGTGGTTGAAGCTGCATGCTTAAATACAGGCTCTCGCTTCGGCTGCAGAGGTCCCCTCTGGCGATTGAAATCGTACTTAGTTTTAAGTCATTAAAACCTGAGCTTATTTATGTCAGTAAAAAGACTTTTTTTCCTAAAATTTTTGTTTTATATATTACCCCACATTACAGGCGGTATATGCGTTGAGCGCTAAACATAATAAAAAACCGGCCAAGTGCGAGTCGGACACGTGCACGAAGAGTTCCGTACCGTTATCGCAAAAAACGGCAAAAATCACGTTTGTTGTATGGGATTTAAAAATTAATTTTATTCTGTTTTTAGTATTTGTTGTTCTAGCGGCAACAGAAATACATCATCTGTGAAAATTTCATCTGTCTAGCTATCGCGGTTCATGAGATAAAGCTTGGTGACAGACGGACAGAAATACATACGGACCGCGGACTCTTAATAATAGGGTCCCGTTTTTACCCTTTGGGTACGGAACCCTAATACATCATTCGGTATCTGTCATATTTAAAGGATTGATAGAAATATAAATGTGATACCTAATACAGGTTGAATTCTTCAGCCAAAACCGACACTTTGAGAAATAGATAAAAACACTCAAAGGAATCACGGGCCCGATTTTAATGAAAACTAAAACTACATCATTGGATTTATGAAAAATTAATATTCCTAGCCAGGAATCGAACCCGTTGAGTTAAAAAAAAAACACGCAAATCAACATACGACAAAACAAGATACTTACTTTTGCAAAAGTGAAGTATTGCCATCAAAGAAAAATTGTTCTTTGAAACAAAAGCTTAAGTTATCATCTCATAAAGTCCTTCATGATACACTATACGCACAAGAAAACAAAAGGCGATCACCCTGTTATCTCTGTCTGTAGTAATTTCTTTGTATCCGACACATTCAAGGAGTATCCTCTTAGGTCATGGTCAAGGCACGATGATATCCGCTCAGGATATCGTTGTGTAAGATACCAACGTGTGTGTATCACAATTTTGAAGTTTCATAGGTGCCCAATATGAAGGTTTATCATTATCATCAGCTTTTTAATGTTTCCACTTCTGGGACACAGGCCTCTCTGTGAGAGGGAATGGGCCGTAATCCACCGTGCGGGCCCAGTGCGGGTTGGTGGATATGACATGTCTTCGAATTTTTGGTTCTAAGACATGCTGGTTTCCTCACGATGTTTTCCTTTTTCGTTTTGAGAGCAGTGGGCATGTAGGTTTATGGGAATTAAAATAATTTAAATGTTGTCTTCGATTCGATCGAGATTTGGATACTGCAGTCTCCCTAAAGGTGCCTGTAAACGGGCTACAAAAATTGCATCTTCTTGGCAATTTTGTCGACCAATATAGCTCAGTATATTTGCAACTTATACCCTTGCTGCAATTTCACTGTACAAAACATTGCCGAGTTTAGTCCAGCAAGATTCTGCAACTGGATTGCCGAAGAATTTTGTTCGTACACGCGGAGCAATTATTGAGGCTAGATCTCAGCAGTAACTGACGATTTTTACGTATGCCTCTTCGGTCGTTACATGAAACTTCGCGGCTATTACGGCCCAAGCGTCCTTCTTAAGGTTACGAACTTTATACGCACTAGCATCTACATCCCATTATTCAGGACGTACATGGATTTCGTTGATAAACTTCAAAATCTTTTCGTTTGACCACGGTCATGACGAACAGAATAAAATCAACAACGGATACAAAACAACTTCACTAATCAGGCAGCGACAGGACAAGAAGCAAGAAATTGTCAAAAATCTAGCCTGTTTACAGGCATCTTAATGGTGCCTAATCGACTACTGGTACATCGAAGTGTTGGTACTAAAACGCCACCATGTCAGTTCGACTTCTAGATCTGTGTGCATATTCCGAATTTTTTCACGTACTCACTGTGATAACGTTAACGATCTCTTATGTCAAATGTATACAAAAAAAGAGTTTTCTCCTTACCGTCAGCAGATGGTGCTTATCCCGTTTCAATACAAATTGACGTTTACGTTAACGCTATTGAGCATGAATAAAAACTCGCACTAAGGCCCCAGACCTCGGCACCTATCATTTTGCAGCGAGGTGTGAGACAGGGAGACGTCATATCTCTAAAACTGTTCACCGCTGCTCTGGAGGATGCCTTCAAATTTCTGGACTGGAGAGGGTTAGGCTGATGCCTAGCCCTCTCCAGTGATGTACTCGCCGTTGACGTTGATACTTCAATAGCGAGTACATCACTCACCTTCGGTTTGCCGACAATATAGTGGTCATGGCTGAGACTATGGAGGAACTCAATACATAATGCTCGATGACCTCGGTAGAGCTTCCGAAAGAGTAGGTCTTAGGATGAACATGGACAAAACCAAGGCGATGTTGAATACCCATTGTTACACCCACTCCTATCAAGGTCGGAGACTCTACACTCTAAGTTGTCGACGACTATGTCTACCTGGGACAAACAATCCAGTTGGGTAGGGCCAACTTCGAGAAAGAGGTCAACCGTCGAATCCGACTCGGCTGGTCAGCGTTCGGGAAGTTGCACGCTAATTTCTCGTCCAACTTACCACAGTGTCTTAAAACGAAAGTCTATGAACAGTGTGTGTTGCCAGTGATGACCTATGGCTCTGAGACGTGGTCGCTCACAGTGGGCCTCATCAGAACCCTTACAGTCACCCAAAGGGCAATGGAGAGGGCTTTGCTCGGAGTTTCCTTGCGTGATCGAATCAGAAATGTTAGAGAACCAGGGTTACCGACATAGCCCAAAGAATTGCCAAGCTTAAGTGGCAATGGGCAGGGCACATTGCTCGCAGAACGGATGGCCGATGGGGCAGAAAAGATCTGGAGTGGCGACCACGAACCGGAAGACGTTGCATTGAAAGGCATCCCATTAGGTGGCCCGATGACCCGGTGAAGGTTGAGGGGATCCGCTGGATGCGAGATGTACGGGACCGGTCAATGCGGCTTTAGGCTGATGTGATGATGATGATAATGAAATGTCGCCATGTCCTTCTGTTAGCTATAATCTTTATTGTATTGTGGATTCACTAAACTCTCACTGGCGTTTTAAGAAATGCAATATAAAATAGACTTAATCCAGTGATGAAATTGGGATCGAAAATGCTATACAGCGAAAGCTTCAATAGTCACCTCACAAAGTCCTTTATGATACACGATACGCACAATAAAACAAAAGGCGATCAACCTGTTATCTATGTCTGTAGTAATTTCTTTGTATCCGACACATGCAAGTAGTATCCTCGTAGGTCATGGTCAAGGCACGATGATATCCGCTCCGGATATTGTTGTGTAAGATACCAACGACCGCCCCCGTCCTTGTGTGGTAGTAAGCCTTTTTAACCGACTTAAAAAAGGAGGAGGTTCTCAATTCGACTCTATTTTTTTTTATGTGTACCTATAATTACTATAACTTTTTACTAGGAGAACCGATTTTGATGATTCTTTTTTTATTTGAAAGCTATTGCTTCTCGGGGTGTCCTAATTTCATAGAGCAACTCTCTCGGGATTGCTGCAATCGCATGTCTGTTTATTGTTTACAACATTTCATAACATTACATCAGGCCCGGTACGCTCTTAAGGGGTACGCAGATGTGTACAGTTCACCCAGGTGGACTCTAATTTCACATGTTATGTTCAAGGTCATGTTATTCAGGAAATCTATTCTGGCATAACTGTGTGCATTATAGATATGTAAAACAACTAAAAAGTGAAAAACATTTTTTTTTTCACAAAAATATACAACCGACTTTCAAATAAAAACATTACAAAGTGAAAAATAACTCGATTTCGGAAGTCGGTGTTCTTGTTTCTTCGTTTTTTGACACCGATTTCACAAATTTCTACACCTTCGAACAAAAATTTTGCTCTATCCTTGTGAGTATGCTCCTCTGGGATAAAGCCTGTCTTCGTCTTGGGCAGCTTGAACCTTTTGCTTCACTCAGAACTCTACACAACTCCCTCGTTACGCTCAGGGTTTAATATGCCGTCCGTGACGTAAGACACTGCTTTAAAAGAAATAAATGTTATAATAATATTTATAACTATCTGACGCCTTGCGGTTTCACCCGCGTAGTTCCCGTTCCCGTGGGAATACAGGACTAAAAAGTAGCTTACGTCACCCGGGGATAGTGTAGCTTCCCAACGGTGAAAGAGTTTTTGAAATCGGTCCAGTATTTTTGAAGTTTTTTCGTTACATACAAAAATACAAATCATTCCTGTTTATAATATTCGTATAGAATCTATACTATAGATGATACGGTTTAAAAGACAGATCACCGCACTTGACTCGAGCAGCATAGAAACTTCCATAATTAAAAAACTTTCCGGGAAAACAAAGTTCTCTTTGTAAATAAATTTGGCTTCATTACAAAATACATATGTTAAACTTTTATGTGAAGGAGGAAACCATCGTGAGGAAACGCGACTTGAGCAAGCTTGGCGATGATTGCTCGTGCGCTCTCTGTTTCAAAAGAGGTCTTTGCCCAGCAGTGGGGCAGTCACAGGCTAGTATTATAAACTTTTTTATCGTAATATCGAGTGGTAGTTAGGTTGTTTACGCACTGCATCCGATCTTTATCCGAATCCGAGATCCGACTTCCATCCTAATTGGAAATGTACTGATTTCAGGCGGATGAAGTTCGGATACAGTGCGTAAAAGAAGTACTACGGCTACTTCGGCCCGAAATTTCTCGAATTCGGATCGGCTGTAGTGCGGAACCGAACTTAGTGTTGTGCACACAAGAATAGGGCTAAGGTGTGGATGTACCCGCATGATCGATATAGTGCCCGGCACGTAAGTTGGCAAGGTTTATTAGAAAACCAAACTCGTAAATAATTATCAATAAATCTAAATTAAGAATAGTGTGATTAACAAAAAAAAAAAATTTATTATAGAAAAGCGTGGGGTACTTTATAAAATATTTTCAAAATAGACTATACTTTTACCAATATCTGTCAATAAAATATTATAACATTTTACATCAAGCATCCCACGCTTTATGACAGTATTTTTTTTTTAGCGCTTTACTCTTAATTTAAATTTATTAATCTACTTTTTAGTTTGGTTTTCTATTAATGCGTGTATTTTAGTATTTTTTTATACTTTTATTTATTTTTACTTTTAGTTCAATCGCAAATCCTGAGATCCTGGTAAGGATAATGGAACAATTTATTTAAATTATTGCATTGTCATAGGTCCTTGATAAGTGTGCAGAGTTTCGAATTAAGACGGCGTTTTTGAAGGGGATGAAAATCAGGTTCAAAGATTCCGATTCTTACATACCAAGATTATAAAAGCGTGTTAAAAAGGAAACGAAAATACATACAACGGCTTTATTTATCACTAGCTGCTGCCATTAGCTTCGCCCGCGTGAAAAGTATTTTTTCATCCCAAGGGAACGTTATCCCGGGATAAAAAGTAGCCTATGTGCTATTCCAGACTGTAATCTATCTCTGTGCCAAATTTCATCCAGATCCATTCAGCGGTTTTGGCGTTATTGAGTAACAAACATACATCCATCCATACAAACTTTCGTATTTATCATATTAGTAAGAAAGATTAAACTTGAGCAGGTACGTTTTTGCCGTCACCCTTGTAATAATTAGCCGAAGTTCTATGAGTTTTCATAGGCTGACTCTAAACTCCTGACTGGTTAAATGTATAATGCAGTACAACGGCGCTATTAAACTACAGCATTGAGTCGTACGCTTCTGAGAGATATTATTTATTTCCCAAACCAAGTCCTACTATAGGAACTGAACTACTTTCCAAAGACATAAATAATTTCAAAGATAGTATCGCAATTTTCCTCAGAGCATCGCTTCAGCTGGTGAGACCAGTTCGTCCACCTCGAAGGTCGTGGATGTCGGGGCTGAGGGGGGCGTGGCCGAGCTGGTGGATTTGGAACAGGAGCTCAGTTCCCTTAGGAGAGGACTGACCCAGGTCGAGGGTCTCACGCCGTCTAACGACCCCTTTGGAGACTCCTTCACGGCTTTGCCTTCGCAGGTAAAATTGGGCTTTAGAGAGTAATATTAAGAGGTAATTCGGGCAGAGAGCTCCATTGAATTTCCTTAGTAAAAAGTCATAATTCGAGGTTTGGCTCTCGCCTATTCCCTCCTCCAATATTGGACCAATTTAACAATTATTTCATTAGTTGAATAAAATATATATATATTTTGTGCTTCTATGTTTTTCTTTTTTCATTTATAGTTGTCATATTTGTATACTAGGCCTCTGTTACATCGGAATTTTGAGCATCTTTTGAGGGTCCCAGTGCTTCTAAAGATAAAGTATCGCCAAAAAGGCAACACAGGGCACACTGTAATATTACCTTTTATTTTTCAGTTTATGGAATATCTTTTAAATTGGCCAATATTGGCGGATGAAGAGCCAAACCTCGAATTATGTCTTTTTACTTAGGATATTCAGTAGGATGCCTGCGACCGCATTTTCTCTTAAGGTCTGTTTTACGATTTCCCAATTGAATAAATTGAAAATTGGAACAGATTTTGCAAAAAAATATCTGACATATAAGTTAATCGTAGGTGAAATAGGCCTTTAGAAAATTAGTATTTTTTTATA
Source organism: Orthosia gracilis (assembly GCA_947562075.1). Taxonomy (NCBI): domain Eukaryota; kingdom Metazoa; phylum Arthropoda; class Insecta; order Lepidoptera; family Noctuidae; genus Orthosia; species Orthosia gracilis. The sequence continues at coordinate 30,626,208 of OX387273.1, forward strand.
GATACGTGGTAGAAAATGACACAGCTGAACTTGGCTTTTTCCTTTATTGTTAGGTCTTACAGAGATTTTGGCATAACGCCACTATTGTGACGCACAGAATTTGTCGGGTAATGTAATTTACCATAACTGGCATATTTTATATGTTATGTTTTCGGTCTAAAATTACTCAGTATCGGTCCGACCTGATATTAAATTATTGAAGTATAATTTTCATCGACAGAATCATGCATCAACGACAAGCCATTACATGTTATTTTCAAAAAGTGTTTCTCCGACACCATTCCACATTGATCGTAATCTAACATAAGGCTCTCTTCTCTTTTCCAGAAGGGTCTCCTCCCTCCTCCCCCCTCGGGTGCATCGACCCGGGGGCGCAGCACCCCTGCGGCCCCGGTATCGTCCCGCGGCGTGTTCAGCCCGGGCAAGGCTGCGCCCGCGCTACCATTCGACCTGGCTACCGTCGCTGCTGAGTTTGAATCTACACCGGCACTCGTCGACAATCTTAATGATACACCGGTTAGTACAAAAAGCTTCAGAAATTACGTTAAGAATAGAGGTATTCTAATACGGCAAAGGAAATATTACTTTGTGTGGAAGTGAAACTGACCGCGTCTTACGCCTTGAATCTGCAGAGCGATAAGATCGCCCACCGTAACACGTTTTCAAAGTTTCTAATTGTATTTTATAGAGTGAACATAGAGCACCGAATCGCCAGCAGTGACTAAAGTTGAGTTGCCATTACTAATAATATTCGTGCCCGTGCCATGCGAATATACAATTTAAGCGATAGTACAATTTTAGGCTATCAAAGTTAGCCATAGCACGGGGTCGCAGCGATAACAAATAAATTTTGCCTCAATTATTGAATTATGTGTAAAATTAACATTTTCATGAATTCATCATAAAAATTGTATGTTCCTGGTTCCTGTTTAATCAACTGCATAAAATTATGCAATATTGGGCTCTTAATTCACATTTCAAAAATTATTTGAACGGATCATTTAAAATTGATTCCAATAGATGGCGCGGTTAAGTTTCAGAGGCATGCCACTCGATTTTTTAAGTTTGTATTGTAACACATTTTGGTACAATGAAACTATAAAAACAAGCAAAAAAACATTATAAAACAAATCGTCACTGTATTTAAAGAAAAAAAATGTCACGAACTGAGAAAACCCTTTTGATTGCGAGTCGCAGCCAACACCAACTATAGCCGTGGAACGGGATCGAACACGATCGTAATACTTATAAAAATAATCAGCATAATCAGACGAAAAACGCCAGTAACGTCGGCACGATTTCTTTGTATGGGCTAGCATACAGAATTAACGCAATTTAAATTATGTGGTCATAGTCAGAATTACTACTACAACTTAATATGTACTTTATTTTACTTTCCCTTTTTTCGTTTTTAGGAATCCGTACCCAAAGGGTAAAAACTGGACCCTATTACTAAGAATCCACTGTCCGTCTGTCTGTCTGACACCAGGCTGTATCTCATGAACCGTTATAGCTAGACAGTTGAAATTTTCACAGATGATATATTTCTGTTGCCGCTTTAATAACAAAGAATAAAACCAGAATAAAATAAATATTTAAGTGGGGCTCCCATACAACAAACGTGATGTTTTTGTCGTTTTTTTGCGATATTAGTACCGAACCCTTTGAGCGCGAGTCCAACTAGCACTTGGCCGGTTTTAAAATGTTACTTCTTTTTAATTATTGTCAAGCCCTCAAATTTCTATAAGAACACGCTATATTGCTACTCCTTGACACGCACTTGGTTTGTGTTGATAGTTTTGGCAATGCCGTTTCTAGCAATTGCCACCGAGGCTTCTCGGTACTCTGTGTTTACAATAAAGAGGTCTAGTCTAAGTGTCGTTTTAGAAAGTGTTCCACGCGAAAGTTTCGCTTCCATACGTTGCAATATTTAATTTTCTATGAACCCCTTATTTATTAGAACCGTTTATGAATGTTTTATAACTCTCCGACCTTGCCTTTTGCATGTCAATGAATTGAGATGGCAAGAGGATTTTACACTGTCAGTTATAAGACATTTAAAGGCAAGGAGTGGCTAACTTTGTACAGTTGGTTTAAGAGCATGTTTCAAGTATGAGGTGTGACATTTCCGTGCCCGAATAACGTGTCAATGCCATTACGATTCAGTTGTGAAAAAGGGATACGACTATACGCAGTGCTGCCAACTCGGCTTTTGGAAAAGGCGTAGACCAGACCCGAAAATTACGTAAATCTACGTACTTTTTTTTCTGGGGGAAATGAAGAGGGGGTAAAACTGAATAAAACGACAATCTATGATCCTAAAAGTAGCAGACAAATGAAACTTTGGTAAACAAAAATAATATTCCAGTAACCGATACGGATAATTGTTGGTTTTTACATTAACTACATGTATAATTAAATTTTTGTATTAGTTAAGTATGAGCTTCCAAAAAATCCTAAATATAAAGCTTCCAAAAAATTGAACGTTTTTAACTTTTTTTCGCGAAAGTAACGGCAATTATACCCATTCAGCTTCATGAGATTTTTTAAAATAAAATTTGCAAATTGTACAACATTTTGATAAAAATACGTAGATTCTAGGACTGAAGTACTTAGGTTTGCAGGTGAGGCTTAAATAAGTAGATCTAAGTAAAAAGACGTAGAGTTGGCAACGCTGGCTATACGTCGTGTACAGTTCCGTCTCTCTCTCACAGTGGAAACATGATAATTTTTACACGTCTAGTAAGGCCCCTGATCCAACTTAATGAACCGCTGTATAGAGTGTATAATATTTAAGATGTGGCAAAATCAAAAATGACACCACTGTCGTAATAATTTTATAAACTTTTTAAACTGTCAGACCTGTATTATATATGGGTAAAATTTATGTGTAAATATAAAAAAGGTTCATACGACAGTGGTGCCATAAATTCTATAAATTTTTACCGCATTGGAACATTTGTCGTAAAAAATATAGAATTCTCACTACAACTAGTCATTGTATGTTGATGTGCTTTCGCAACCTCAAGTGCTATATTTGTCCGAAAAAAGGCATTTTTTGGCATCTTGAGGTCGCGAAAAATATTTGTCTTGTTTCACCACTATGTATAAAAGCCCAACCTAACTCGACATACTTATCTCTGCTCTTATATAAGTAAATTATAATCAAAATAATAATATATTTAATTCTTTAAAACTTTACCTAAGGCGTCCTATTAACCCCCAATATTATTGCACAATACAATAGACAAGGGGTAATATTGAAAGGTTGGACAGTAATTGAACACAAGATTATGTAAGCTTAGATTTTTTTCTTTTTGTGCAATAATTTTGTAACTTTACGGGTCTATGGGACACCTTACACTGTATGAAATTTTATTGCGTACTGGTGAAACGCATGAACAATATTAAATAATATAATCATAATATTATATATAAACTGATATAAACTATGCCTAAATATATCTTACTTTATGTTGTATAACGGCCGTTTGGACAAATGTAATACTTATTTACCAATTAAAGTTTTTCTTGTAGTTGTGTACTTATTTTCGCAACGCTGTGTACTTTATATTAATGTTATGTGTAAGTGATATACTGTTTTAGTACCCTATAGTGCATGATCTATCTCGTATTGCTTGAAAAATACTGTTGTGGGATGTTATTGCAAAAATACTGATCTCTTGCTTGGTTTATGATAACAGGCGCGGTCGCACCACATTAAATTTTATTCTGGATTGCCAATATTGGATTTGACCGACGTATATTTATATAGTTATAATGTACGACGTGTATATAGTTGGAATGTCCATGACTAAGGCGAATGACTGTGTATGTTTCGAAACCTTGAGTTGATTCAACGTTCGCAATAACATTTCAACGTCAGTAGTAGCTCCCTGTGCTGTGACGTCTGGTCTGTATGCTATAAGACTGAATTATGTGGACGTGACGCTTAACTTTACTCTACCGAGAACCGTTACCTGAGCATGACGCTACCTCGCGAGTCGCAGTGTCTGTTGGCTGCCAAAACCTCCGTCGAGGACCCCAAGCTGAACGAACTACCCCGCACGACTCAATCTCGCCCGGTTTACGTTACGCACTAAGAAACGCACAATCTACGGTTATGTGTTAGACGCACGCTTTCATCATTGTAGTACGAACTTTTTTGTTTCATAAAATTTTATAAAAATCCCTGGATTACTTGCATCGCCAACGATCAAGTAATTCTTCGAACTAAATGCGCTCCACGTCTACATATACTTAGTGTTATGGTGACGGCTGTGTTACAGGTTTGCCAGGCCAGCGCGTCCACCACGCAGTCGCTCAGTTACGACGTATTCACGGAACTAGACCCCCTCGGCACCGGCCGGAGTAAACCTTACGTTGACAAAAAACTCTTCTTTCAGGAGCTCAAAAATCCGCCAAAGAAAGTGCTCAAAGACCTCGTGTCGACACAGAGTCTAATATCAGACATATTGCCGGTCAGCACCGACACTAAGATAGAGCATTACGGGCCGGCGACGACGATGACGTCACTGTCGCGGCACTCGGGTGGCTCCGTAGCGATCGTCAAGCCGACGCAGAGCGCTCTGTTCACGGGGAACTTTTTCTCGTCGGATCCGTTCGCGGAGACGGATCCTTTCGATAACACTGATCCGTTTTCGGATTCGTTTAAAGACGATCCGTTTACGAGTATGCAGGAGTTCCCGAAGTCGAGTGTATTGCGAGTGGATGAGCTTAAGAGCAAATTGAGCAGGGAAGCGACCGTGGAGAAGAATGAGCCGGTGGAGAACGGGAAGAGCGTGTTCAATGGACCGCTGCAGGTCAGCCTGCCGCCGGAGCCCGCGCCCAAGTCGCCGCGCTTGCAGAGACAGGTACGGAAACTCTACGGAAATAATGTTTGTCCCAGACCGGGCTCCTTAATTCCAGATATTTTAGCAGTTGCTTTTTTTTGCGACTATCCCACTGCACTATTCCCAAACCACTGCAACTCCTGAAAGCCAGAATCAACAGTAGCGACCACCAGAAAAGCGCCAAGGCGTTGAAGCTCGACGTAGTCCCTGAGAATGAATTTAACTGTGCAGCAGGTGCTTCTTATTCTTTGACCCACTTGCACAATTGATTACTAAATTGTAAAAACAAAAACTATCACAACGAAGTTTCCCGCCATTAACTCTACTGTAAACTTGTACTTGCAGAGCACAGAGGGCAGCACAGTCAGACAGCGGCCTCAGGCGCACAAGCTCAGCGCCGAAAGCGCGTCGCCGCCGCCCCCCTTGCCGCCCAAGAAGATAGCTGACCTGCCCATCTCTAGGCCTCCGCCCAGGCCGCCGCATGACCATGACGATGATGATGTGGGGCCGCCGCTACCCAAGCCAGCGATGCGGCGGGAACCACTGGTGAGACATAGAATATGCTTTATTTTACACCAAATAAGTTACACATATCTTTTCAAAAAAAAAAAAAAACCATGAGTACATTTTTGGAACTATAACTTTGTTTTACTTACGCAACAGTAAACCACGACTGTTATGTCATGTGAAAAGCTGAACTCCGAAAGATGTTAAGATTTATTTTCGTATAGCGATCCAAAGGCCTAGAGTAGATTTTGGAATCTCATCTATGTGGTAAGTAACCTCTGGAAGGCCCCATCCGATTTCGAAAATTCGCAGATGGTTACTGCTGAGTGTCGTGGCCTCGTTAAAACAATGCCTTTTCTTAATTCTTGGAGCAAAGCCGAGGGTCTACACAATAAATTAAATACTATTCTTAACATCTATACATTAAGTAAACGAGTATGCGAATTCAAACTATTGAACTTCCTAATTACTTGTGTTTACGAAACTACAGAAGATCTTCTTAAAATCTTAAGATAAAGATAAACTCATAAACACACCTAACACAAGCACACAACACTCACTCAAACACACTCAACACAAGCATACAAAACACAATATTCGCTCAACCCTCACTCTGTTTGTTGTAATACCTTATTTTGCTTTAAAGTGATATAAATGAAACTACTGTTGTTCAAAATTTCTGTCAAGTAGGACGCGTCCTGAAATACAGGCTTGGCCTAGCTCAGGCGCAGTTGCTCATCTTTCATTCTTGTGCATATTCTTAATAGCTATAAAAAAATATTTATATTGTTCAAATTGTACAATTTTATGGAGAAATAAATAATATTTAATATTTTTAAACGAGCTAGTATTTTGAGCACAACGTGAATATTATTATTTATCCTCGCACTGGTACGCCTTGCAGTAATTACACCAATGGAGCACAAACTTATAATAAACCAACTACAAGTTAAGGTTTCCTCACGATGTTTTCCTTTACCGTTGTTAGCGATGTCCAAGATAAACTTAGAAAGTTATGCATTGAAAAAGTCATATTGGTACTTGCTCGGATTTGAACCCACGGCCTCAAGCACGGGAGGCGAGGTCTTTAGCCACGGGGTCACTACGACATATAAGACCATATTAAGGTGCCTCAGCCCTCTTGTACGCCTAATAGCAGACCGACTGGGCAGCGTTGACCCGAATTATTGTCCGTTTTCATCAAAAATAACCTAGAATTGTTTTTCATTCAGGCGGACCGCAGCATGAAGCCACGGCTTTCTTCAGCGGCGACCAACAGCAGCGAAGACGAGTACTTAACGCCCGCGCCGCCACCGCTACCAACTGCGAGGCGGTTCGACATCACACTCAGCCAGCTGCTCACTTGCACCATGGATGAACTAGCACACAGGTACCAATCATTACCAAAAGGTACTAGCAAGCAACGAGGCGGCAAAAATACCATAGCCACCACGGAAACCCCGAAGTTCGAATAGAATTACAAATGATGCATCAGATTTGGTAAAAATTCGAGCCAGAATTTTAGACATGATTTTGTCAATAGCAGTATAATAAATTCAATAAATTATTTTCAGTGTTTTAGATACTTCTTTACATCATCGGGTCACTAACCAAGAACCTTGCCAAAAAACGGGTATCAATAATTGCTACGCAAGTATACCGGACTTTGAGAAGCGCCCGAGTATCTGCACTTACCCTCCCTGAGCATTCAAATCAGTAGCTGGGGTGACTATAAGTAAAAAAATATCAAAACTTTGTTCAAAGGTCATTGGGCATCTTAGTATGGAAATCATACATACACATGGCGAACACAAAAGGACATATAGTATAGTGTATTGATATAAATGGTTCTGATTTACTAAGGCATTAATAACATTAATATGAGTCACGGGAATGTCGAAAAAAAATATAAAATTATCATATACAGGGTGAGATTTTTAAGTGGGCCAAATTCGAAACTAAACTCTTTTGTAAAAGAAAACGGACAATTTAGATTTTTTTCTCTACTTCAATGAAGAAGAACTTTTATTCTATTGACGATGTATTGGCATGTTATTTAAAACATCCTGGCATGATTCTTTACGTTCCAAATTTAAATTTTGAAATTAACAAAAGAAAAATATTGATTATTGTGGATTACTGTAAAATTTACTAATGGCACGAATTGCTGAAACGATTTTTTTACTGATTACTAAAATTTTAAAACTTTGGATATTTTCTACAAATTAAACAATTTAATCTCTCTTTTTCTAATTCTGAAACCGTTTGTTTTTGTTTAAACAATTCGGTAAATTTACCTCCATCGATTTTGAATCAAATAAATATATGCAAAGGTTACATTATTCTCTTCGCAATGACCTTTGACATACTTGTTGTTTTATTTTCCAGATTACGAGTTCCTGCCGCAACTCTGTCTTCAATGACTCTACCTCAACTGACCGATTACCTCAGATCGTATTTAGCTGCCGATAACGATAGAGCGGTATGTTATTTTACAATTATACTCATTTAGCATTTTATCCTGAAATGGGTTATCATCGTACTTGATATTCAGTTAATATTCCAGCATATACACGTAGAACCAGCAACAAAAACGGAAAAGGAAAAAGCCTTACCAGGGGTAACAGCTTTATCAGGCTTATCAACACCAAGCGGCATACTCGACAAGCCAACAAAAAGCCTAGAAAAAATACAAACGAACGACTTCAAACCGCAATTCGAAGACAACTTCACACCGCCCGCAGATATAAGCGACACTTTTGTTGCTAACTTCGATGATTTCGACAAGAAAGCGAATCCGTCGTACGATAGATACGCAGCTTTTAGAGAAATACAGGAAGAAGAACTAAAAGCGAAGTCTATTTTCCCTGACCCTATTGATGCTTTAGAATCTGAACCGAAGCAGGATTCTGACGAAAAAGAACTAACAGCCATAGACAATCTAATAAGAGCCAATCAGGAACGAGAGATCGAAAACAAAGAGACGGCCCGTAGTCCTTTGAAAACGTTAGATGAATTGACGTTAGATTCGTTCAATATGTTCCGGAACTCTGTGAGTCCTAAGCCGTCGCAAATTGACGCGAAGATAGAGGATATAAAGTCTGTAATGAAGACCTTACAGATTGAAAAGTCTAGGAGAAGTGTGTCGCCTAGAGATAATGGTCATGTTGATGTCAAACATGAGGATACCAATGATAGGTATGTAGATTCATTTTGCTCGATGTTTTTTTGTCGTTGATTTTATCTACTATTTTGCTGTACTAAATAAAACTAGAAATCTTTGCCAGTATTTCTGTAAGATATACATTTAAGGCTGGTCAAACTGAGACGAATCCTGAGTGGGATGCGGGACGAAATACACTCGCGCCGATTATGTCAACTAACTTTTATGATTGTGTTTATTCGTGCGTATAGTCGAGTGACTTGGCTTAACAGATATTTGCTTCAGTTTGACTGATCTTTAGTAGTTCTGTGGTTAAAGCAACAGTAGCCTGTCTTATGCTTCATTTTATTTTTGTTTTTTTTTTACATTAATAAACTCCAATTGATTTATTTCAATTGCAGCATCCTTTCGAATACTTCCAGGTACGCAGCCTTACGCGAAATCACAATAACAGAACCTCCACAAGACGAATTCGAATCCTTACCACCAGAATTGCCAAAAGAACGAAAGAGATCCGACGAGAAATCGGACGGATTTGACAATTCCGACTTTTTCGACTGTATCGATAATAGTTCCCTGTCTTTCACACACGTGGAGGACGCGTTTAGAAAAAGTCCGATGATTGTGAAGGAGAGAGAGAGGGAGAGGGAAGATGAGAAGAAAATTGAAAGGGAGTTAAAGGAAGAGAAGAAGGAGCCTATTGTGGAGATTGTGCCGTTGCCTGTGAGAGACTTAGTGCCACCCACGAGGCTGTCTACAGGGTCTATTAGTGATGTTGTTAGTGGTTCTTCGCCTGATACTAAAGGTAATTTGTTATTATAAGCATTCTGAAACTCATTTGTGATACAATGGATAGTAAATTCATGTGTGTTTTAATTCAAATAATGCTATAATAAAAATTGTAGTATGATCTTCGATATTAGCTTTTGTTATAGGAAATTTTTAGGTTTTTTAACTTGATGCTGCAGTTTGTTACATAAGCTAAAAGGTACTGCACCTTTTGCCAAATTAATTTCCGTACTAGCTTTGCGGAAAGTTTTAGCGTTGACCGAATTCAAGGAGTTAACAAAGCTAGATTTGTAGGTGCCTGTCAGATGGCATCTACAGATCTAGTGAATGATGTGCATGACATTTTTCAAAAGTAAAAAGAAACTTATATAAATCTCAATGAGTCTCATTCGTTCCTGTTACGGTTCGGTCAATTCGTTCCTGTGCAAATCGCGCGGTGGGGTCGCAATCCATCGACGTGCACAGTTATTATGACCATGTAGTACTTATTCACGTTAGTGCCACTGACTCATAAATCTTGTAACTTCCAGAAAAAATAGGCGGTGTCGTAGTAGGCGGCACAGTGTGCACCGGGGTGGTTGGGTCCGTAGCGGGCGGCGCGCTGGGCTCGCGCTGGGCCGTGCTGGGGGCTCCGCGCGCGTCCGCCGGCTCCTCGGACAGTCGGGACTCCGAGCCGCGCGTGCGACTGCGCAGGGCTAGGCACCACGAGCCGCCGCCCCGCGCGCCTATAGGTAATGTTCCTCTACCTACAATACGGTCAAAATAATTGGCCGCTTTGAACTGTCAATGTCACTCTGACGTTCGACTGTCGCTGTTAGCGCACGTAGGGCTCCGCACGGGTATGCGGGAGTGGGATCGTTGGACATTTTGTGTGCCTAGTTATTATGACCGAGTAGTACCTATCCTGCGATCGGAATACTTCCCGTTTAGTATATGTATGTAAAAAATGGGTTTTCGAAAAAATACTTTACTGCCAACGCTTAAAGTTGCATTTTTTTATATAAAAGCTTGTTATAAAAACTTTTATTTTATTCGGTTAGATTGGATGCCGATACCAGTATTTTAGACTGGTCCTCTTGGCCCTCCTCTAGTCAAGGCTGAGGGAGTCCGGTGGATGCGAGAAGCACAGGACTGATCAGTGTGGCGACGCTTGGGGGAGGTCTATGTCGAGCAGTGGACGTCTTTTGGCTGAAATGATGATGCACAGTATTTTGCATAAAGCGACTACCTATCTCATCTGCACAACCAGTGAATAACACGATACCCCTTGGGGTCAGATTATCTGGGGTCTACCGACTACCCGTAACCACTGCCAAAAATCCTCAAATAACAGCGGACACCAACGGCTTAGCGTGCTTTCTGAATTACAGAAGACATAAGATTTTAGTAGATCGTCCGCCATCCACTGAATGACCTCGTTAGGCGTTGCTTAACCCTAGTTTTTATATAGCCCATCGTTAAAATTAAATATATTTGATGCTCTCAAGCTACCTAACGTTCTCACAAAAGACAGGACGTATTTCATTTACTGACCAAGTTGAATATCTATTGCAGTGCAAACATCGTCATCTTCTCGCGATGTGTCTCCGTGGGAAGAGGAACTGCCGCCTGTAACCAGACTGCAGCGACCGCCCGCATCACATAGAGATAGGGATTCTAGGTAAGATACTTTGAAACTAAGTACCAAGTAGGTGTCGGTTAGAATTACTCGTATCGGTCAAAAGTACTCGGAAATGAAAAGTGTGTACTACAAGTGAAAAAAAATACTCGGATCATGTCACGATTTTACTTCATATAATGAAAATGTTTAATGCATTATTTTCCAAGTCCTTTTGCGTAATTGGCAGGTTTCTTTGTTCGCAATATTTATCTTTAAAAAATCTTTTACCTTTACTATAGCCAAATTAATTCCAATATTAACGTTACAGGCACAACTCATCCGGCTCAAGAGAATGCCTCGACTCAGGCAGCGGCCGAGAGAAAGACAAACTCCGAGACAAACGTGACATGAGAGACAGAGAGAGAGACATGAGTCGCGACAGCCGGGACTCAGCGAGAGACCGCCGGGACTCAGCCCGGGACTCCGGCAGCGGCCGGGACCGTCGGGATGTTAGCAAAGAGCGGGACCATCGAGACCACAGAGATAGACGGGACAGAAGGTCCCGAGATCGGGAGAATGACTCTTGGGATCGAGACAGAACGTACAGCAGGGAGAGAGAGTATAGGGACTCGAGGAGTAGAGAGAGACTGCCCAAAGACTACAGAGAAAAGGACAGGGATAGACATAGGAAGCCTCGGCATTCGTATGATGAGGATGAGGAGTAAGTTGATACTAATGTTACTTTTTACATTATTTAAGACTAGCGGACGCCTCTGGTTTCCGTTCCCGTTTCCGTTCCCGTGGGAATACAGGGATTAAAAGTAGCTTATGTCACCCGGGAATACTGTAGCTTCCCAAAGGAGAAAGAATTTTTGAAATTGGTCCAGTAGTTTTTAAATTTATTAATTACATACAAAAATACAAATCTTTCCTGTTTATAATATTAGTATAGATCACATTAACTGGTGATTGGGCAGAGTTGATTGGTAACAAAATTAGTTGATGGTAAAATAGAAAAAAAATCACTCGTCGTTTCAAATAACTGCAGTTAATTACGGCCACTGGAAACTGGGATCGTTTACTCGACGGACGATTGCGGCTTCAGTCACTTGTAATGTCACCTAATCTCTTGTAGGGAGTACAAGAGATTAGATGACATTTGGTAGAAGGAAAGGTCCTATGCTTCTGCGGAACGCCCTTACCTATTAAAAGTTTGAATACTTTCATTGTGCGTACTGCTAAGGAGTGAAATTCCCTGCCGGAGTCTTTGTTTAATCATACCATACCAGGGTGTATTTAAGTCAAGAGAAAACAGGTTACTTCTAGCATGCTTCACCATCGACCACATCATCGCTTACCATCAGGTGAGATAGTGGTCAAGCACGAGCCCAACACCAATAAAAAAAACACTCAATGACCTTCGCCAGAATTTACGAATGAAGATTGTAAAGTTACGTACGTAAAATGAATAAAGAGTGTTAATTAACGATATTAAATTGTTCAGTTACAGTGATGGCGGATCAGGACGATCGTCACCCAGAGACAGGTGGCCGGACCAACGATGGAGGAGAGACGGTCAGTGCTATTTTTTTGTTATTAGCTTAAAATGTTCCACTACTGCGCAAAAGCCTCCCCATCTATGTATACTAATAATAAAGCTGAAGAGCTTAATTGTTTGTTTGTTTGAACGCGCTAGTCTCTTGAACTACCAGTCGGATACAGCATTGCCAGATTTTTTTTTGGCAATTCCGGACTTATTTATATTTGTATTTGAGTTTTAAATTACGTTTTGCAAAAATAAATTTTCAATGTCTATTTTTGCAAAAAAGCAAAAATAGCTATTGAAAATGTATTTTAATAAAAATATGATATTTTAAATTAGATTCGTTATCGTTAGGTAGTTGAGACTTCATCGTCAACTGAAAAAAAAAGTCAAAAAGTTTTTAACCGACTTTAAACAATAGTCTGCGGAGAGAGTGTTACAATAATAGAATAATTATTTATAAGAATTACTTATTCATGATATTTCTGTGAAGATTATTTAACTTCTTTTAAAGTATCCTTTTTTTCTTTAATAAAGGTGATGAACTCTGCACAGGATAGCTCTAGATTAAACTGGATGATCATCCAGTTTAATCTAGAGCTTTCATTAAATTTAAGGAGCATTTATTTCTCGCATCCGACCATTTTAAATTCATCTGTGAAAAAACGCGTTCAGGGAAGCAGTTTGATGTTAGGATACTTAATATTTCGCACGCTGCACGCACGGTCGAGTTATACCCGCAAAGCTGGACTGAGTTTGTCCCGCGCGGGACATCCCGCCCGACACATAAAAATCGGGACGTCTGGCAACGCTGGTCGGATATGAAAATTTTGTGTTGGATAACCCATTTATCGAGAAAAAGGAGAGAGGGTTGGGAGAGCGGGTAGAGGATGGGTGTATCAATGAAAAATATTGTAAAAACGGGACAAATTTATTCCTTTTGAGAGCTTCCGTTGCTTGCGTTGCGTGAACGGTTAAAGTTACGCAACAATCATGTATGTAGGGTAGGATAGGGTTGGTAGGTAGGTCGTTAGGTAGGGTAGGTAAGCTGGGTACCCAAATGACGGGAGCGAAGCCGCGGGGGACAGACAGTATAGAATCGTAGCGTCACTATGAGTGTTATAAATCCAAAGATAATCAAATTGGCAACTTACATGAAACCGATCCTAATAGTGTTTTTGTTATTTTCAGAGAGGAATTACGGTTCGCTAGGCTGGCGAGAGACGAGGCGTCGTGCTGAATTGAGACAAAGTGAAGATTCTAGCGAGAGAAGGTATATAACAATAAACGTACCGTAAAATAAACTTTGCGTGTTCTAGTGTTCAAATAAAATACTTTTCTATATTATTGATATTTGAAGTAAAACCAATTATTTTTAAACATACAACAGATATTTTTTTTTACAAAAGCCTTTAAAGAGCATTACATTTTTTTTTTCATACTTTTAAAGAAGAAAAATAAATACATAATGCGAACTTTTTACACTACTAAATTTGAGCGGTCCGAAGACTGCGCTTCGCTGAGACGTAAAATCATAAAAAAAGAACGAATCCTACCTTATCCGCTTATAATTTCGCAAAGACATGTAATCACTACAATAGATCCTCTTGTTCTATAGGGATTTGGTTTCCGCACTTAGTCCATAGTGAAGACCATTGTGCGTGAGCCATGACGTCTGTCAATAAATCCTTATATTTGTTGCAGGTACGGGTCTACGCTAGGCTGGTCGTCCCGCCGCGCGGCCCCGCGACGCGAGTCCTCCCGCGAGCGTGACGTCACGCGCGACAGCCGGCGCCGCGTACGTCGTGACGACACGCGCCGTCCCAGGGACTACCGCTTCTCTAACGACTTCTCACCGAGAGATAGAGAACATGCTTCACCGTTTGATAACGACTTCCATGATACTCCCACACCGACGGGGAAGAAGAGGGCGCCGTATGCCAGTTTGGAGGGGACTAGGTAAGCTTTATACAACTTAACTTACAGTTCCCAGCTGAAAATCAGATCTAGATTCAGAAAAACTTCGGCAGTGTCATCTTTACGATCATTTAGTACCGGTGCGATAGTCACTTTTTAATACCTGAAGGGCAATATCCTGTGCCACAATAGTATGGAACTTTACTGGCTAATTTACTTCCTAATGAATACATTCAGCTTGGTCTTATCTTTTAACCAGTAAACGAGATTCTAAATATCATGAAGTTACTTTTAGTTAGCTAGAAAATAAATTCTGTTATTATGAGTTCAATTTTCTATTGTGTGTATGTTAGTTTAAATGTTTGTAAACGCACCCGCGATACAGGAAGAAATTTCTAGTGTGGGGCAACGTTTTTCATTTACTAATAACCAGTTGTCATCACATGATCAATTCCCCTTTTCCAGATTCGCTTTCGAACCAGAAGACGCAACAGCCTCCCCACTGTCAGTGAGCAGCGCACGCGCACGCGACAGCGAGCAGAGCGCCACTCGCTTCCGCTTCGACTCCGACTCCATCTCCCCGCGCTCCATGTTCGAGGACGACTTCGCCGCCGCACCACGACCGCGCACCGCCTCTATTGCAGAAGAAGAGGAAGGAGACCTCCCCCCTCTGCGACCCCGCCCACCACCAACAACCACCAGAGACATACGTAAGTCTGACTCCATAAACATCTTCACCAGAGAGTCGGACCCGTTTGAAGGAGACGCCTTCTTCGCGTGTACTGGGTCGGATCGTGCGGCGAGACGAGAAAACTGGCCCGGAGACTTTCAAGGGTTTGATAACGCGTGAGCTTGGGTCGGTTGCTTTGACAGTTGACTGGACTTAGCTTGGATAGTAGTAACGGGGATGATCATCACAAATGTAAAAATGGGTAGACAACTTCTTTTTAATTTTAGTTTGGGACTCTGAAACAAAATGCTTTAGTAGGTTATCTTCAAATAAAATTGATTTTCAGATATGCAATATATCATCCGCACTGTGACTACTTCTTGTGACCTCTATTTGCACTCCATCGTATTAATTTTTGCTTTTAAAAGTTCCTAAAATTAAGTCTCATAACGAGACTCGTATTTTAATAATTTTGAGAGAGAAGCGAGATGAATGATGAATGCATTGCCAATTTCATTGTTACAATCAAAATATGCTTAATTATAAGCGTAATTTGAAACTTTATGATACGGAAGAATGCAAATATAGGTGTTGGACAGTAATATAGGTGTTGGACAGTATTCCATGAAGGTCGTAAAAATAATGTAGATGGGGGTAGGTAATGAAAGAGTCTTGCCATAGAAATTAAGTATTTTTCCATGGATCTCGTATACCCTGTACGATAGTCCCAGATGTATGTCTAAAATAATATCACGATCGTTCTCAAATTGAAGGCCTTCTCACATGATTACGCGTCTATTGTTTGTGATGCATTTTTATAAAATTCTCGATTTTTTTCTGTATGAGCATAGATAAGAAATGGTCCACTTATAACAGAAAGGTGCGTAATGATGTGAAAAGGCTTAATGTTAGATACCTTAGCTTTAAGATTAATGCCGCTATTGTTAACATAATTAGTATAATATATAACCACTGACCATTGTCGCCCTAGTATTATGTATATGTTGAGACACATACAGGCAAGAGTTACTTCACGCCTGTACGTGTCTTTAGACGCAACCTGTGATATATATAAGCAACGCCCTTAATGTATTTTTTTCTGCGCTTTACTAATGTGTATTTCTCGTTTTTTTTTACCTCAAATAAGTGTTACAAGTCCTTAAAGTAATGTTGTATGAATTTCTAAATAGTCGTTTAGCTAAATAAGGCAGAGATTCTCACCTCTAAATTATCGCAGAATTAATGTGACAAATTGTCAAGCACGCGTTATCTGCTTTAATTGGCTGTTGAAAATTCTTTCAACCAATCACAGCAGATAACGCGTGCTTGACAATTTGTCACATTAAAGTAGGAACCACACTTTCGTGTCGTGGCGTGGCGTGGCGCGGGATCCACCAATCAAACGATTTTGTTCCAGCCTACGTCACAACGCAACGAGTTTTGTAGCCAATCAACTGAGTCGGAAGGCGCCACGACACGCCACGCCACGTAAGTGTGGTTCTGTCTTAATTCTGCGATAATTTAGAGGTGAGAAACTCGGCCTAAGTCTTTACAATACATTCATGCTATGCATTTTATATTTTTTGCATTTTTTTTTTCTTTAGAAATTTAGTCAGTCTCATTTTATACTTTTAACATTTTAACATTAGTTTATTTTTTTTTAATCAAATGAATTTCCAAAATATTTGATAAAACTGAAATCAAAATGATATTTAAAATGTCGCTATACTCATCTGTATATAAAAGTATGTGGTATTTATAAACCCTTTATTTAGAAGACTGCACATTTTCGTAGGCGTAGTGGATCTAATATATTATAATAATAACGAAACAATCATTCCGATATCATATATATCGCTCAGCGCAGACCGAAATCAATAAGATTTTATTGATGGCAACAATTACACCTTAACAAGTGTGACATAAAGTTTATAGTTGTACAACAAACAACTAACGGTTGCACAATCCTCTGGCCTGCTTGTGAATGCTCACCTGACTCGTTTGAACTTTATCAATCTATTATTAAAGTTCATTATTCAATGTTATCGAAAAATCATGTCCTATGCGTTCCTTTCGGTCTGCAGTGATTCTACGAATATGATATTTATTTCAAACCTACGACCGTATATTTTGGATTGTAACAGCTAGATAGTCGAAACTTTGGAATAATAAAATTCTAGGTATGAAAAGGAGTCAACAATGAAAGTTTGGGCACAAATCTGTACAGATTGTAATTGGTATTGTAAATATTTTGCTACAAATAGAGAAATCTCAATGCAATCGAGAGCCGCTGTGCAAATGTAAATAATAATTAATATTTTTTAAATCAATTGAAATAATATTTGTTGACAGCTGTACTGCTAAACTATTTTTGAGCACATGACTAATAAACATTAGAACTTTTTTTAATGATTCTAAATTAAATAAATTTTCTAAAGTGTTTATATATAAAGTGGTTTTTATAATTTTTCCAATCGTACCTAATTTGTTAAGCGTATTTATTTCGTATTAAAAGACAATTTTTTTTTTTGCATTTTTTTTAAATATAATTCTGCATACTGTGTATGCAGAATTATTTATACACAGTATGCAGAATTATTTCTACCAGTATTTTAAAATAGTCAAAAATTTTCACTGTTATAGAAGTAAAAAAAACACGCATTTTATAAATATATTGTATGTTTCAAAGTCTGATGCGTTTTGTGAATTGTTTGTCTATCTCATTTATTTAAAAAAACTACCATACTTTTGTAAAGTTTGATTGTAATTTAATTATAAAAAGATTTTGTGATAGAAATACTCGATATGTAAAAGCGACCTTCTGTAATAAGCATGAATTGTGTTTCAAGGATATTATGGAATTTATGTTTATTGAATCATTACTGTGATAACTTTAATTTATTGTGATTTTTTTTGGAAGTCTTTTTTACTTAATTTTTATGCAATTATTTCTATGTAAAAATCAACATAAGCAAATAAATAGAATTCCAAATGTAAAGTCTATTTGTAACATGATAAACTTATCTATTAAAATGTTGACTTAAAATATTAATTACCTGTAGCATTAATCGATTTAAAATGTAACAAAATAACTGATTTCATAGACTCTGAAACACTACTGAAAGAATCAGTTACTCTGTTGCAGTTCTGAAAAATTCTGAAAAAGATAAAAGTAATGTTATTTGATAATTATAATGGATGTACCTTTGATATAAACCTCACGAACCATAATCATTTACTAGCGACTATAACAAATGTATTCATGTAAACTAATGTTACCTATAGACTAGTGATGACGTCGATTTTGTATTAATGTATTTTTTGTACATAATGTAGCTAGAGGAAATTAATTATGTGCAATTATTACCACCTCTATGGCGCAATACCAAAGGTATTTATGTTCTGTAACTGTTGTGTAAAATACTCGGAGTTATTAAAATTATAACGAAATGATCGAAAACGATTCTTTTGTTTTATTTAATTCATTTACTCCTACAAAATAAATAAATCTTAATGTGAAAAATTTATAATTACAAAGGAACATTATTAATTAGTTGGTCGTCAGCTTATTTTTACCGGTATGTGGGTGGGTATGCATGTATGTATGTTCATCTGTTCCCTCATAACTTCAAAACTAGTAATTATAATTTGACAAATGAGGTGTTTTTGGAAGCGTCTTGTTTGTCCGCTGGTTGGCTATGCCAAGTCACATTAAGTTGAATATGGCGCCCTCTAGGAGGCCCGAAATCAAGAACAAAAAAAAATTGCCACACCATTTGTGGTATCTTTGAAAAGGTATTTTAAAATGAAGGTAGGGTTTGGTACATCACATTTTTGTCAAGCGTACCGTTTGCGAGACATTGCCGTCTCGTCGTTTGGATAATATATTATTGTTAGTTTTTCTTTATAATTTCAAGTGTCCGCAGGACGGGTTCACATCGGCGTCGGATCTTCGATGAAGTACCTGGGACTCCAGCCAGTGGAATTTTGTTCCCAGACTGGAGCCACAGAGTACATTACTGGTGCGGGCCGGAGCTGAAACGGCTCCTGTCCAATCTAGGGGCCAAACGCCTCTAGGAGGCTTTATCTTCGGCAGGAGGGACACGGTGGAGGTCTGTCCCGCTTGGGCAGAGCAACGCCGTGTCTTCGTGGAGGCGATCGGCGGTGGTGGCCTCTCGCATCCGGCCCTGGTTCAGGCCATGGTACGAAGCGAGAGGGCATGAGAAGCTGTCTTCTCCTTCTGCGAAGCAATCCCACCGCACTGTTCCAAACTACTGCAACTCCTGAAAGGCAGAATCAATATTGCAGTGGCGACCACCAGAAAAGCGCCGAAGCAATTAAGCTCGACGAAGTCACGGCGAATGAATTTAACTGTCTTGGATCCCGCAATGAAATAAATCAGAAAAGAATAACGGAGGAGTAGGAAAAAATTTCCACTTCCCTCCATATCAAGCAGGAGACAGAACAAACAAGGCCAATCGGCACAAAGGGAACTGCGAAGCAGTAATGCTCCCGAAGGAAGAGGCGTAACGCGTGATAGAGAAGCATAGACATATTAAATAGTATGGACTGGAAATACCTACGAAAAAAAGGTGCCTACCTAAACCTTAAAATGTCACATAAAATGGCTGCCGATGCTATGGTTGTGTGAATCAAGGAACACACACACACTCACAAATCTCAATAATACAATAAGTAAACAACCATTTGACAGCAGGCCTACCACGAACACAAGCACAAAAATCGTCACATAATATGGCGGATATGGCACTTACCTACAACTGTCACTACGTCACAACAAAATGTTGCCATTATGAGCAACAACTGAAATATTGTTGTCTCTTTTATCAAATACGATTACTGTATTGTAAAGAATGAAACAACACGATGTTTCACATTCTGTATCGTATTTCACTCATATTTGTATAAGCTAATGTATGTATAGAACATCGCGGCTCCTCCATGTTTTTCCTATCTCAATGTAGAGAAGCTACAGAGACGCCCTCACACCCCTATCCAACGCAGGAGACGCCCTAGGCGTCGGGAGTCGCAAGCCGATTCCCGTCCACCGTAGGCGCAGGTTTGCGGACGGCGAGTAATGGGTAGTTCACCGTCCGATAAGGACCGGGCCCGAGTCGACGGCACGTAGTGTTCCACGTGCGCCTCACATAGACCATAGAGAGAGAGATACATGCATATTCCCTATTCTTAACCAAACAAAAAATATTTCGTTTTGAAATGGGTGTACTGCAGAACGGCAATTTAAAAGATAAGGACTAAAAAAAGTATGAAGTTTGACCGAAACCGCTGCCGCTGTACCGCGCCTTAGGTAAGTGCGCGGCGAGACGGCGGTCGCAACGCAGGCCGCTCGACTCAGTCCGCCGCGGCCGTTAAGTCAACGCTCACGGCGATACCTAATCCAATCAAAAAGAACGATCACGATCCGATTACAGGTTTCGGCGAAATGCGTGGCAAAACATACACTTACGAAATTCGGCACACGTGTTTAGAGGCCCACATAGAGTAAAATATGTGAATATTGTGCAATTCCAACAATATTACATTCATACGTGTCGAATTGATAACCTCCTTTTTTGAAGTCGGTAAAAATTAAAACGATTCAGGTGCTATTTTCAAGCTCGTTTTACTCGCTCTTATACATCACCATTTAGTATTACTACCACTGCCTATTTGCCCGCCGCACCGCATCATCACAATGCGTTGCGTCGGCGCTGGCACCCTGAGCGATGACGCTCCGTGTTCTACTTCGGTATAAATGTGAGCGTCATGTCACACGATGCGTTTAAACGACGTGCAGTGACGGAAAGCGTGCGCATCGGACAAGAGGTCAGGGAAACGAAGCGGGGAGAGGTATTACGGTGAGACCACGGAGCGACAACTGAGCACCCGTGGGGCACTGCTCTATTCAAAGGATCATGATGAGTATTGGTGAGTATAAAAGCTTAGCCCTGAACGGCACAGGTAAGTTGGCTGAATGGCACTAAAAATAAATGCTCCTCCATAAAAAATAATCCTGCCGATCCCAACCTGATCTTCAATGGCAGCTCGACTGCGTCTGGAGGTAAGTCTAAACAACCGAACATCCGCTTACGCGCGATGTTTGTTTAAAAATAATTTAACTGTAAGAAATTTTTCGTCCTTTTTTGGATCAGTTTGTAAAAATACTGAAAATAGAAAAATGACGGATTTTGGGCGCCATATTGAGGCGACCCAATTTTCTTCCAAACCGTGTGGGGTATCAAAATAAAGGATTTTAAGAGGTGATTTAACACTTATATGTTTAAATGAAACTAATTCTAAAAAAAATGTTAGCTAAAAAGTTATAAATAAAAAGAATTAATTAAAAAAATCTCGACTACGTAAGAAGCGAACTAAAAAGATGTAAACAAGAAGAAAATCATTCTGTGCAGTCGGAGGATCTGCGGAAGATACATATTCGCGGGCTGGCTGACCAAAACCAGGTGTTTCCTCCGGCTGCACAGCATAATTTTCTTCTTAAGTTGTTTTAGTTCGCTTGTTTTTTGATATTTTGAATTATTCTTGCCTTGCTCTATTTTTATTATGGCAACATAGAGTCATACGTCATATTGTCATAACTTGTAAGTTGTCATCATTGTCATGTCATTGTCAAAATTTCAAGCAAGACTGGGTTGAGTGAATCAACAGCTGTTTTACATTTTTATATCATATAAAATAAATAAAACTGGGTAACAAACAGGTAGTTTTGTGTTCCTTATTCAGGTCATGGTAGATTTTATTAGAATTAGTGTTGTATTTGAACATGAAACAAAGGTAAGTGTAGCAAGAGATGAGCCAGATAGTTTTGCTAGAATGTTGTTTACGTGTTACTGACAATGGTGTTTGTTTGTGAAGGGCTCGTCCAATGCACGGCGGAGATGACTTGGTGGCCTACGCCATGGGGAAGAAGGCTGACGACCTTGGCGATAACACGGAAATACAACTGCATAGAATAAAACCTCAGGAACATTTTATAGAAGCGCAAGTTCAGGAGGGAGACACTTTACAAGCTATTGCGTTGCGTTTTTATTGTTCTGTGAGTATTAGAGCAACTACTTATTATAATCAATATAATTTCGTTAATTAATTTTTTACACTATATAGCTACGTACTGCATAGTTTAAAATGGATAATCAGTAACTTCCTGTTATCATTGTTATCTTATATCTAGCTAATACATTGTTATACATTTCAGATATCAGAGCTAAAAAGGATCAACCATATACATAAAGATAATGAAATATTTGCAAGAAGGACTATAAAGGTGCCTGTGACACCCTACTCAGTGCTGACAGAACTAATACCAACACAGCACCCAGAGCCTATGGCCTCAACCTCAAACAATGCATCTCATACAGTTCTACAGGAATTGTTAGATACTAATCATTTCAACGGACTTATTAACCAAAATAATGTATCAATAAATGCACCTCCCAAGGAGGATGGGCAGTGTGCTATAGACTGTAACACAGTTGTGATGAACAGCACGCTAGCGCCATCTATTGTTCCGTATACGGACTCTGAGCAGAATGAACAAGCTACAGAAGATACTAAACTTTTGCCAAGTAATAAAGAGAAGCTATCAGTTGAAGCTGTTGTGGTAAAGGAACTGACTTCTCACGGAGCTGACTTTGGACTGAAATGGTTCCACTTAGTGTGCTGTATGCTCATCTTAGGAGTTGTGATACCTCTTGTGTATGTTATGTTTTATTTAGATAAACATGAACATTCAGAAATTTCTGATCTGCCACCATTACACTCAAATCGATGACTGAATGATATAATGCGATCTGATGGAAAAGCTTTAAGTTGTAATGGTATTAATTATAAATCAATTTTATATATCACTGTAAAGGGACTCAATGTGATTCTTTTAATAAAATTTATCATTATAAGTACCTACTATGACAATGCTGCTTTTAATTTTTGTCAAATTGTTTTAGTTATTTGGATCGGCAAGCTAGGCACTTCTCTAGTAACCGTAACTGCTGTAAGTTCTTACTTTTGCCTACCATTACACTTTTTACTTGTTCCTTTCCTCCTTCCTTTGGCTCAGATAAACGTATGTACGTTCGTCGTAGGTCTATCTTATGCTACGGGTGACAAGTACCTTTTATTGTTATATTATTGGTTGAGCTGATTACTATCATAGTTACATCAGAAGTCGCCTCTCAAGATTAGGCACACCAAAAACGTTATATATAAATCCTGGCGGATTATTGAAAGATCAGTCAGTTGCTATTGATACCTAGATATTTTGCTTATTTATTGAAGACCAACAAATCTAATGAGAAACCGATTACATTCCAATCGCTTAACATCAAAAATGGTCCAATACATTCAGTTAGATTTGACGTTTTGCTATTTTAATGATAACGCTATTGGAATGTAACCGGTTTATAATCTGGAGAATTAACCTTTAGTCAGTTCTTTTGGGAGTATGGTGGAACAGGGTAGAAAGCCCACTCTGTTCTACCGTACATGCCATAAAGACGGGTGTTGTGTCTGGTCCGGGCAACTGCCCGACGGTTATTGTCGGGCTGCTGTATGTGTTGAAAAGCAGTGTGCGATGCAGGATTTGTGTGACGTTATGTCATTAGTTATAAGGTGGCGGCGTTGATGCTGCTACATCACTCCTCCCTGGAGACCGGAGGTCGATAACAGGTTGAAACGTACGGACACCTTGTAATGTGTACCGCGGCCAGTAGAAAGTTGGTTCCCCGGAAGTCGCAGAGTTCGCGGTGAGTCGGCACTGTATGCGGTGGTGTCCCAGTGAGTCGGAGTGATGCTATCCCAGTGAGACGGGATAGTGTTGCTGGCTCCAGTGGGTCGGCGCGGTGATGTTGTCACAGTGAGTCGAGACAGTGCTGCTGGGTCCAGTTGGTCGGAGCGATATATGTTGCTGACTCCAGTAGGTCGGAGCAATGCTGAGTGGCGTAATGGCTTGCCTGCTAGCGTCGACCAGAAGAGCATCTTCAAAGCTCTGCTTTGTTGACCGGCCGAAAGTGGCTGAACATAGATTTGCAACACTGGTAGTCACCCTAATAAAGAACATTTTTAACGCCTGGGAAGAAGCACGAGACGCCTTTGGAATCATTAGCGATCTATCGAAGGCGTTTTTATTTGCGTTAACCATGAGACACTATTGTTGAAGCTCGAGCACTATGGGATTAGGCATACGGCCCTTGAGTTACTTTGATCTTATTTAAAAGCCAGACCAGTTAAAGTACAGATAAACGGCTCAAAATATGACGCTCCTGATGCCCAACGCGGTTTTCGGCCAGATCGCTCCGTAAACTCGAATTTACTTATTCATGTCGACTTCATAACCAGTAGCTTGGATTTGTATTTCAATTTCCAGAAAGCGTTCGACAAAGTTGACATTGAAGTGCTCCTGGCAAAGCTGGGGACCATAGATTTCTCGTCAGACTTTCTTAACTTCTTTGCCGACTACCTAAGGGATCGCAAGCAGTTTATACTCCTCCGCCTTATTATACTCGCTCGGGCGAGAGTCAGGGATCCGTGTTGGGGCCGCTTCTGTTCCTGATTATGATCAATCTTCTATCTAAGATTAAGTTTGTAAAGGGTATTTCCTATACCCTTTACAAACTTAATCTTAGGTAGGTTTTTTTCCCGTATATGTACCCCACGAATTACATTTTAGGAATCTTGGGTTTTAAGTCGTTGGTGGTGAGGAAAGTTTATGATCAGCTCGCAGTAGCATGTAAGATCCTAAGCGGACGGATTGACTGCCCTGAGCTCCGCGGCCTTTTTTGCCGACTGTTTGTGCCCAGCAAATACGTTTGACACCGTCAGAGTCGCTGTCACGACCTGTTCGCACCACCACCATCCAAAACCGTCTCCAAGGCTGAATCCCCAGTGAGTCGTGCTTTGAGGATGCTCAATGTCCTTTTGACTGCCAATCCTGAATGGGATGTGTTTGCGGAATGCGTGCATGTCTGGTGTTGTGTGAGAGAAAGTATGCGAGGGTGTCCATTGTTCAATGTTAACTGTTTTTATATTTGAATTATTGATTATGTATTGTCATTCCACTGTGCCATGTTGATTATATTTTTATATACGAATTGCTTAATATTTGCCATTCCGTTGTGCCATGTTAAGTAATTGTATTGTAATTTTATTTAGATTGTATTGGCACTGTTAATTGTATTGTTTTGTGAATTATTGATATTATGTGACAGTACTGTCAACATTGTTATATTATTTTAATTAGCCTTTTTAAAAACATCAGCACATTGAACTAAATCTTGTTTTTCAAACATTTCAAAAACAGTTGTTTTACCCCTCCTGAAAAATGCAGATGTCGTATCACAGCCAGTTATTGTGTACAAATAGTACATGGCTTTGACTTTTTTTTTGTAATACTTCTATCGGATGTTTGTGACTCTGAAGATGGCTGCAAGACCCTGCGCAGAAGCTATTTTTGTATTAATGTAGAACTGTCTCTTTCACTCGCTTAAGTTTGTCGCATCGTCCTATCTCGCTTACTCTATGCAGTATGCTCGATGACAAACTGTTTCTTGCGCAATGCTTGGCTGAGCCAACTTGAAAGACACAAGATCCGCTGTGACTATCATACCTATAATAGGCCTTCTGGGGAAACCACATTAAAAAAAAACGAGCTTTCAACTTTTTGAATTGTTATATCTAAAAAACGTTGGCTCTTAGGAAAAAAATATGCAGACATTTTTTGTAGATAATCATCAGATCTACAATTTTTGTCTGAAGTAATTTTATGATAAAACTTACCGTTATGCTGATAATCATGAAAAACCCGTTTTTGTGACTCTGAGTTTTTTTTTCTATGTGTCGGCTCGATGAGGACTTTTTAGATTTCATTTATGATGGTGTTTTGAACAATCCTGCCAATTTTCAGTCGGGTGCGAATTTTTGTAACCTCACTCCCATTTTTTGGTCTAATTTGACCGGACTATATTCACTCAAATGCGTTTATAAAGAAGCATTATTGATAGTAGAAGTCATTGGCTGATTAATATTATCGTTCGTTTGAGTATAACAGATTTTATGTCATGAGAACTACTTATCGGGTTTTATCAGACTTCATTCAATCCGAAAGGAGTAAGTAATAAAAACCATATTTCACAAAATAAACTATTTATTTTCCATTTCTATCACTTAAAAATACATCGATGTAACAAATAAATCGGTAAATCCATTGACACAATCTTAGTTAGAACTCTTTTAACAATATTATTATTAATAATGATAAATGCAATCTTAAATAGCTAAAACCCGACCAGAGAAATAATATATTTAATATACACTCTTATTGCAATCATATAGTTTATTGCGAAGAAACTTTAGACAAAATATAGCCTATAAATATAATAATACACGTTGGTACATTAAAATACCTTAAGTGCGCCTATTTCATGGTGAAGAATTTATTTTCCTGGTAAGGCTTAGTCACTATGTACAGATATATAATAATAAAGTGAGCCTCGCAGAATGCATACTGTATAAAATTAATGACGTGATCTGAGGTGACTAAATAAAGCTTTTAATTTTAACAACACTTCATGATTGCGGCTGCAATCAGAAGTTCCCACGACCGCCGAGATTCGGGTTACTCTCATGCACACTGTGGAAATAAAGGAAGCGTTAATAATCATTCTGTATACTCAGAAAACATAATAAATAATGTCTTAAGATGGTTAGGGACCGCCAAGAAAAATTAATACGGTCATAAGCCTCATGAGCTCGTAAATCCAAAAACACATAGAAATTGCTTAACACTTCTCTATGCCATTTCGGCCAGTCATAATATAAATGTGTAGATATTTATAGTTTTCGTTGTAGCATTTTATGTTAACTTGTTTTGTGACTTTTATGGCTCTGACAACAGGTATAAAGAAAAAAAAAAAAGATAAAATGCTACAGCAATGGATATGAAAGTAAGATACACAAACACAGTAAAATTCAAAAGCACACAAGAAAATAGACATGGTTAGTATTACAGAAAACAGCAACACAGAAGATTATCTTGATCCGAAGAGTGGGCCAGCGCTTTGTAGGGAGATTAGTGATTTCTTGTTATCCAAATCAAAACAACAAAATCACTAGTCTTCCATACAATTCGAGGCCGGTGGCGGAGGCCCGTTAGTTGATGAACACCTAGAAATGTTATTCACCAAAAGGAGTTAGTCACAAAAATGGTTAAAATGAGTTAGAACATACAGTTGTGATGAGTGATCGTTTCTAAATTACACTAGAATTAAGATTGTACAGCGAGAATAATACAAAAATGGTAGGTACATGTGTGAACACTCTCGAAATGTCTACGCTCCCTCTACTAACAAGTGTGTGCACTTTACCTTAGCATCACAACATCGACGTCACACAGTCAAATCCGTTCAACAAACTCTACTTAATCTTAGTTTGGTTTGGTGCCAACTCAGGGAACTCTTCAAACATTCTATCGTCAAAACAATATTGTGTTAGTGATAATATTGAATTATTGTGATAGTTCATCTCAGGAAACTCCTCAACCATATAAATTGTTAACAGCACAAATTAATCAGTTCGACTCGCAATATTAGCAATGTTACAGTATGGTAGTTATTGAAATTAATGTTGACATGCTTTTCAATTATTTTGGTATGAAACATACACAATATGATGTTGAGAAAACATGATGAAATTAGGCACTAATATCACTAAAAAATAATAATTCATCTTGTAAACTCTCATCTTGAAGGCCAGTTCAGTCGGTTGTGTTTATAAATAGAGGACAGGCATGAAAGGAATCGTATTGTTACTGACCTCTGTTGCAACAGATACTGCGCCATCTGTATGCGCTGCGGGGTGCCGGTGATGGTGATGATGCGGTCGGTGGAGCCGGGCAGCGGCTCGGCGATCTCGATGCCCGCGCCGCTCTCCGCACGGATCTTACGTATGCGGGACCCGGCCTTGCCTATTATCGCGCCGGCCAACTGGAACGGAAATAATAGTGTCACATATTATGTACCGACCTAGTTGACGAATACCAGATAACTTGTGCTTGAATCGTGAAGTTTTGTTTTGAATTTATGGTGGAAAGTTGTAATGATGAAAGATACTAACGTCTTTGGGTATGGTGACTTGCGTGGAGGTATCCTGCTGGTTGCCGCCGCCGTTGTTGCTGAAGTTGCCACCTCCACCTTGGACGCGGCCGCCGCCACCACCACCGCCGAAGTTTCCACCTCCGAAGCTGCTACCGCCGCCACCACCGCCGCCGCCGCCACCTCCGAAGGCACCGCGTGGTGGGCCGCTGAAGCTAGCTCGCGGTCCGGGGCCACCGAAATCATTGAAAGGCGCTCTAGGGCCACCAGGTGGTCCGCTGCGGCCTAGGGGCGGTCCTCTCGGCGCGGGACCCCGGCCAGCGGGGCCCATGGGCGGCATGCCACGCGGAGGCCCGCGGGGAGGTCCGCGGGGCCCACCACCACGAGGTCCAGCACCACCACCGGCGGCTCCTCCCTGACCACTACCGAATCCTCCGTACTCATCAGCGTAGAAGTCATCGTAATTGTGCGGATCATAATTTTGTACCGCACCTTTTACGGGGACCTGTAATTTTACAAGTAGAGTGCTGAAAGTGTCAAAATGTCCAACCGAAAAAAGTTTAAATTGGACTAACTACTTGTAATTACAAAAAAATAGTTACGAAAAAAAAATGATATGTAATAGGTATAATAATGATGTATTCACCTGTCTAATGAGGTCGAGAACCTCCCGGATGCCGGCGGCCACAGCCTCGGCCTTGCCCACCAGCTGCACCACGCGCTCCGTGCTCTGAGGCGCGGGGTTCGAGAAGATCTTCAGCCGAGCGCCCGTTTTCTGTAAGAGACAATGCGTGCAATTGTTTATTACACAACAATACAAAATATTTTGTTATAACGGATAATTATGTTAAAAGTAGGGTGTTTCTGTCCAATAGTTGATATTTATTTATTGCATTCACTTTAGGACGATGACAAATTAATGTGGATCCTAAGATATTTGGAAAAATAAATATGTCATGTTAGCGGCCAGACAACTTCTTGTAATGAAGTTCTAAAGTATATTGTATGAGCTTTCAAAATAATTTGAACAAAAGCCATTTACTTAACAATTAATGTTAACCTAATTCCGAGTAAGTCTAATCCAACGCCCTAATTCCAAAACAAATTACATAACACCCATTCTGAGTCGATTTGTTTACGGCAATCTGTCGCGACACAGTCCCGTTGTTATAGAGTGGCATGAGAAATCGATGTGTGATCAATTACCGATATTAGATAACGTCAGCGTACGTGTGTGGTGTGTGGTGTCGATGACGTTTGACAAGCGGCGGGGCGCATGCGCGGCCGCATCGACCGGCGCACGTGGCCGCCTCGGCACGCACAAACAACCGCTTAAACCCGCCCTCCGCACATGCGAGCCACGGACCGCAACGCACCGCCTACACCGAGCCATTGCTCAATACTGACGAGCGACAACTCAATTCACTTCACACTTCTTCAGTTACCAAACACTACACTGTTAGATCCAAAAACTTAATCGAACTCAAATAATTATAAAAAAAAATTAACACCCGAATAAAAATAATTTGGAACACGGCGAACGAAGTATAAAGTCGAAGGTACAATATGACGCGAAGTACAGAGCGGGCGGAGCGACCATCCCTCGAGGGTGGTCGGACGCGGAATGAGCGCGACCGGCGGCGCTTGCAACACCTGCCCGCCTCCCCTCCTTGCACTTGTGGGGCTCCGAGGACAGCTCGCACGCGCCACGCCTACTATATGCCGCTGACTACTGAACAGACAGTATTCCCATTCCAAACAACTAGGGACAACCCACTTCACACAGATTGAACCACTTTGAAATTGGAACAGTGCCTGAAACTGGAATTTTACATATTCTGACGCGTTTTCGTTTCGTTAGAAACCCATGTGCTTATTATTATATTGTGTCTAGAAAGAATCTGCTGCAAGTAATCTCTAGTGGTGCTAGTATTCAGCATCCATCACAAAAGTAAACCGCTTCTGATCCTCGTCACGAACGCGAGTCCGAGACGTCACTCACTATGAAAAGGATCCGCTGGCGAAACGTCCGCGACATAATTTATCCGCACACTCACTCCGAGTTTATATTCGCGAGAAAACTCGTCAGCTAAAGTAGAGAGACCAAAACTGCTTCGTGACCAGACTTTCAAACTTTTTCTAACAAAATAAACTTGACTATAAATCATAAACATGCCAGACTAATATAACAACATACAGTACTTTGCACCTACAATCAATCATGAAGTTCGTTCGTCTAACCATAAAAGCTGCTGCAAATATTTGAACACAATTTGTCTTGATCAAAAGTGAAGCCGTCTTTGCACGAAGCTAAACCGCTACCGGATAGGGTGGTTCACTTCGTTCTAACCTGTATCTAAGTATATTGGTGCTATTTGGAACAGTTCAGTAGCAGAATGCATTAGTTGGGGCTTTAAAATTCGAATAAGATTGTCTCACCAGATCTAAACTAGATAACCCGAAAGCTAATCAATAGTGGGGTAAAGAACATTTGGTAAATAATTAATAGTATTCACGGGCATGTTTCAGTACACACATCAAGCCCAAAATGTGTTGCTGGCAGCATATTTCCCCCGGGAACCTGCCGCTAATCAGCTACTGAGCAAGTCGTAATATTTCCAAACAAGCTGCGTTAACATTATTCAGATCAACGCTAGTATTCCCTGAACCACTGAACAATGTAGAAATTATAGGGCGAAATTCCGAAAATGTTGACACAGTTAACTTTCAAATTAGAATACGGATCAACAACCCTCCATCGATCTCTTGTAGTATTGATCCGAGCGCTCAAATTTTACCTGTTGCTTATATTTCGGGGTTGGGCTTTTCTAGAGGTAGGACAACTTTCAAAATCGCTAAAAAGGGGCTATTTTACCCAAATCTAAACAAAAGCAGGAAAACCGGTCGATACGATTCAAAGTAAAGAAGCCGTATGTGAACCGGTGCGGTTCGATCGGAAACGGAAGCGGCTAGCTCGCGAGCTGCCGTGGGCCGTAATTGTCGGGGACAGCCACAGGCCGGTGTCACCCGCGCCTAATTACACCGACGACATATGCGCGCCGGCTGAATATCTATTGTTTGTCTAAACGTAAATAGCATTACAATTTTATACCTAAAAGCTGGTTTCATTCCCATTTGCACCCTCAATTTCAATGTATAAATAATTGAGGTACTGCCATGAGAACGGTTAAACATATCCGCTGTAACATTTTTTGTGGTGTACATCGAGGATGTGGAGGAGGTCCACAAAAAGTTTCGTGCGTCACGTGCGCGCTGCTCCGGTAACCCGACGCCGCGCCGGCGCCGCGCGCTTCCGACGGATGAAGCCCTATATGTTATATTACCCTACGGCTATTTCACAATTCTACCCAGAACCGCGAATTTCATAACAAGTAACATGGGCCTTAACAAAACGTTTTGTTACAACTACCAAGTTTTAAAGGAAGCCAAACGTTTATATGCTTACGTAACGTGAATAAACTGGACGGCAGCACTTGCGCTAATAAGGCTGCTCCAAGTATATTTTATACATTTATCATAAGACCTCAATGGGCGATGTTGGAATAAATCCGTCCTTGTTGCCGTAAACGCAGCGCTTTGTACGAAATTTACCTGCACGATTCAAAGATAGGAGCGGCGGATGCGGTGCCATATGTTCGAAATTTCTATTTATGTACGTAAGGAGGCCTCCGAGGGGCGAGGAGCTTTGTGCAAGTAGGTAGGTTGGGTGAAGCCCAGGTGCGCGCGAGCTTTTTGTGAGGCCTTCCGGCGGCTGCGCGCGCACCTGCCGCCCTGCGCCCGGCGACCCGGCAGCTGCCGCCCGCGCACGCGCCGCCCGCTCGCGTCTCCCGTCACTACTACACACTTCAAGAACTGTCTGCCCTAAGTACAGTTCGTACATGAAGGTCGGTAACCTCTTATTTATTCCACCTCCATCCAGCACATGTCGATTCACTTGCGTTTTGAATAGCGCCAATAATAATAGCTTTTGCGCGAAAACACAATGTTGCCTTTGTCATAAGGACATCCCCATTCAAAGTATTTTTTATTTAGATAGTATTTCCATAAGGATATTGTTATTTCTATATAAAGAATTTCGTGTCTTGTTAAATTGGGCCCGAAACATAAATTGAACAAAGGAGTTGCGAGAACAGCTGATCGAAAGTAAAAAAAAACGCGATTGTCGCAAAATGGACTCAGGTAGATCACGATTCGAGTTTTTAAATTGTTTCCGGAGAAGATCAACATTGATACATTCAAATGCATTATTCGCGAGAAACAGACAAGTCCGTTCTTAGATACACCCTAAGGCACCGAGCCGCCACCAGCCACGTCTGAAGCATCAGAGTTCGTTACTCAAATCTCCGGACAAACATCAGCTAACTAGCTCGAGTTATGAAATGCAACACCACTAATAGCTAGATGGCGAAGTTATCGGCGTCCCGCCCGGCGTCCAGAGACTCCAGACAACGCCAGCACGTACACGTTTTATAACTTTCAGCGAAGTTGCTCAAGCGGTAATTGATCCTCCGCGATGCACTCTGCAGTATGCAGACGCTTTGCCTTGTTTGTTCGACTTGACGACAAATTATGACGTCTACTGTCGTGGCTTTTGTGGAAAGCGCGACAACGCGATTTTAAGTTACTTAACTATTCCCGACGACGGTCGTGGTTCAAACTAAAAGGATTCTCCGAACAAAGGAACGTTTTCTATAACATTATTAAGTGTATCTAAAAATTACATTGTCGATGATGAGATAAAGGCTCGGGATTCGGGGCGGCAGCTGCTTTCACATCTGCCTTGAAGCCCGCGCACCGGCACCACGTGGCCGGAATGCCATCGGTGTCTACACGATAAAAAATCCTTGTATAACTGCACCTTCGTTCGGCAGATGACTGCTAGCAAGTCGTAAAAGCTCGATGCATCTGTTCACCTCTATAATTGGACGTAGATAACTGGATGCATTTATTCGCGAAAGATATAAAGTATTGACAAAGGATTTCCGCTCAGAAATTCTTAGCTTGGTGACAACGATAAACCCTATACTATGTGCTGTCAAAGTTTATCAACATAAGCGTTATTGGAATGATAATATTAAGTGTTCGATAGATATTGTATTAGGTTCGCGTTCGCTAGAACATAAACAAGTCTGGTGCCCCAACTAGGGCGAGATCAATTCCAGTGATTGTTTCAGGACGTTTTATTGACTTTCGACCGCGCTGTTGTTGTGGCAGATTGGTGAAAGAATCAGGGCGTTCGAAACAAACCGTATTTTTGCGACAATAATTGGAAATGTTCGCTGGAATGCTGCGAAAGAAATATTTTATTCGAAAGGCAGTTTGTGGTCTACATAGATTTTTTCCGGTTCGGCGATTCGATGTCCAGGTAGATCATCCGGCAAATGAGTGGAGATTACACATGCGGTCTGCGGACACTAGAGTTTCGTGTAGAGCGCAAACGTCCTAACTAAAGATTCATTCTTAGCTCTTATAGTTCTTTGCCTACCTCTCGCAGTTCTTTAATCTTGGCTCCAGCTTTGCCGATGACGCAGCCAGCGCGGCTCTGGTGAATCAGTAGGCGGACGTCCAAATCTTCTTGGTTGCTCTTCGGACCTCCCTATTGAATAATAATTCTGGTTTAGCAATAAATTCTTAAATAGTTAGCTAATTCCGGGCAGATATTCGATGTCTTTTCTTGTTAGTTACAGATAAACCGGTCTACTTGCTTACACCATGATAGCAGTTTATTAAATACAGCATAAAACATCAAAATGAAGGTATAATAACGATTAGAAATTACGTGTGGGTACAAACTTTCACTAACTTAGTATCGCATACAAAAACGAAAAACACTCATTAGGTACTAATACTTACTTCACCCAAACATGGAAGGATCTCTTTTACGATATCCAGAATCGTGTCGACGTCCGGCGCTGTTATCGATAGTACCCTGAAAAACAATAGTCATTAACGCAAACTATTTTCACAATTCTGGGCAATAAAATCACAGCACAATATTGAACAACGGTACAGACGTATCAACGGTCAGGGAGGTCTGGACTCATTAGTAACTGAAGCATGATGGCGATGAAACTTGATTTCCGTACGTGTCGTACTCAGTAAGTAGATGCCTTCCAGCGTGGACAGAAGTAAGTCGAGTGAGAGGATTCAGTCCTAAGGGAACAGACTTATAGCGGCTAATGAGCGAGATGCGAGGACACCGAGGTCGTGAAAGTAAGATCAGAAGGCGTCCAGTGCGACACAGTGCAATCCTGCGGAGGTGATGAGGACGGGAGCTCGAGATCGGAGTAAAGCGCCTAACGCCGGGAGCTAGTGATGTATTACAAGATTCCATTCCTGACTGTTGACGAGCAGAGAGCAAGAGCTCCACTCGGGCTGTATTAACATTTGAGAGTAGATGTTGGCGATATAGTTTACCGTTCGGGGCCGGGGCAATCTGGGACTGTTATAGAGGCTTTGTACTGCGTGGCGGGGCGGCGGGTGCGGGGCAGCGGCGTCCGGCAGGGGCGGGACCGGCAACCAAAACACGCTGTAGCGGCGCGCCCCGCGCCTACACTCCTCACCGTAGGCGCGCACTGACCAGCTTCAACTCTACTACTATTCAAGAGTTGAAAGTGGCCAAGGGCGTCGGTGCGAGTGTAGGCGCGCGGCGCATCGCGCTACTAGCCACAGGGGCGTCTCGGGGGCGTAATGACCTGCAACTGGCTGCCGGGGGGTTATTCTGTCTATTATTCTACGGACTCGCCGCTGTCGCAAGACTCGATGCCGAGATGAACCATCGAATCTTACAGTCTTCTTCGTTCATTTTATTTCTCTTTGTTATCTACAAGACAGACTAGAATAGCGTATATATCATGATTAAAGCATAGAAGATTCGGGTCTGATAGGTTTTTATATTACCCAATAGAAGCACAGAGCAGTACAGTTTTTAGATTTTATAAGATTGGTGGACGTACCTGTGGCGAAAAAATGGTTAAATGTTAAATATATAAACTAAAAACATTCAGATAGGCAAACAATGATAAAACCAAAAAACATTAATGCAAATATAATCTTACTATAATTATGTATAGTGAAATAAATTTCTTTATTTAGATTGATCTAAGCAACTTTAATGAATACCTTGTAAATACCTGCTATTGCTTGAAAGCTTACGAAAATACATTAATACTCATAGAAGAACTAGATTAGAGTACCTATAAAGTAATACTTAATGTTTCAAGCTTACTTATTGAACGAGTCTACTCGCAACAATCCACTACTTACTTCACGTGTAGCTGGGGACATTATTGTAAATACTGACCTGATTTCTTAGCTTGGAAATATTTGCGCCGCCCTTCCCGATGATCGAGCCGGCAACCTGATGACAATAACGTAATGGAAATAGCCCCTTTAAATCATATCGGTTGAAACGGACAGAAAACTACAAGAGAAAAAAAAAACCATTCAATTTCAGTCATTGTCTGAGACTTCTTGCCCACTTCTTGTAGTACAAGGAAGTTTTTCTCAGCCACGGAATTTAACCAACTCACGAAAGAACAAATAAATCATTAATCTAAAATTCCAAGTACATTTTCTAATCACTTTTACTCTTCATCGTCCATTTTGTGCGAAGTAAGTTTCCATTCATAAGTAAAATCCAGAAATAGCTACTAGTGGAAATAACCAGTGTTACAACCGGCCCTTATATGCTAATACATGTTCAGCAAACGGTACATAAACACGACCCGTGCGAACTGCAACCTCACAAGGCTTGAATTGATTTTATGCAATTTTAATGACATGGCCGCGTGAGGGTTGGCTAAAGGCAACCAACTGTAAACTTAACACGAAATTCTGTTTGGGACTCGTGTATATTGTTTTTTCTGCTAGTATAGATTGAATTGTTATACAATTTATTTAAATAATTATACAATTGAGTTATATTTTTATCAACATCGTTGGAAGTTGAGGATGCCTTTGTGTGTTTAAATTTATCCAGTCCAGCAACCTGATTGCTTAACACATTTGTGTGGCAAACCTTTTTCATTTTAATATTTCATTGATAATACAGCAAAATAATGTTTTGAATATTCTTCTGCCCGAAATAACGATATGTTGGGTAGTAATAAAATTGAAAATATGTATTACGCAATAAATTTATTTGTTTAAATTAATTAAAACCGTTTATTCGAAAATCAGAGATATACTTATACTTACAAATCATTATTCCTAACTTATAAAATGTCCCTAATCTCAGTGTACCTCTTGGCTTAGACCTCCTCTAACATTTCCCACTGGAGTCTACCTGTACTAGTCTCCAC
Organism: Orthosia gracilis; assembly: GCA_947562075.1. Classification (NCBI taxonomy): domain Eukaryota; kingdom Metazoa; phylum Arthropoda; class Insecta; order Lepidoptera; family Noctuidae; genus Orthosia; species Orthosia gracilis. The sequence goes on from OX387273.1 coordinate 30,662,695, forward strand.
CTTGGACCAGAGGTCATTTTAATATCCTCCACTGATCTCAGCTGAAATAATAAAATTAATAAACATACCTTGCTCGGTATCAGAAAGGTAACTTCGTCGTCTGATTGCCGCGGACGCTTCTGCATGGGCCCGCCCTCTTCTCCATATGCGTCCCGCTTCATTTTACCTGTACGACAAAATAATTACAAGTTCATAAATAAAATCTTTATGATCCGTCTTAGTCATCATTTAGAGGACATACGTCCGGTTTCCAACTCTAGACATAGGCTTCCCCTCCCCTAGGATCGCAACGACGACAGATCCTTTCTTGCCGCTTCCAATGGATTCCCACGAACCAGGTAAGGTACCGGTCCACCATATGGGAATCTAAAATTTAACTTTGAATTAACTATATTTCAGCTCAGTGTCTTAATCCATACTAATATGATAAATGCGAAAGTAATTCTTTCTGTCTGTTACCTTTTGACGCTTAAACCGCAGAACCGATTTAGATGAAATTTGGTATGGAGATAGTTTGAGGCCCTGGGAAGGACATAGGCTAGGACATTTGCATCCCGGAAATCATCCTTAACGGGGTGGAAGTTTGTATGGAAAACCTACAATATTATTGCTCGATATAAAAAAATAGGCTGTTCGAAGTACTTACAAATGCTACGCAGACGAAGTCGCGGATAATAGCTAGTCCACAATAAATTTGCTATGCCATTAAGGAATTCCTGCTAAGGCTCAAGAATTGTTGTTTTGTCTTCAGCCTTCGTTTAAACGTTCTTTGAATTTGAACAAACGCTACATAAGCATTGTTTACATCGCTAGAATTTTCCACGTGTCGTGAATCGAATCTTATATGAGGGTTCGTAACGATTTTAAGTGCATATTGATTGATTTTTAACAGATGTATGAGTTTTTAATAGTTATTTTTAGAAACGATTTCGATTAGGCTTTATACGATTCCTTCTTCCAATGTGTTATATTTAAGATCCACAGTCCAAACTATTATTTGTAGTATTATTATTTTTTTAATTTTGTAGACATCAATTGTATATTTTATAAATTCTTAGTAAGTGTTCATAGGTGTAATAAGGTTCCGAAGTAACTAGACTATTATCTGTATAAGGGACCGTTACGGCCTTAGTCCTGCAGGTCGCGGACGTGACTCGGTGAGGCGGACGGACAACCTACATCCTTTCGGTACCCTATTAACCTCCCTTACGAATAGATTACAAATGAACCTATTAGACATACGTTTTGCAACCATAGGTAATTTTAAGATCTTGTTTGCTCTGGACGCAAAGTTAAGATTTATCGGGCAAGCATTCAAATTGTTCGATCGGTTAATTTTCCTGTAGCCGAAGTTATTTAAGATAAGCCACTTAGGTATAGATTATTACACCATTAATAACTGATAGACAGAATAAAATAATTAAAGACTCTTATTTAAAAAAAAGTATCGCTTAAAATAAGTATAGCTCGCAGAAAACCTATCACCCAAAAACTCAACCAAAGCGCAAATCAAGTGAAACATAATTTTATCTGCCCCATTGATACGCCTACGGCGAAGCTTAAAATAAAACGTATTTTCCTGCCTCTCGGAAAATTTACAGGAAAGTCTTCAAAGTTAAATTAGTTATAATATAAATCGAGTTTCATTGAATGAATGGTTATTTTTAGTATGATCTCGTTTGGTAATAAAAAATTCCGCTGCTCTAATAGTTACGTTTCCACTTTTCCGTTTTGTCGCGCTTGCGGAAACCGGAAGCCGTCGACAGCGAACGGTGATTTTATTATGATTGGAATATAGTCATCTGCTGTCGTTTTTTAAATATATAAATGTTTACTCGCTTCAAGTTTACAATAGTATGTACTATTTAGTATAAAATCAATTAAATAAAACCCAAGCGAGTTGTATAGTAAATTGAAGAATGGGATGGACAAGGGGATCGTTAATATTTACCAAGTTTAGAAACAGTTATCAGTAAATTTATAAAAAATAACTTGACATAATTATTAAAAACATGAACAAAAGCCGTTATCGACCTCTTAATTAATTTGCACGCCTAAACAACACAGCATCTTAATGGTTTTCGAAATAACGAGCAACTTGGGAAACCGGGTAAATATGAATGCAATAATAAGAGCTTTTCATGAGCGGGTAATATTCATTTATAAGCGGGAAGTTTTTGTAAAGACCGAAGGGACGTATTTTCTATTTTCTTCTTTTATTGTTAACTGTGACATTACATTGCATCCACATGGAATTTAATTTCAGTTCAGTTCACAAAGCATTGTTGCATGTCGCAAGCACTCGACTATTTTTCAAACTAACTTGTTCGTGTCAAAAGTTTACCGGGGAACTATTAGAACAGGAGTTGGCATGTCGAGGTCTGTGGAAATGTGAAGTCCGCTAATAACAAATATAGCTGCTGTCTGGTGCATCCTTTTGTAAAAGCTGGAGGTTGATATTATACGCCAGAAGATAAACAGATTATATAATGGGCTTGTTGAAATTCCTTGTTTTATCATAATGTATTTCGTTCGCAACTCAGTTTCATTATTTACGGATATAAAACTACAGACACAGATTTTTGTTTTTGTAATTTTGTAAAAAATAGAGTAAAATTATTTTACTTTTTTTCATGTAATGTAAACAATTTGTTATTTAAAACGAGAATAAACGGGGACAATTCTTTGTTACTTAAAGGGACTTATTTTTAAAAAAAATGAGCATTTATAAATTTTATTCAAAGGTGTCTTTTTTGTGTTATTAGAATACAAGACGCTTTTATATTTTTAGAGGATTTATCAGAAATTAAAGCACAATAACTTATTAAAAAAAAAATACTGTAGGAACTTCAACTTACACAGGGTGAGGGAATAATGAAACAAAACAATCTCATCTCAATCAGCCTTAAATCCCTTAACATCTCGTGAGCGCAGATAAATGGATATAAGCAATTAAAACGCAGGTCTGTGAATTAGTCCAAGGGTGCAGATGGCACGTTTGGTCCAGCGTATGCTAATGTGACCGTCTGCCGGGCAGCAGGTGAACGAGGTCACTGACACCCGCAGGTGCACGCCTACATTCGCGAGTCGCGTTCGCGCCACAAAGGGTACCAATGTGCCAACTATCAACCATCGACAAAGCCTTCGACTTTCTTCATTGGCTGCGACTTCGCATTTTGATATGAAATTAGATTAGACAAGTAGAAATTTCTACATTGGTGGTGGTAGTTTTTGGTATATTTGGTGTAATTCTTAATTTTTATTTTAAACTAGCTGTGCTCACGGCTTCGCTCCCGTCAACTGCCTACCCTACTTACCTAGACCTACCTACCTACCTACCCTATTTACCTACCACGCAAATGCACAACGCCATCTATAGAATATGAAGTTCAACTGAACTGCCTGTGTTGTGATATTTTACTTCTTGAACACTTTAAATTCATATAACTTTTGATAGAGTGAACCGATTGCCATGAAACGAAAATTAAGTAAGTAATTCTTGAATGCACGCAGTTTTTTAAAAGTATTCAGTAATTATGTACAAAAATTATCTACATTGGTTTCGTACATTTTACGTGACGCGTACACAACTAAACAGACAAACAGATAAACAGGCATTCGGTCAAAAATTCCAAAAATGCTGGAAATGAGTTCTGTTGGTTATCCTTTAACACCCTGGCAATTTTTATGGATATTTTCGATGTACAAAAATTTTTCTTCGGATTTATTACATGTATTGATTAAATAATTTAAATGATAATATAATCAGTTCCATTTATTTCACTGTGGGAAGATTCCCAAATTTTCCTAATCTTGTGAAAAAACGCAACGCAAAACTGTTTAAAAAATACATAACATTGTACATCAATAGTAGTATTAGTAAGTACAAAAATAAAATAATACAAAGAAATCGCCAAACTTTGCAAACACAGTGGAAATGTTTGTTAAAGGAAAAAGAGCAGCAACGAAGAGTTTCTGGAATTAGAACCAGGTTAAGGACGATCAAAAGTATAATCGAATGCGTGAATAGAACCGGCGGGAGTGAAACGGGGCCCGGAGCCCGGCAGGTGTTCGGCGCACAAAGACCGACATACCGGTACCTAAAGACCAACTCGCGCAAAAAATATTATAAAATAAAAGCCCGCAGGCAACCGTCGCTCAAAATGTCACTACCAGCTGTCCCGCCTCACCTGTGTACCATTCCTTTACCTAGCCAACCCTCGGCCTTTACTTAATAACCTAATAAACATAATGGATTCTTAAACTCGTCGTTCCCTTTTATAATATTTATTTTTCTTTCAGTGTAAATGAGAACGGCGACTCGAAGAGTTGTAAATTAATTGTACGTCCAATAAAAACAGACAAGCGACCTTAAAAGTTGAAGTAATCTCTGGAAAACAGCGAAAAACTAAACTGAAAATAAAAGTCGCGGACCAACCCTGAAAAATAGAATTAAAAAAAAATCGCGGAAATGTACCATACTAACCGAATTTTTCAGGAGCGATTGGGTCTCGGCAGCTTACGCGTGAAAGCCAACATGAGCCATTTAGATTTACGTCTTGATTGAAATTAATGACAAAATTGCGAAAAAAATTAGAACTGTAGGTAGCGACTTGGTAAAATAATAAAGAGCGCGTGTGGCTTCATGTTGTTAGGTCTGGTTTACGTCTAGTTATGAAGACGTCCGCGGGTAGACTGACATCGTTTGTGTTCCGACGGGCTTTAGTACAGCACCCCCGAGACGACGGGGCGCCGGAGGTGCACATGCGCGCCACCCGCCGCCCCGTCAATAACACCCTGCCTCTCATTGTGCCCCGGAAACGACGACTTAACGAGTCACGCCGCAAGACGACACCCTGTTCTATGTCTAAGCCTACCTAGACATCTTTAATAATGTTACTAAGATTAGTGTTGATATCTGTAGCAAAAAAACTCAGTTCGCGTATGCGAAAGATATGCCAGGCGACTGCTCTACTTCTTTGTGCGAGCTTTTGCATCTGGTTATCATCTGGCATTTCAGGTTGAACCTTTCACAAAGGTTTGGTTTTGGGTAATTACATAGCTTCACTGACAGTTACCATGAAGATAGAGGGTTAATATAAGAAATACAGTCATATTGATTAAATTGTCGAGAACAGGGAGAAACAGAACGAAGCTCTTCCAAAAAACGCCAATTAGGAACGGGAGGATGACCCAACTAATTACGCAATATAAATTCAATAAAGGAGTCAAATCATATTATTTCGTTAGGCAACACACTCTTATCGGTGTGATGAGAGAATAATCTACATAATAAACATCCTAGGTGGCAACTCTAGCATGCGACACTGTCGTTACGGGCCAGTAATGTCCACCTACAACTTCACTTAACAAATTGATCACAATAAATGGACGTTAAATTCGTTGTTTCACGTCCACCTCAATAATAATAACATTAATAACCTTTTAGTTAAACGCAGTTGTTTCTAAATCAGTCGCTTCGGGACTGGTGAAGCGATTAACATGCGGGACAGAACTCCTTATTAATTTTGCAATATCACAAAAACATCGTATTTTTTTTTCAAAATTTGCTCCAACATTATTCGCAATATACGGGAGTAACAAAGAGGACTTCCTCGATGCAACATCGAGGGGGTCCTTGAAAAATTTCAAAGACACAAACAAGCTTCTGATCAGATAGCTGGATCAATATTTTACATAATTGACATTATCTGGACATGACGAAATTCAATGTTCCTAATGACAGTGGATAGTAAATTACTTACACTGCGGACAGAAGATCAATCAGACCATCCAAATGTTTCGTGCGATCGAAGTCCGATATGTGTGTTTGGACTACATTTCATAAATGTATGTATGCATACCTATATTTAATGTTTGTAGTTATATGTCAATAGCTAATAGCCTACCGATGAGCTACATCGAAGACAATGGTTGCCTAGGTGACCAAATGACAACAAAAATGCGCACTATAATAATATACTGCCGAAGGACAGCGAAATATGAAGATATTGGCCAATTGGTGAAAAGCTGAAAACAATCAATCTGCCAAGCCTTTCCCCCATGACATGACCATGTTAGGGTCAACTGCCAACCTAAAGAGATGCAGCTGACGACCAGTATTTTACCTACCTGACCTCCAAAACCCAGTAAATAGTTAACACGATAACCTTTGACAAGACTGGTGTCAGATTTTAGGCTTCTACCCGTAACGACGGTCAAAGATTACAAATGAAAGCCAGGGCCAAAGGTTAGACGTGCTTTCAGGGGCACGGAGAACTATCGGTATGAAATGGATGGTCACCTATCCAAAGATAAACCTCGGCAAGCGTGGCTAATCTTGAAGACTGACCCGTGCAGCTGTTATTATTTAGTCATGAGCTGAAAGCGCAAAACTGATAAGAATCTAATTTTAATAGGGATGTTTGTTTCCTGGGTAGAAAAATTATACATAATTATACAGTGAGATTATCACATTACATTGGACACGTATTTTTTGCTTTACCAAATCAATAAAAAATTACAAAGTTAAAGCGCATCAAAGTTCAGGAGTGGGGCTTGTGACGTCACTAAGGCAGTAGAAAGTGTACTAGCGGCGTGACGTTTCGCGATATTTCAACACACTATATCGTCGTCACTTTATGTTTACGTGTCAAAAGAAAAAATATCCAATATTTTTTATTAATCTACCTAAAGGACAAAACTAATTTTCAGTAAACTACCCTATTAAACATTTTGGTTTTCTGGACCCTAGATGAATGATGTTGTTAAGATGACAAATGAGAGCAATTTTCATTTAGTTCCTTACACGTGGCCAGGGAGCGACCTTCAACAAAGGTGTTTGAAACTGATAAGTCATGCAAAGAAAATGCGATATTGTCACCGTCTTTGATTACATTTTAGCGTGAGATAAAACATGTGCTGTGAAGGTGAACTATCGGTTCACTCGTGAGAACCGATGGCTGTTGGGGACAATCATGCGGTGCTGACCTAATTGTAGCCAGCATTTCTAACTGCGATATTATTTTAAATAATTGTAGAAACTGTCTCAGGGCTAAATTGAAGTCTGTAATCTACCAGACACAGGTTGCTAAAATATTCAGCGACAGTGGGAACCTGCCAGGCGCCACCGTCCACCGCCTACCCTGAGACTGGACACGTGATGTCGTGGCTACACCACCGCCACCCATATCATTAATTCTCCCATCCAAGAGAATATGCAGGTGTCTTTGAGGCCACTTCTATATAATTCAAATGACCGTAATAACTAGTCCCGATGTTTCTTGTGCATTTTAAAGTAGAAAATGCACGATGTAAAACGGACTGATTGGAACTGTTTGAAAGGACATGAGAGGTGCGTGCATTTTTAATACGATGATAACGTGGCGTATTGATAGTAATACTGCGTCGTTGGTATCGTAGGCAGCGTTAATATTATAGCAACTTATGCCATAGGGCAGCCTTACTCAAAGTGTGCTCCGCGGAACCCTAGGGCTCCGTAGAGCCTCTGTAGGGTCTCCTCCGTCTCCACGAAAGTACTGGTCATAATTAAAAACTATACCAAAGAAAAATAAGGCTGCAGAGTAAATTTTGTTAATATACGGAAGTCACTAAAATTATAATATATTTTAAGCAAGTAAATTGTAAAACAGCATAATCTAGCGGACTAGCTTTGAATCAGTTAGTTAATAGTCATATAATCAGTTTTAATAATCCATTGTCAAGTCACCATTTTTAGAAATGTCATCAGACTCCAGTATTCCGAGTCGCTGTTCGAAATGTCTTTGAATGAGTTTTGGTGAAGGATTCGTAATGAATATCCACTTCTTGCCACAAAGGCCCTGAATATTCTTTTCCCTTTCCCAACCACTTACTTGTGCGAAACAGGATTCTCGACTTATGCAGCTACAAAAACCAAACATGGATGCCTAACCTGATATGAGACTTCAACTCTGAAGAGAGTTGAAATCTCATCAAGCCTGATATAAAACAATGTATGAAAATTAAAAAACAGTTTCATATCTCTCATTAGTTCAGTTAAATATAAGTAATTATTATGAAATGTTTATTTGATTACTAATAAAAAATAAGTACACATAAGCTTATTTTATTATTTTAGGCAACAAACGTATTTTAGGGCTCCGCCAAATATTTAGGTTTCCAAAAGGTTTCCGTTGCTAAAAAAGTTTGAGAACCGCTGCCATAAGGGTTAGGATAATTCTTGGAATAAAATATGCGGTTTTTTCTGAAGTGGTACGCATGCGGCAGGTAGTTGTGAGTAAGGAGTACACGCCTGTCTCATATATTTTGCTAAAGTGATTCTTACGCGATAAATTTGGGGACGTTTAGAGAACAAGGTCTGCGCAAAGGTTCGTAAGGACCTGATCTATTATTGATAGAGGCTTTGGCAAAAGCCTTTCGGCCAAGGGGAAATTCGATTATGGATGCTGTTGTGAAACACCTTGTTATTTATTTTCAGTAATTCAATATATATTAGGGACAAATATATTAACCATCGAGGATAAAATGGTTAACTAAACCATGTTTTCCGATGGTGGCTTTGAAGTAAAATTGAGAATCAATCAATTAACGCTGTCTGGGACACCACAGGTTAAATAAGACTAAGTAACAACATCAGAACAAAGAATCGTTGTTTATCGCTCAGCTAACATTACCACTAACGTTTTTCGTAAATCGTGAAAGGATCCACTTAACCCTCTGAGATTGACGACTAAGATTTTATCCGACAGTATTCAATTATTCATAACATCACCGTGCGCTCACATACATCGCATAATAAAATCTTCTCCGGAATATTTTGGCAAAATCATCGTTACATAGTGTTGTGCTCAGTATCACGTGATTGCCACTTCATACAAAGCAATCGCACTTATTTCACGCTCGAGGGCCCACGTTGGGCGCCCGTGTCTGTCGTATCCGCTTTAGTATAATGTGCAACGAACCATGAAAGCATTATAACCTTACTTACAACTTTACTACGCAAATATTCGCTACGTTTACAGCTTTCTGCGAGATAAACGATCTTTTAAGCGTACGCTACCTGAACAAGACCTTAATTTGGATATGGGTGTCATGTAACATAAAAACTAGGGTCGCACATTCGGAGCTAATCTTGAACATAATAGAAAAGGACGGCAGGTTTCAGGACTAAACCCAAACATTCCCCGGAGGAACATACCTGTATTAACTAATGATTCAAAGCAGCAGTACTTTCAGTTTTAAGACAGAATTTGGTGCTTCAATACTAAACAGTACTTAAGCCAAAATATGCGTTTTAAGGATAGCTACGACATCAAAGAGAGCAGTTGAAACAAGCTTTTAGAGAATACATTATACTCCTATAAACCAGATTGATATTTTTACTTGCACTAAAAGTATAACAGAAATATTTTAGGAGAGTTTAAGTGGAAGCTACGTTAACAGTAAACAAACATAGTTTTATTTGCTCCGGTCCCTTTACTGTCAACGAGTATACAATTCAGTAGGGTAGTCAATTTAATCGCCCATTTCGCTTTATAATCGGATTCCACTCAAGTTAGATGCGTGCAAGGGTTTGTAATTTAACATAGTTCTAAGAATGTTCCAAAGCGTTTGAAGTTGCCGAGCGCATTACCAATTCTTAATTATTGCCTAAAAATGTTAAGAGCGCAGTTAAAGAATTGTTTCTATTTGAAGAAAACGTTTAGGTAATTAGGAGAAAGGGGCAGCGTGGAGGGACTCGGTCGCCCCCTGTGGCCTTTCAGACAACGGTTATCCATTTCGTTTCCTCGTGGGCCGGTGTGCGTGAATATTTGATGTTTCTATCGATCATAACTTCTTTGCGGGGCCACGAGGCACCGAGAAGGGCCTCTACAGAGTAGCAACTGTTGTTTAAGAATTATATATTTCTAGCTGCCGCCTGCGTGATACATATTAGTACTTCTCCCAATATCTTTATAAATTATAGCCTATGTGTTATTGCAGTGGATAAGTTACAAAGAGAATGGTATTAACATTATAAATAGAGAATCGAAATTCTTTGACATCGAACAGAATCCCCAGGATCCCTTCATTCTACTAACAATGACGTGTTTTGCTATGAAACCACACCACACTAAGGTCAACTAGAAGAAAATGTCTTTTATACCTGTGTATAAAGTTTTATTAAATAAATTGGATTTTGACCGATTTGTCATTCTAGCCACAACGTCAATTGTAACTAATTTATTGCAATGGACACCACCGGGCGTCGTTGAGTCGCACATTTTTATCAGTTTGGAAGCAAAATCCGTGATAAAATGCGTGATTCAAGCTTATCACAGAGAGGCCGTGCTCGCCCGGCAGTATTTGTAGAGGGTAAGCAGTACTGCTGTCGCGACCGAATTTGTTGATGTAAACGTACCTACTGTTATCATGCGAATCTCGCGAAGATGTCGCAATATAATTTGTCGAAATTGATCACAATGGTAATCAATTTGGCAGACATTCTTATTGAACATTCAGGACATAGTAACAAAATTGGAGAATCGAAACTAATCAGTTAAGTCAAATAACTCTCGTGTTTTTTGTTAATTGCTGGTAATGACATTAAGTTTTCAGTTAAAATATTATTACTCCACTTCAAGTCTGATCTAATTACATCATTACATATTCTCCACTTGTCGACCAATCGGCCTACCTACGATTAAGTGGCGACGGAGCTCCAATTTTCTTTTCAGAATAGACGGACAAGAACGACACTCGCATTTAATATGTAAAGCATAATATCCCTTTATACAAGTCCGTAACGGATATTTGCGTGCAAGTCAATAAGGTAAAATAAATATCAAACGATGCATTTAAGGGCGTAATGGGGTTGTATTCATGACTTATGGACGCGACACGGTGGTTACGATGTAAAATAGTCTAGAATAGGAAGAAAGGTATCGGACGGACGTTTCGTGAGTATAATTGGAGAGGCTCGTGGGCGTGCCACACGCTAGGGCAGCGCAGTCGGGCGGGAGACATCTTGTATGTATTTGCCTCTCTGTAATTTCCCCGTCCGTCCGTCCTTGTATATTTAAGCGGTGGCGTCGTCCGAGCAGCTCTCATGCATATGTCATGAGCAGTTGCCGCGCGACGGTTTGTTGACGGTCGAGCCGCGGGAACCGCGACCACCGGCCCCAGCCCAGGCCCACCAGTCCCACCACCGATAATTATTACGTTCTACTTTCGATTCCGGTGGCTATCGGCGCCACCCTCACCGCTCTATGGTGGCGCCGCGATGCCGCACCACCACGACCAAAGGGATGAGGCGACAATTACATTCCCGTTTTCTCCAATACTCTATTGCATGCACGATCAAATTAAATGGCAGGCACCGTAAAAGCAGTCACAACAGTCCGGTGTAAGCACGCAAGGCAATAAATAACATGGCTCTATTTAATGTTCCCGTGGGCAAACCGCGACGAGTTATTGAATAAAATCATTAAATATTTTTATGTCGTAGGTACTTAAATACTCTCGCCGGATTCAATTAGTTACTTTGGGAGATTTTATTTATACTGAATTGTATTAAGAAGCTGTATAATAGATTGATAGATACATAACAGTCGAGCCCCGACAGGTCCATCGCTTGCCTCGAGATAGATTACTTAGGAGATTTCATAGATGTTTGACTTTGTGATGGATTGCCTCACAATCCCGTTACGTTTTAAGAGCGAGAGGGAGATGAAGGTCATTAATTAACCACTACTGTTAACTCTGTATTAAGTGAAAATGGGGCCAATGGTTTTTGATATTGAGCAGTAATGGTATTTTTACTACCAGCTTTTATTACGTTTACATGGCTGGCTGTATTAGACTCGACGCAATTCTATAGTTTCGTCCTCCAAAGATAAAGTTATCTAATTTTAATTGGTACAATATTAGTTATAGACTTTTTATTTCGCGTTACGAAATTGAAACATTCATTATTAATTTTGTTATTGTGCAGTGCAGCGTTATCATAAACCTTCAAAAGGAGAACAAATACATTATATTTATCAAGTAATATGCTGCCTTACGTAATGTACCTATTTGACATTAAACAAATTGAATGCTTGTAGGTGAGGTGATTAATCATAATGGCATTTTATTTGATTGGTTATTAAGTATTCAATAAAAATTAACGTCACGACTACAAGTCCCGCAGGGGTAGGCAGGAGTTCTATTATTTAATGCTATGCATTTGATTTTATAATAGACGAGAGTCCTATTTTTAAATGCCACATTTTTTTTAATGGTTATTCATTGCTGTCCAAATGCTGGGCGAAGGATTTTTAGAAAATATATTTTTCCGGTCAGGAAAATGGGACTCCACCTTAGGAACACTGTAAAATGCAGTGTGTTCTTACAAAATTTCTGATCAGGCAATGAATCCATAGACATGTTAAAAAAAAGTATATACTTGAGACCATTTAAAAATGCATGGTGTTCAGAACCATCATCAAGATAAGAGGGGAGCCAAAAAAGGACTGTAGTGTATTGACAGAGCTGATAAGTAATCTCATCCCATATTGTGAGTGAGACATTCAGTCATTCAAATCAAACTAAAAACCTGAAGAATTCAGGTAATTTTACTACAGTCTGAATACTAAAACAAAAGTTGTTTGAAGATACCAGTAAGAAGACCAGAAGTTGCTGCAACATTACAATGCAGAATGTTTATATATGAAAACTTGTCTCTTGGAGTTGACTTCAGCCTCTCGCACGCCTTTCAAAGGATCGGGGGACCCCAGGATCCCGACATTGTCAAAGTAAAATAATTAATAATAATATTATAAAGAGGCAAAGTTTGTTTGTTTGTACCGAATAAGCTCCGAAACTACTGTATCGATTTTAAACATTTTTCTTCAATATAAATCTAAATTATCAGGCAGTAATATAGGCTATAATTTACTTTTTGGCGTGCGCAGAGAAATCCATTGATGATACAACATAAAAATTATGTACTACATGATTAAATTACTTACAAAAAAGTCAGGGAGGGAATATATCTAACTATCATAGTTAAGTCACAATAGCAGCTTTTGTGTTTTAAAATTTAATTACATCGCCGGTAGAAACAAAAGTTGATTACAGTATTTATGTAGCAGTAAAATATTTATAATTCCATGGAATTGAAACTTACACGGGTGAAACCGCTGGGCGCAGCTAGTTCATAATAAAGAGATAATGTATACTGATTATGATATGTAGCGGCCGCCATGGACCACGCACAATGGTCCACCTGAGGGACTAAGTTCGGAAACCAAACCCCCTAACATAGACATAGAACATGTACGGGCAAAAGTAATTAAAATTATGGTATATTTCATTTGAATGAAGCATTTGTTTGTCTGGGTGGACCTGGTTTCATGAAAAGTTATGTTAATGCCTCGTTGGTCTAGTGGCGGCAAGCACTGCTGAAAATGAGATCCTGGGTTTGATACCCGGGTCAGGAAGTGTTATTGGGTTTTCCATCTGGATATTCATAGTAGCAAGCTTGAGTCTGGATTTGTGCCCGGTTGGTAGCAATATCAACAAATAAATATTTTTTTTTCTCAATTTTCTTATGCTTTGGGCCGCTCTAGGAATTTCTTCCTGTATCGTGGTTGCGTTTAAAAACATATAAACTCACATACACAATACCCAGATCCAAACCACTAACTGTAGGTCATACAAATATATGTTCCGTTCAGGCATCAAACCCGCGACATGCAGGGCAGCAGTCAATCGCTCCACCACTGTGCCAACCGTACGCCCAAATGCTTTGTTGTTACATAACATACATGGGACTTAAACATAACAAGCAAAATGTGGGTGTAGTATTATTAAATAAGTGCTTCTCTGTCCAACCCGTTGAAGAAAACAGGCGTGACATTATGTAAGTCACATCGACGTGACTTGGGCTTTTTTGTGGCTATTGATTCGGATAGATCTGGACTCTATTTACTTTTAAACTATCTTCTGCCAGACGTTTTGCCTATGTGAAAGTAGAAAATTATCCCAAGGGAACATATTCCCAGGATAAAAAATATCCTATGTGCTATTCCAGACTATAATCTATCCCTGTGCCAATGGAGATTGCCCACAGACAGGCCCCTTAGGACGTATTGTGTGTGCGATTTCAATATTATCTTAAAAATCAGCTTTAATTTTTGTATTTACCAGCAAGTCCTTTACTTTATATGTACGGACAACAACTGATTAGGTTACTTCACTTGGAAATTTGTATGCACCTTATTGCATTGTAATAAGGGTTAATTATAAGAACAAAAACAGAGTTATATCTCGTGAATCCAGAAAAATAAATAAAAAATGTTTTCTAATTATGAATATGTGTTTTTTCTACAATTTACAAGCAAATTACTTTACCAAAACCAACCATTTTTCAAAGGGGCCCAAGTTCCCTTACAAAATGGGCATTCTCCTTTCATACAGATCTGTTCAGATGTTTGAGCGTGATGAAGTAACAAACACACACACAAGTTTTCGCCTTTATAATATTAGTGTTATGCATGGTAGTGCAACTTGCAAGTTATTGGCTCAAATAAAGTAAAAACGCATTCATACAATCATTGATTTGGATATGGTTTCCAAAGCAATGTTGAACTTCACAATGGTTTCTGATTATTATAGTAAGCATCATGATTGACTTAAATCATTCCTGAATGGTTTCCTGTTACGTTGATAAGGGAATTATTGTAGTAGTTACCATATAGAATGAATTTCCCTAACTGAATTGGCTTTTCCAAAATTGGTGATATGTGGCTGTACAAAAGTTGCACCTCTACCTAAACCTTCATGGAAAAGTATTCAACATGATTGGTATGTACCACATGAAAATATATTGCTGCGTACTTTTATGTGCTCTTTAATGTTGTATAATTGGCATTACGATAATGGTTTGAATTCTTTAGCTTTGGTTGCTTTAGAAAAAAGTAGACAACAATTTTATCAAAATATTTTGGAAGAAAAACCACATGAAAGTATAATAAATTATGTTAATTAACACTGTTATGGGTCAGATTCTACACATGGAGCATACCCAAAGAGAAGATGGAATTGTCATTTGAGAAGAAACATACAAAAAACGATAAAAGCTATTTTTACAAAATAGAATCTGGAGATTGCATCAACGCCATCAACTATCGGTGTAGAACTTTGTAGCGAATACCAATGTCACTTTATTACCTATGTGTATTATTAGAATGTTATTTATGAACAAGATTCGAGGATTTCTGCTGCTCTAATCCAGAACATGACTAAACTAACCCAGTTACGTTACAAGTAAACAATTGCTCAAAACTTATGTCATTTTACTTTTACTTCTGTTTTAGCTCGCAAATACCAATGATAAATACAAGTCCGGTAATCTTTTATGTGTGAATAACAATAATTGCAATTAAATCAACGCCGGTTGCAAATTAATCGATAACATGACATGACGGTCATGACTCGTAAAATTATCAGGCGATTAGAATAATAAAAGTAACTTACCTTTAGTAGATGATATGTAACAATGATTATCTTCTACACTAATTGTCCATACACGTGTAACGATACTTTTCAATTAACTTGAATATTAATAACCAACTAAATTGCGAACAGGAAAACCACAAAAAAATGGCGGCAATGCTCGGCAATAGGAGTGGGCGATACAAAACGTATATAGATATTGAATCTATATATCGTTGGAATATCACGAATCCGATATCGGCCTACACAAAAACTATATATTTGGCGAAACACTATATTGTGTACCGATTCGAATGAGCGAGTGAGCGAATCATACTAGACGTGATATCGGTATTACCTACTTCGCTTGCGCTTCGTTTCACAACAATACCGCTCTTTATTCTTTGTGATATTGTATCCTAATTTATTAGGTAGGTATAAACATTTGCTAAGCGTCGAGTCGTTTTATATTTCTATGGTGTTGAGTTTCGACGAATGAGGAACCACTTAGGCACTTAGCGACTGAGGCAAAAATCGAAGTAGCTATTGTAATCGTACTATTCGGAACCTTAACACTTTCAAATTAAGAATGTTTTTGAAAGTTTCCGATTTCTTTTTTCTGTTTTTGTGTATATTTTGCTAAGGTTATGTGGTGTCATTTCAATTTTCGACCTTATAATTATGATTTAAAAAGCAAATACTAACGCATATTGCATTGCATTGCACCGTTAGCTGACCTCTGGCCTTGCACTAGAAAGCGAAGAAATGATTTCAAGTGTTCTGTTTAAAAATAATCTAAGAATACTTTATTTTTATATTTTAGTTACTTTTGAACTATTGAGTGAGCGCATTGAATTGTTGTTGCTCCTTAATTAGAAAAGTTTTCTGTTAATTAGGTAAACTTTAATCTGAAGTGGCAGTTTAAATTGACTTTCTTTTTATTGGTGATTTTTATTTAGTATTAAAAAAAAAACAATTTATAGTATTAAAAAAAACAGTTTATTTCGTGTCTTGTGCATATTCTAAGTGTAAAAATAACTTTTTAATTTAGTGTGTAGTGTTTTTTATTAGGGAGTTAAGTACTGATTATAAACTATACCTTGTGGATCGAGACGGTGTAAATAATATTTTAGTGTTAATTAGTAAGTATAGGGTAATTTAGGGTATAAAGTAGTGAAGTAGGTAAAAAACATTTTTTAGAATGTCTCGTGTAAATTCTAGTGTTTTGTGGGACTATTTTGATAAAACCAATGTAGTAGATAAAAAAGCAAAATGTCGTGTTTGTGGTGATACTTATAGTTATAAAGGTACAACAGGAAATCTGAAGGCACATTTAAAAAAAAAACATTTAGATGCTTATTCTAGAGTTGTTACCGGCCAACGAGAAATTAGAATTTCCCAAGTGGCATCATCAAGCCACATTATTGCAGTGGAAGTATCTGCAACAGCGTCAAGTCAGGCAACGATGGCTACGTCAGCTGATAATACATCAACCACCACCACCTCAACCGCCACTACATCAACAGCACCAGCTGCAACTGTGATGCAAGCAGGATCAGTTTCGGCCACAGGCCAGGTAAGACAGCAAGGCTTAGAACGCTATGGGACAGCAAAAAAAATATCAGGTGATATGAAAAGAAAAATCGATAGTGATCTATTAGATTTATTTATCGATAGCTATCACCCATTTACGCTAGTAGAGGAACGAGCATTCAAAAAATTCATACGCTGGATTCCTGGTTACCAAGTCCCGACTAGGAAAACCATTTCAAACGTAATGATTCCGGCTTTGTATGATAAAACATATGAAGCTCTTAAAACTACATTGGCTGGAATAGAACACTTGTGCCTTACAGCTGACTTATGGACATCACGAGCCAATGAATCGTATTTGGCTGTCACAGGTCACTATATAACTAACGACTTAGAACTGAAGACAATCCTACTAGACTGCTCCAATTTCGAAGATTCTCATACGAGTGATAACATTCAAGCTGTGATAAATGAAATCGTAAATAAATATAATTTAACTTTCGATAAAATTAATTTTATTGTGACTGATAATGCTGCTAATATTCAAAAAGCCGTAACGAATATCGGCTGGAAGCATTATGGGTGTTTCGGGCATACACTTAATTTGATAGTACAGAATGCTATAAGTGATGACGCCCTGCAGCTAGTACTAGAGAAGGTTAAAAAAATTGTGCGCTTTTTTAAAAGTAGTAGCACTGCCTTAGAAAAATTATTAAAAGCCCAAACCAATGACCAGCCAAACAGTGTACCGAAACGATTAATACAAGAAGTTCCAACGCGCTGGAATTCCAGTTTTCACATGGTAAAGCGATTCGTGGAATTGGAGCAATATATTAGATCTACAGTTGCAGTAATAAAAAAAGACATGCCTATTCTCAGCAATGAAGAATGGTTACTACTTGCAGAAGTTGCAAAAATATTAAAACCCTTCGATGATGCTACAGAATCGATGAGCGGTGAAAAGTATATGACTGGTAGTTCAGTTATAGTCATGACAAGATGTTTAATAACATCGTGTGACAAACTTTTAGCAGAGGAATTTTATGAAGTATCGAATCAATTGGTTTGTACTTTAAGGACCGGGCTAATCATGAAATTTGCTAATATTGAAAGAAGCGGCACATTTTCAGTATGCACCTTTTTAGATCCCAGGTACAAACTAGCTGTCTTTTCAGACGAAAATGAAAAACGAAACACCAAAAAACGGGTGTTGGATCTGTTAAGTGGAATGATAGCGCACGATAGAGCACAAGAACATACGCCTGTCTCGACATCGGAATCCATCGACAACACTGACAAATTTTCACCTTGGACGATTTTGGGCGAAATAGTGGGGAAAACACAGAATGTTGGTACCCCAGTATCAAAAGCAACTAAAGAAATAGACACCTACTTGAATGATGACTTATTACCAGCATTCACGGGAACGACGTGGAATTGCCCTCTCGAATGGTGGCGTAAACATAGATTTACATATCCATATTTGGCGCAACTGCTGAAAAAATATGGCAACATCATGGCCACATCTGTTCCATGCGAGAGGATCTTCAGCAAAACGGGGCTGATCATAAATGATCGTCGCACACGGCTAGCGTCATCGAAAGTAAAGCAGCTCGCATTTTTGAATGTAAATCTCGATGAAAATAGATTTAAATAGATAAACTTATATTTTTAACTTCTAATATATTAAACTTAAGTAAATAGTGTAAATAAATTAAAAAAGTAGTGGGACTCTTAACATAAAATTGTAAATAGACAATGTAAATATAACGTATGTATATATCATCGTATGAACTTGTAAATACGCCTGCATTGATAATTTCATCATATGCAGCCAGTCCTAAGCCTGGTAATAGTATGAAGGGGAGTTCATTGAAGATGACAAGAAATTGTATGTTTTCTCTAACATTCAAAATAGGTGAAAAACGATACAGTTATACCCACTTTGTTCTTTTTTTTTAATCATATTAGGAAAAGTAATGTAAGTGATTTATCTTCAAAATAACAAGAAAATCAACGTTTGCTATCTACCAACTAGGTACCGGTGTATCCATACTAAATCACCTTACGATATGAATATAGCAAACCAACGCGTATGTGTTACGATTCACGGTATCATTAAATACGACTCGATATAATATCAAGCAATACCACGCGTGTACGTCAATATATAGTTTCAGAAAATATATAGTTTCGGAATCCGATATCAAATATCGATATATAGTTTCGATTCGATATTGAAAAAAAGCTATATTACCCACTCCTACTCGGCAATGGTAAAAAAAAGATGTTTGGTAGATTGGTAGGTTTTCTAGTTGTATTACCATTACCACTCTTTATGTTATTCTACCATAATATAGAAAATCGATTAAATATTGTAGGGCGGAATGAACACATAAAAGTAAATCATATTTCTCTACTTAAATTATTTTTAGAAACTGAAGTAGCTAACTCAACTTTTTCGCATTGGTTGGTTGTTGTAAAGTATGTGAGGGACGAACGAGAATATCTGCCTAGTCTAGTAAAAGTTACTAATAATTACTTACTGTTACTTTTGCCTTCACAGTTGTTTGTCCAAAAAAATATAAAAAAAAACAATGTCAAACAAAACTGTCAAAAATGTGTGATTTGTAAATGCGATAAAATTTTTCTCTCAGAGAGTTTCGGTTTGTTTAGTTATAAATTGTGCGTCTGTTTAAAAATCATTATAATTTTGTTATATATAGTTCGTGTTTAGGAAGATATACCATGAGGAATACTTAGTGAAAGTACTACAAAACATTAATTGAATTACGATTTCTGAACTCCAAGAAATGAAAAATGAATAACAGCTCGGATTATATTTACTGGTCCGAGCTACATTGCTCAAAAGATGCTCTTACGGATAACTATGGGTGGTTCATGCAGTTCCTGTTGGCGGTGTTGGCGTTTACTTGTCTAATAGGTAAGAAGTTGTGATATACAGGCCGAAGTTCAAGGTAGTTTGATAGCAATACCATAATATTGCGTACTTCTTTACATTACGTTGATCAATGAGACTCAGTACATTTTCTATGCAGTCAAATTCTCCTAATAACCCCTAGGCCCTAATAAAATATGTATTTAAATAATATTGACAGCTCTAAGATAAGTTATCTTAGTCACTGGATATTGACTTAAAGATCATCATTAATTTTATCTGGTTGCACTGTGCCCTATCTATATTAATAAACAACTACTGTTTGTATAGTAATGATGAGATAAACAATTTTCATTGAAGGTAAAAGATTTTGTGAGCCACGGTATGCACGGAGGCCATGGCTTATTTGGTTCTACGACACATCAAAGCAAGGATTGGGAGCACTGATCATACATGCAGCCAATGTGTGGCTGTCACCGCACCTCACTGGGAACCCATGCACATGGTAGGACATGTTACTTAAAGAAATACATTTGAAAATCATTCTTCCTCTCTTTGTTTTAATATCTTGCCTATATTAGATTCTTGAGTTGGAATTGGCTAATATGGGCTGCACCTACTCTATTGAGAATCATCACCTAATTATTGGTATTTTCTTTTGACTTAATATATGTCGTCTAATTTATAAAACAGCAATAAAGTATCAGATAATTTTATTAGGCAAGTATCCTATTAAATAGTAATAATATTATATATTGCTATAGGCTTTCCTGATTCAGTGGAAATTACAAAAAAAAAACTGCTGTCTGTTGAAAAGGTTAGGGTAAAAGAAAAAAAAATGGAGTGGAATTTAAAACAATTACATGACTATGACTCACAAATTATAATAAGTATTGAAACATTTATTTGCACATCATTGTCAAACAATCAATTATAAACCTTATCACATAGCAACAAGGTGTAATATCCCCTGTATGTTTACTGAAGCCTTAAAACCACTGTAACCAACATATTATTATTCTTTGCCATGTTCTAAGTATATTCAGCCTTTACTAAAGTGAATGTAATTGTCTTTACAGGTACATTGTGAACTTTATGCTGGATTCCACACTAGGCTTGCTTATAATATGGGCAGGCATCAGACTAGCTCAGCATTGCGCAAGAGCTTATGACATACCTCTCATTAATTTTGGTGAATATGGTAAGTGTGCAATAGTATTTCATTTTATAGTGGTTGTATTTTAACATCTTTTGTTATTGTTATTTTATTCTTAAGTCAAATAGCTTGTAATTTTCTACAATACCTTATCTTCTGTACAACCCTAATTTAATTATAGTAAAGGCCTGAACAAGTCAGTTAATTTTACAATGAATAGGTTTTTTAGCTTAAGTTTAGAAATGATTGTAATTTCATTACCCCAGATATGACATGACTGTCAATAACATGTTGGTAAGTCACAAATTCTTACAAGAAATTTTAGCAGGCTTCAACAAAGTTGCAGTGCCGCACCATATAATTCAACAGTCCGCATGAATTAGCCCACCAGGCTGCACGAAATGTTCCAACAAGACACGTGAAATAACTTAACACGAAATAATTCATCAGGCCCAACGAAATAGTTCACCAGGCTCCATGAAACAGCTCTTCAAGCCTCACGGAATAGTTAACCGAGCTCCACGAAATAGTTCTTCAGGCCGCACATAATAGTTTACCAGGCCCCATGAAATATCTCTTCAGGCCCGATGAAAGTTTGGCAGGCTAAATTAAATTTAGACTATATAGACATTCATTAAATCAAAATATTCTTATCTAATCTTGTGGAGGGGCCAAGAAATAACTCAGACTCTTCGATGCATATTGTGGACCCCTTGATAACATACTCCTCCGGAATGTCATTCAAAACTCTTTTCATGAAATTTACAACGAGACTAGGAGATATGAGCCTACAGTCTTCTGGTATTAGATAACCAACTCCTAGGAGAATCATTCGCTTACCAGCCAAACTACTCAAAATATTACTTCTTCTTCTTCTTGTTGCATATTGATTAACTCAAATAAAATCGTCAATTATTCAGATTTTCTCAATCCATTATGTAGCTACTTGGACAGCTCTGTCATTCTCCACATTCAAATCCTGAAAGGTAAAGGTCGTTGGGAATTAAATATTACTATAAATCTCTATTTTTCTACCAGGTAAGCCACCCATGTGTGCAGCATGGATATGCCAGTGCATACTGTACGCAGCGCTGGCCACGTTCGCGAAGTCAGTGTTAGCGCTGGTCTTGCGGCTGCCCCCGGTGGTGGCTGTGCTATCTACCTTGAGACTGTCGCCCGTCTCCGATCCTCGGCTGGAACTGGCAGTCGTCATGCTCATCATACCTTTCTTTGTTAATGTGAGTATTTTTAAACACCCAGAAAACTGCTACCTGTAGCAGTTTTCTGGGACCAAAGAAACGATGTATGACTGTCTGAAAGATGATTTGGTTGGAATGAAGCTGACTATTTGAATGACGACGAGTAGAAAATGAAAGAACGCTGATCACAAGTTAATTGGGATCGGCGCATAAGAAGAGGAGGATAAGAATGATGAACTCTTGATTCCGATAAGCATAATATATTCTCATAACGAAATTCAGCATAATGGACATTACGCATAATATTATTAGGCATAAATGTTTTGCGATAATGTTTATTGCCAAAAATACTGTTGGCATAATAATAATGAAGCATATTTATTTTATAAACGCATAATAATATAAACACTTAAGGCGATATATACGCCCCAATGTTAATGCAGTACTGGCCGTGCGCCCGCTCGGAGCCAAAAAATCAATATTGAACCTCCTTTTGAAAAGTTTTGTTTTCAAAGTATTATTTGATTTACATATGCTATTTCATTTATAAAAAAAAATCCAGCCATCAATTTTTCTGTGTAAAAATATTTTTAAACATCCAAATCGTTTTGGAGGAGTATCCAATAGTTGCGAAAAAGGATCGTGTTGTTAATAATTTTTTTAAAGCGAAACTATTAGATACACGAAAAAACCTTGTTTCAAAAAAAATCTACATGAATCAAACATATTTTTATTTTTCATAGCTTTTAACCTAGCCGTTACTAAGGAGTATGCTTTAGAGAGTAACCATTTTACGGCATTAAACCGGAGGAAGGCCCTTAATGTTCTTTGGAATAAAAATGTTAGCGGCTCAAGGGTGGCCCAGGGCCACCCCCGCCGCATCTTAACGTAATCTATAGACAAATAAATATTTTGCCTTAAAAAGTTATGCAACTACAAATTATGTCAAAACAAAATAGACCAAATGACAGTTATGGTAACCTTTGCTTTATGCCAAAGTATTATTTTGCTAATAAAAGCTATGCAAAAACGTTATGCCAAACAATATTATGCTTAAGAATGTTATGCCAAGAGGGGGATTCCCTTTTAGAACAAGTGCCTACACTACTTACCATCTATTTTGGAGTCGGCGTATAGTCTTTACTGGATGTAACTGGAACTAATTTTACATATCATGAGCGACTGCCTAGAATATAAATGAGCATAAGCGGATAGACAGGCAATGTAGCATTTAATAGTTTGTAAAGATAACCTTATTATCTCCGCTAAGTGATAATGTCGCCACAAATAAATAAACATTGTGGCGGGTGTGGGACGTTGGGGATATTCCCATTACAAGTGATTTTCCATTGGAAATAAATTAACCATTTGAACGATAATATTTAATCAATGATAGTCTAAAAAAACGTGTTAAAAATTAGTCAATCGAAATATTTTTTTTTTCTTCGATCCTTTCTAAGTAGGTAGACAAGATCTTCTTATTTCTTTCGTTTCGATGACAAATACAAAAGTCTTTGTTACCCTGCATTCTTTTGGATCTTAGTTGAACGTCGGGCCTATATACGAGTACCTTTTTATGAATCTATTCATTGAAATAATCTTGAGACATTGCATTTACGTTACACATAATTACGTGTAATCGAGAGATGGTTACTCGTTTCGTGCGATAACGGTAACATATGTATCTTCACTTCATTAGAAAAAAAAAAACTCAAATTGACAAACAATAGGTGTAAGTAAAAACAAGTAGGTATCTACTTAAAATTGATTTCTCTGACAGACAATAACGCACAGCCAAAACTGCTAGGTCTAGCTAGAAGCATACAATTTCTTCTATATAACGAGTTTCTTATGTAACGAAATTGAGAACAGACAGGACTAGTTCACACTTGCCCAAAACAGCGAGGAATGGAACGAAGCAAGGCAGTCCTTTGAAAAATTTACTGCCTCATTAGTCCAGTGGTCGTAAACGCTACTGCCGAGCATGAAGTCCTACGTTCGATTCCTGGGTCGGGCAAAGTGTTTTACCATCTGGAATTTCTGAGTAGCAGCACGTCTGCTGGATTTGTGCCCGGTTGATGGCGATAGAACCTACATCATCTACATGAGACCTAAACATAAATGGCGGATTGTGGATTTATTCCGTTCTAATACCATTGGTATTTATTTTACCTCATATTTATTTTGTATTCCGAACGGATACCACTCTATATTTAATTAAATTAATGTGCGAACGAATAAGTACTAACAACTTTAATTTGGTACAGTCAGCTCAGTCAAACTCAACCATTTTTTTCTGTATGGACGTTAGTTATCGAATTTAATTTACACCAATGGTTCTATATTAGCACATTCAATTGCTGTAAATAATTAAAAACTCGAAGATCTTGTCACGAAAACAACAGTTTCATTAAACCTATTATTCAGATCGTTGCAATAATTAGTTACTAGCTGCGCCTGCGGCTTCGCTCCCGTTAACTGCCTATCTTACCTACCTTTACTTACCCTACTTACCTGGACCTACCTAACTTACTTACCTTTCTACCTACCTAGATCGAGCATCACTGCACATAATACTATTTACTCTAGGGAGAAGAATATCGATTTTATACAAAAAGTAAGGAATGATTTGCTACGCGCCACCTAGTAGCACTCCAAAACACCACACCGAAACGAAAATATAAAAAACTTTTTTTCAAAGACGTACTACCGACTTCCAAATAAAAACACTACAAACTGAAAAATAACTTTTTTTTGGAAGTCGGTGTCTTTGGTAGGTACCAATCGTTATTGAAGAAATTTGGGAACATACTCTTTCAAACAAAAAAAGAATTTTCAAAATCGGTCCACAATTGACGGAGATATCGTGAATAAACAAAAAGAAAACAACTCGTAACTTTAAGTGTAGTAACCCACCACGTTTATCATTAGGCTATTCAGACGGACAATAGCAGCAGCGAAATTACGAACCACATTGCACGCACGTCAACGTCCTTATTGACATTAGTAGTATGATTAGAGACCTAAAACGTATTTTAGGTCGCATAACAACAAATAATAAAAACAGAATAAAATAAATATTTAAGTGGGGCTCCCATACAACAAACGTGATTTTTTTGCCGTTGTTTGCGATAATGGTACGGAACCCTTCGTGCGCGAGTCCGACTCGCACTTGGCCGGCTTTTTTTTCAAGTAAAGATCTTATAATTTCATACAAATCATTTTTACCGACTGTACCTTATATCTTTGAAATTGATTTGGTATTACTTTAAATTTAAACATTGGTATCCGTTCGAATTCGGAATAGAAAATAAATAGAGTTTAAACAATTATCAGAGTGGTATTAGTTGTTGGTATTAGAACGAAATAAATCGGAAAGTGGGTGAACTGCAGATAGATGTACCTTTGTAGTTGTACTACTTCGTTATAAAGGCAAGGTCATTTTATGTTATTTTATAAAAGTTTGTCATTTTTACCGATGGGAAATTCTATCGTGCCCTCAGCTTGTAAAATAATAAATGCAGAAACGTTATAGGTAATTTGTAGGCGCCTAGGTAGCACTTGAATAAACAATTTATTTTCCACTACAAATACTCGTCGCATGCAACTTGGATACTAAGTAAATCAATAAGTATGAGACAGTCAATAAAACATGGCGGGGCACACGTAATATTGTCTCGGTCGCTGAGTAATTTGTTAATGTCTTGAGTATTGAGCCTACAGTATACTTAAGAGTCTTCCACCGCTTAAGTGCCGTAAAACGGTTACTTTCTAAAGCATACTACTTAGTAACGGCTAGGCCAAAAGTTTTGAAAAAAATATATATTAATATTGATTCATGTACATTATTTTTGAAACAAGGTTTTTTCGTTTAACTAATAGTTTCGTTTAAAAAAAAAATAACAATACGATATTTTTTCGCAAGTTTTGGATACTCCTTCAAAACGACTTGGATGTTTAAAAATATTTTTACACAGGAAAATTGATGGCTGGAATTTCTTCATAACTGACATAGCATATTATGTAAATCTATATAAATAAAAAGAAAAGTCCTGACTGACTGACTGACTCATCAACGCCCAGACCAAACCCCTGGACCTAGAAAGCTCAAATTTTGCACAGAGATCCCCTTTGTAATGTAGACAAGGAATAAGGAAGGATTTTTTGAAATTCAATCCCTAAGGGAGTTATAGGTATAGGGGATGAAAGTTTGTATGAAACTCTTGTCATTTTTAATTTGAAATGAATGAAACATGGCTTTTAGCTTCTAAATATAAAATAAAAACATACGTGTTTAAGGATTTTTTGAATTTCATCCCTTAAAGGGGTAAAAAATGGTGATAAAGTTTGTAAGAAAAATAAATTGTTTATAATTAAAATTGCTTGAAATTTAGTATTTCTGCTCTTCAATACAATTAAAGAAACACGTGTTCCAGCATTTCTTGAATATCATCCCTAAAAGGGGTAAAAAGAGGTGTTAAAGTATGTAAGAAAAATAAATTGTTTATCATCAAAATGACTTGAAACTTAGTATTTCTGCGCTTCAATACAATTAAAGAAAACCTATTTAAGGAATTTCTGAATTTCATCCCTTAAAGGGGTAAAAAGTGGTTTTAAAATTTGTAAGAAAAATAAATTGTTTATCATCAAAACTACTTGAAACTTAGTATTTATGTTTTTAAATAGTTAAAAAAACACGTGTTAGAGTTTTTTTTTAATTTCGTCTCTTAAAGGGTTAAAAAGGGGTGTTAAAGTTTGTAAGAAAAATAAATTGTTTATCATCAAAATTACTTGAAACTTAGTATTTCTGCTCTTCAATACAATCTATCTATCTTCTATCTTTTTATATATAATAGGCAAAAGTGATTGACTGATGTATCAACGCACAGGCCTATCCCTTAGGGCTAGAAACTTAAAATTTCGCACACATGTTCCTCTTATGACGCAGGCATCCACTAAGGAAGGATTTTTTTTAAATCAACCCCCAACGGGTTTGTACGATATTTTTTATTCCTTAGACATATTTGCATGACATTTTGTATGAATTGAGTACGGCAAAAATAATGACTTACGTATTTCAGCGTTACCCAAAATTCAACCCCTAAAAGGGTATAAAATATTTATATAAACGCACAGGCCAAACTCCAAGGGCTAGAAACATAAAATTTCGTACGCATATTCCTCTTATGACGTAGGCCTCCAATAAGACGCAAAAAAAACTTTCTCTGTGTGCAAAACGGTGCCAACTTGCTGAACCTTAGAATGCTGAACGTCCAAATTCACCGGATATTTTTGGAGAATTTGTTACCACCATAGTGACATAATAATGTGTCATCGAAGAAACGATGAGCGTCTCTGAGAGCGCCTCTGAAATGAGCGCAAATAACGACACCAAAGAGAGAGTTATACTGACAGAAGAGTAATCGGAAGAGAGGCAGGAAATGTTAGACGCGGAAGAGGTTCGTTCGGAAGAAGTCCCTCGAACATGAATATCAGTGCAGCCTTCGTGCAGAGCTACTTAATCGTGACGACATCATCACTACCTCAAGCTTTCGAGCAGCGAGTCAAACAGCCAGCCCATTCCCGACTCACTGGGCCACAACCGCATACAGTTCCGACTCACCGCGAACTCTGCGACGCCGACGTCCGATTCTGACTCACGGGAACCAACCTGCCACTAGCCTGGCACGCATCACGAGATGTACGAACGACTCAACCACGACTCCGACCTCCAGTCTCCAGTGGGGGGATGTAGCGGCACCAACGCCGCCACTTACGAACTAATGACATTACGTCACACAAATCCTGCATCGCAAAAGCAAAGTTTTCGGCGCGATTTGAACACATACAACAGTCCGACAATAATCGTTGAGCAGTTGCCCAGACCATACACAATAACCATCTGGTTAGAAGATTCTCCCTTTTCTATGAAAGTTTGTGGTTTTCCCGTTTCATCATCGGACTACCAGACGTACGGCGATGCGCCATAGATACATGGTGGACATCCCACCCATACGCACTAAACGTTTTGAGAATACTTTTATTATGCGTACAGCTAAGGAGTGGAATTCCCTGCCAGCGTCTGTATTTCCCGATAGCTACAATCTAGGGGTCTTTAAGTCAAGAGTGAATAGGTTACTTCTAGGCAAGCGTGCTCCACCGTCGACCACATCATCGCTTACCATCAGGTGAGATAGTGGTCAAGCGCGAGCCTATAACAGTTAAAAATAAAATACACCCTATTCCGCATACCTACACACTAGAATGATATATCCATTTATCCATCTATCTGTATATCCATCAAATATAAAGAAATATCCCACGTGAACATACTACTGAGATAAAAGTCTTTGTGCTATTCCAAACTATAATCTATCTCTGTGCCAAATTTTATCCAGATCCAAATTTCCAAACCTTCGCATTTTCGCATTCCAAATATCAGCCATTCTGAAACATCCATCCATCCAAACTTTCACATTTATAATCATCTATAATAATTATTATAAAGAAATAAAGTTTGCGACGTTGTAGGAGGTAATCTCTGGATCTGCAGAACCGATTAAGATGAAATTTGGCATGGAGATAGTTTGAGACCCTGGAAAGGACATAGGATTTAGGAGTTTGTATTCCCTAACGATAATAAAACACTTTTTACGCGGGCGAAGCCGCGGGCAGAAGCTAGTCAAATAATATTTTGCAAACAAAACTGTTCAAAAGGAGGTTCAATATTGTTATTTTGGCATCGAGCGAGCACGGCCAGTACTGCGTTTACATTGGGGCGTATATATCGCCTTAACAATACCATCTAACAAAGGGCCGGTAGCAACTACATAACTCATTTTGTTTCGTTCACGTTTAATGTATGAAAGTTATCATCATGAGCTTTTTAATGTTCCCACTGCTGGGACACAGGCCTCCTCTCTGTGAGAGAGGGAATGGGCCTCAGTCCACCACGCGGGCCCAGTGCGGATTGGTAGATGTCACATGTCTTCGAATTTTTAGTTCTAGGACTTGCCGCTTTCCTCACGATGTTTTCCTTCAACGTTTGTTGAAGGAAAACATCAAGAGCTGTGTTGAAGAAATAATTTACACAAAGTAACAGTAGGAAAAACAAATTTTAATCAGCCTATGATAATTTTGGAACACTCACATATCTGGACATAGGCCACGTTGCAATGAAGAATACCAGTAAAATATAAAACCCAGAAAAATGTGAAAATTGTGAAATTTTAGTTTACGTTCATACAGACAGTACATACGAGAGCAGTGGTGGCCCAATGGTAACGGCCCCTGAGTTACGTGTCGTAGATCGTGGGTTCGAACCCAGGCAGGCGCTTTACTTTATGTAAATTATTACATCACCACTGCTCTCAAAAACGGTGTAGGAAAACATCGAGAGGAAACCTGTCTTAGAACCGAAAATTCGAAAACATGTGACAACCACCAACATGCACTGGGCCCGCGTGGTGGATTACGGCCTTGGAGGCCTGCACGTACAACGGACCAGACCAAATGCGAGTCTAAGTGCGGCAAAAGGATCCCATCTATCCTGTCCTATCCTGTCCTACGATCCCACCAACGATAGCCTTGAAAGTGATGCAGGCCTTCGTTCCCACAACTCAACGCTAGCCATGCAGGTAAGTTCTTCAAGGTTAATGAACTATATCAAACAATACATAATTATGTATAAATACTTACGTAAATGACACAAAAAATGTAAAGATTATACCTACTTAACTAATGTTCGACTTGGAATCATTATCTTTAAAAGGCTAATAACCTCGTCAAGTCGTCACTTAGCATTGGTATAGCTAAGGAATTTAACATGCTGATTACAGTTTAAGTAACAAAAAAGTATGTATTGAAGAGAATAGAGATTGAGCTAATCTTTTGGTGCTCGTGGGCCCTCTAAGCGTCGCAGAACATTACATCGCATATTCCCCGAAGCGTTGGGCAGAGTTGCACTTTATTACCCCCACATGACGTTGTTATTTAAAGCTTGATCATCATCATTTCAGCCGAAATACGTACACTACTGGACATAGACCTTCCTCAAGCGTCGCCAACCTGATCGGTCCTGTGCATTTCGCGTCCACCGGACTCCTGCAGGTCGTCGCTCCACCTAGAGGGAGGCATACCTTCCAGTTCCAACGCTGCGTCTTCCAGTACGCGGTAGCGACCGCTCCAGAACTTTTCGGCCCCAGCGGCCATCCGTTCTGCGAGCAATGTGCCCTGCCTACTGCCACTTAAGTTTAGCTATTCTTCGGCCTTTGTCGGTAACCCTGGTGCTCTTGCTGATATCTTCATTTCTGGCATAGCTATCTCCATTGCCCTTTGGGTGACTTTAAGCCTTCTGGTGAGGCTCATTTACACTTGAGACACTGGTAAGTTGGACGAGAAGGTACCGCGCAACTTCCTGAACGCTGCCCAGCCGAGTCGGATTCGATGGTTGACCTCTTTCTCGAAGTTGGACCTACCCGACCCTACTGGCCCGCTTGTCCCAGCTTCATAGGTTTAGGCAATACAAATTCACCTATTCCTAAATGTTAACGCGGTACTGCGCCCACGGCTTGGTGCAAGAATATCAATATTGGACCTCCTTTTGGACAGTTTTGTTTGCAAAATATTTTTTGATTTCCATATCTTATGTAGGTTTTGAAGAAATTCGAACCATCTTTTCTGTGAAAAAAATATTTTTAATCATCCAAGTCGTTTTGGAGGAGTATGCAAAAGAAGCAAAAAATATCGTTTTGTTAATTATTTTTTTAAAGCAAAAGTATTAGACATACGAAATAATGTAGGTACCTACATGAATCAATAATTAATTTCCTTTTTTTTTTCAAACCTTTTAACTTGGCCTTTACTAAGGAGTTTGCTTTACACTTTAGAATAAAGCGAAGTAAGGGCCTTATGTCTCTAGAAACTTCATGGAATGTACTTCAACATCATCATCTTCCCAAATGGAGATTTGTTGGACATAGGCGTCTATTTTCTTGTGCCAGTCATCAAGTTCCTATGCCAACTTCATGCAGGTTCTCCCCGCGATGACAACAATGTCGTCTCCCCATATCGCCGTCTGGCGACCAAAACTTTCAGGCCTTGGCCGCCACTTGATTATTGTCTTACGCCACCTGTCACATCGTGACATCACCACGAATTACCGTATTCGTACGTCTTCGGATCTCAGCGTTGGGAATTGAAGGCACGCGAACACATTCGCAAGAAGTGTGCAGAATCATCACAGAGTTCATTTGTTGGATTCGGTTTCTCAATAACATTATTTATATGTATGTATGTATCTAAGTATATATATAAGCCTAAGGCATTAAGCCGCCTTTGTATTTGTGCATAAAGTTTTAATAAATAGTGTATGAGTTATCGTGAATATGAAAAATCCATTAGATGGTGAGTATGTAGCATATCCAATTCCAATTTTCTGATTATATCAGTGTCGCTGTCTATAAAAGAAATCCGTAGAAGATTGACTGACTGAAAATAATCTTATCTTGCGACAACGTTGGTCCAGCTCAAGCGTGTAATGAATGGTTTGCATCGCTGTAGGCAGGACATAAAAATAACAAAAAAAAATATTAAAAAAGCAATATATATACGTCGCAAACAATATACCCTCGGTCTTGTGGGATTAACGTGGGTAATTCATGCGCAAAGCGGATAACTTATGCCGTTACAGAGATAGTCCTTGTTCCAATTTTATCAAAGCAGCCTTCTCTCAACAAAAACACACTTTTCAAGTTTATACACGCCACTTTAGGCTACTTCTCAACTCTTTTCCTCACAACTCCGAAACACGCGTCCGCCCGTTTCATTTCTAACCCCCGCGAATCTGGCGAGTTCCCACTCAGGTACTCACGTAGTGAGTTTCCACTCAGGGCGCACGTATAGACGCCCCCGCTTTTTATTGGCTCAAGCCCTTATTCGGCCAAGTATCGCTTAAAACATCTAATCGAAATCAAGTATTTTGACATAAGAAAATTAAAGTGTTGTCAATCGAATAAAATCGAACTGAGATTTGAATCAGAAGCTAAATGTTGCCAATTAAACAAAACTGAATGATTTAAATTAAAGGGGATTCGTCCGCAGTCAGCCCCAAGTTCTACTCCTCCTACATTATATAATAATAAAAAAATGTATATATAAAAAATAATATAATATTTAAATTAACATAAATTGTATTTTTCTAGATAGCTAGGTATATGAGGACAATGGCCAAAGAAAAGTAGGGAAAGCCAATTTAGTTATTTATCTACGCCGCGCGCTGTGTGACCACCGTGGACCTATACGATGATCTTTGCGGTCGAGATAGATAAGATAGCTCAACGTTCGTTCACTTTATCAATCACACAATATGTAAATTCGCCGGAAATATGTTGTTTGTTACTAAATTATTTACAACTAGCTCCTGCCAGCGGCTTCGCCCGCGTGAAAGTCGAAAATTATCCCGAGGGATCATATTCCCAGGATAAAAAGTATCCTATGTGCTATTCCTGACTATAATCTATCTCTGTGCCAAATTTTATCCAGATCCGTCCAGCCGTTTGAGCGTGAAGAAGTAACAAACATACACTCACAAACTTTCGCCTTTATTATAGTGTGATGTTATCGCATCACTGTCATCTGGGTTCATTGGTTCTCGTCTGTTTATTGGCACTAGTAATTAAAATATATATTGCTAAATTTTATCAGTGTGTCGAGACTCGCACTTTGATCTAAACCAAAACTAAGACAGCACATAGTAATCCGATGTACAATAGATAGGTACCTAAAATTAGTCATAGCTATTGATTTACTTGATTTTGTTTCAGATATTAATATTTTGGGTGACGGACAACTTCCTCATGTACCATCCACGAGGAGTGAGCTCGAAACTAAAGACGAAGGTAATATAGTACATCATAATACCTTAGCTATAAGGTTGATAATTTATTTAAAATTTACTACGCAAAACCATACTTGATTAAGCCTTCAGCATACTAATTACGGTCATAAGATTATCTATGCAGTCCTGTTTTGTAATAATTACCTGATGCATCAATAATACACTTTTATCGTATTCTCATAAAATATTTTTTTCACAGGTGAGATATCAGTCCATCAAGAAAGAGAAGTCAGGTTCTGAGGAAGAGAGGGACTCTGCAGACGAACGTCTTTTAGGAGCCAGCGTATGACCCTACAGGAAGCCCAGTCTATTTCGGGCTTAAATCGTAATCTCTTTAGAGTAGTACTAGCTAACCTAGTTTGTTAGACAACTGTTTGTTGTGACGTCACCCCCAGTTCGACAGTAACGCCGGCTCCACACATTGGCCCCAACGTAGGTCCCAACAACACTCGTCCAAAGTGTGGATCTAGAAAATTGGGGCGAGCGTTGGTAGTTGGCCGGCGCGTGTCGGTTTTATCAAAGGAATCTGTGCCAACGTTCACGATCCGTCCACACGTTGGCTGGAGTGTATAGGTCTGTGCTCACTGGTTCCGTCACCATCTTCTTTGACGTGGTTTTTCTTTTTATTCAGTGACAAATATAAATTATAATATGCACTCAGTACTGTGAAAGCGCTTACAGCAATGCCCGTATCGGACATCTTCATATTGGCTCTGACGAGACAGAACTAGTTTAATAGCCAAAGTGTCTACGCCTCACCAATTAACCGACCAACGTTGGTACGAGCGCTGGGACCAACGTGTGGAGCCGGGGTAGCAAAAATGTGAAGTAAATATAGGGTACTATGAATATTATTCCCCCCAGTTGTGTAATTTTCTCGGTCGGCTAGTAATAGTAGGCACCTACTGGTCCACTACTGACTTGTCATGCTGAGGTCATCAATCATAGACTCACGGCTCTCCGGCCAGCCAAATAGTCGATCAGTAGTCCGCAGATAGATCCTATTATAAAATCTTGCGAAAAAATAATAAAACGACGTACTTGACTTTTAATCAAATAGTCGTTAATCGATTATGAATTTTTCACTTCCATTTTACTCGAATTGTAACCGATACACGTAAAATTGTATGTATTGTATATATGACTGTGTAAATTAAAAGTATATTAGCGGGTATGGCAAGTTATGTAGTACCGTGCGGTCAAACAAGGAAAGGGACTTCGCCATGTTGTAACAGACTAGCTGACAAAACAATTTCAGCGAATAAAAATTCATATAATCTCGTACATATCCATCCAAGTAAGTTGTTTTCGACCGAAGTTTCCGAATTTTATTTTGACCGCAATGTGGGTAGTTTAACATTGTGTATAATATATTTATAATGTAACATGGCACCTATTATAAAAAATACATATTTAGACATTTCAAAATTACCTATAATATAAACTTCCTCTAGTAATATCGAATCACAATTATTTTAGTTTTTTATAAATGCTTATTGTATAAAGAAATATAAATTTATTGTAAAAAGACTTTATATTGATATTTTTGCTTTTTTTGAGGACAAGACTTGATAGTTTGGGCGATTTTGCTAGCATAGTATATTTGCTATGTTTAGTGTGGCCATAGTTTTTTGTTTAATTAAAAATGAGGTGTTTGTACCTAGTGAGATAAATGATAATATGCCTGATTAATGAAGTAAGGTAACTAAAACGAGTTCAGAAAGACGTATATGGAATTGAGATGTCGCTTTACTAATTGAACGCTAAACTGAAAGTATATCATGTACAAATATGCCATTTTGCTTGAAACAAATTTTATATTGAATAAAAAAAATATTTTTATACGTTTTATTTTTGAAAAAATATGATAATTTTAATGTTCCTACACGGTATAGTACTTAGATCCTCATAGTAGTGCCATGTGTTTTGATTTTTATATATTATGTACACCAACATCGAATAAAGACTGAGAAAGTCGTGGGAATCATATCTTCCTATTAAATTCCATTTGAATTCCACTTATTTAGGGTAGCTTTACACTTGTTTAGTATTACGTCTACATTACGTTACACTTCATGGCATATGTGAAGCGACTTGTGCTTGCGCCGGTTTAATAAAAAAAAATACTGTGTTTTTGTCATTTCTAAGCTAAAACTAGCAATCAGAGCTCATTTCTTCGATCATTTGTTCGAAGGATCAAATTCAAACCAAAATTGTTAAATTATTATATTACAATTTAAAAATGTCTCATTAAAAATAACTAATAAATCACATTCACACTGTAAACATAAAAAATACGATCTGATTTGAATCAACAAAAATAAAACCAAACAAAATGATATTACTTTACCAAATAATGTGTACCACTATTTGTATGAAAGCAAACATCATCTATGATTGTGATGTAATGTAAATATTGATAAGGACAAGTTTTATAAAAACTATGATGTATATATTGGATTATTGACCCATTGTAACATTACAAATAATTTGTGCATCTGTTCATTGTTTGTGCGAATATAATTCACCTACGTGTTCATTGTAGTTTTATTTGAAATGGTTATTTTTATATAATGTACGTACTAAGCAAGCATCAATAGGTATAGTAAGCTTTCCACCTGACTTACGCGAGATAGTAGGCGATGCGCGAGAAAAATATCCATCACATCATTTTCCTAGTCTGGCTTACTGTTAGCGCAGCTCTCGTGGAAATGGGCTAGTGAAGCTACAAATTAACGTAAGGGCGAAAGACGAAAACACGGAGAAAATACTATAAGAAGCAATACTCGTCCCATTCAGTACACAGGCTCGCTATGCAACCTCTCACAGATTTGGTGCCAACAATCAGACATTTTCACAGCGCCGCTACCTATACTTGCGCCGCCTAGCTACCTCGCATATCTTTGGTAGAAAAACACCCTTAATATCGAATGTAAGTGTAATGGTACATCGAGTTTTAGAAATAGATCGGATTTATGAGCGTCGTCTATCACCTAAACATGCATTGTTCTATAACTCCTTGTGTTATATTAACGCCCGAGAATTTTAAGTGTGTTTAACAGTTTCATTATTTTTGGAATTACTGATCATAAGGTAGCAAGCTTCAGGGCGGTTCAGGAGTGGAATTTGGGCTAGGCTAATCACTATGATGAATTTACAGATGGAGCGAAATTATAAATACGCATCCAGACAGACCAAACAAAACGAGGTATCCTTCACATCTGGCTGGATCGAGTCGTGTGGATATGGGAATGGCTTTAGAGTGCGATTCCACAGAAGCGGAATGAGAAGAGACTTGCAGGAATCCTATCACAAACGACACAAGAGAAGCCATGTGGCATTTAACCAGCTTTATTATCAATTCTTACAAGTCTCCGCTCGTTCCTATTTCAGTGTAAGCACAACCTCAACCAAGCCAGGTGAAAAATTAATCAATCAGCAAAGTAAGTATATACTTTGGCAGGGGCGCCGACTCCGTGGGTGCTCGGGGGCTCGAGCACCCATGAAAAATAAACAGTGGGTGCCGAGTACCCATGGGAATAGACATCAAGAAACAGACTAGTAATCGCCTTTTAGGTACGGGCGTTTTTTCATTACCCGATGTCCCGTTTAGCGCAGTGGTTTAGAGCGCATGGTTGAGACGCAAGGCCCGCGAGTTCGATTCCCGTACTAACACAAATGTTTGTTGATGAAACAGATATTTGTGTTGGGTCTGGGTGTTTGTGGTACGTTCGTTGTTCCTGGTTTCCATAGTACAAGGGAAAACTTTAGTTTAGGGCGGACAATGTATGTGATGTTTCAATTTATTATTATTTATTAACGATGGGGCAACGGATTCCAGTTACTGAAGCTGGTATCCGTTATCAAAATGTTCGTTTTTCGACGCGCGATGCCGATGCGGGCAAACTAAACCTCAAAACTCTTCTTCCTTCCTCAAAACAGATAGGCGCCGCTGATTAATTATGTTTACATGTGCGAACACACGAAGTTAAGCAGAAGTGGGGCTAGGTACCAACCTAAGAGCTGACAGACATTTATTTATTTGTCGGTCGATCAGTGTGCATTTCTCTTCTCACACTTCGCTACTTTTTCGAGTCATCAAATAAGCATGAGCACCCATGAGGTTTTCTAAAAGCCGGCGCCCTTGTACTATGGTACTAGGATTGCCTGAATAAAGTTAGCAAGCCGAAGAAGTTCCTTATTTTTAATTTGAGCATTTCATTAACATTTATCTGAAAGATTTCACTGCAGGCTATAGAACTTGCCAGGCATCATCGCAACGACAAGTCTGTGTGTTCAGTGGTCTTCTGGAACCTTCGCCAGCACCCTAATTCTGTAAGTTCAAAAGTAACGCACGGTACCTACGCTTTCCATGTTTTCATTGGATTATATGTTCAAAAATCCGTCTACTTGACAGCGTAAAACACGCAATGAAAACTGTTGAGTTATCAAAATGAAAGGGAAGGTATCGTGTTTCCTAGTGTCAAAACAGATACCAACGCAATTATGGTGCAGGTCATCGGTTCAACTAGACATGCCCACATCTGTTCAGCGGGTATTCTTTGATTGTATAGTTAACCGTACATGGCGTACATTTGTGTGTATCAGAATGGCGGGTGTAATTTCCAGATTTGCCTTAATTTATTACAGTTATTTGGTACCTTCTGTGTACCTTTACGTACCTCTCTTGAAAATCTGTGTACCTACACCCGTTGATGATATTTTAAAAATTAGGTACACCCGTCATCCTGATGTCAGAGCCGCGGGTGTACTGCTAACCAATCTATGTAGTCAAGCGTACTGTTTATGTAAATTTGGTACCTCTTGTGTACCTGCAGATAAAAGTATTACGTAACGAAATACTGTACATAATAAGGTTGCTGCGAAAAATATTTTTTATTTTTTATTACACGACGTTACTTTGTATTTTATAATACTAACTAACAATAGTAATTTTTATTACATTTATTATAGTTTTGTAACAAATTATAAGGCCGAGTTTAATGCACATGGAATCAGTGTGTTATTCATATATAATCCTTACTTATTTCGTTATCGTGAAAATTAATTAATATATCCTTTAAAACTGTCTCATGTTTCATTTTGATTCTGGAAACACTGATAGACAAACATCCTAATTCTATAAATCCTTCACAATTCTAAAATGGGCAATATGTTGTTTTTGTAATTATGTATACATATAGTTTTTTTTAATATTTAAGATAAGTTATCAATACGTAGATTGTTATTTTAAAAGATACGTCGAAGAAAGAAAATATTTTTTTTTATTTTTGCAGCAACCTTGCAGTATTTCGTTTATTTAATACTTTTATCTGCAGGTACACAAGAGGTACCAAATTTACATAAACAGTACGCTTGGCTACATAATTATATTGGTTAGCAGTACACCCGCGGTTCTGACATCAGGATGGCGGGTGTACCTAATTTTTAAAATATCATCATACCTACGGGTGCGGGTACACAGATTTTCAAGAGAGGTACGTAAAGGTACACAGAAGGTACAAAATAACTGTAATAAATTTAGGCAAATCTGGAAATTACACCCGCCATTCTGATACACACGTACATTTTAATATTAGCACAGATAATATAATATTATATTAGTACCATGTATTGGTACCTACTTGTTTAGAAAATGTTCTCATGGCATGATCACATGGCGTCATCCTTTGTCACGGAACAGAAATCTGTACCGTGTTTGTCCAAGAACTATGTAGATAGATCTTTATATTATGCGCGAACAATCCCGACGATCCCCTATTATTTTCCTTCGTTTTGTTGTTTATAGGTACAAAACGGTTGCCATGACATGAGTTCCATATTCAAATGTGACATCAATACACTGCATTGTGTCAATATACGTCAGAATGCCTTGCGATGCTTTTTATTTGATAAAAACGATATTTTCTTACAAATAATTGTTTTTTCGTTTAGAAATTGCCAAAATGGACGAGAGCGAATTGAGAAAGCTGCTGACGACGAAAAATGGGTGTCGTATACCATTGTTGCGCCCTATACCCGATGTAAACCAGATGAACAAACTGCCTTTTGTACCGCTACCTCCTTATAATAGAATCAAGGTAAAACTGTTGACTGCTTTATTTATTGCAATATTTCATGTTTCGAAGCTGTAGTGTTCTATTGGGGCTTAGACGTACCTACCTAGTTAACTCACCTGCCCACGACTGTGTCTCCTTTCTGTAATTTCGGCAATCTTATAATCTAGGTTGTACCTATTAGAGTGTATAAGTGATTCCTAACATAATGCTATACATATGACCTATGCTAAGAATATAATGTAATGATATGTATATGAGTATCGGTTCACGGCACATACAAATACTCTATGTGTATGTGCCGTGAATCGATATCAACGAGGTTGATTACAAAAAAAAGAGAAAATTCATGAGAAGTTCTGGGTGCGATTTCCAGGTAGAGCCAACGTATTTGCAGTTATGTTTATGCTTTATCGCGCATATTTTGCGGTGTGAAGTCTGTTTAGTACATTTAATCTGTACCAATATTATAAAGAGGAAAGATTTTTTTGTTTGTTATTTAAAAAAATCTTTCACTTGTGGAAGGCTATATTATTCCCGAGTAACAAAGGCTATAATTTATTTCCAAAAAAATAGAGTTCCAAAAGAAAATTGCAATAATGTAACCCAAAGTAGCAATATTTTGCCTATAAAATTCATTATTTGGCGGGCGCTGAGAAAACTATTGATGATACATAAAAAATATGTAGTACATGATTAAAGTACTCATTATTAACTACAAAAAAGTTTTCGAGAGAATATTTGTCACTATCATAGTTAAGTCACAATAACAGCTTTTGTGTTCTAAAATTTTACTAGATCGCCAGTAGGAACAAAAGTTGGTTACATTCGTAGGTATTGTAGAATTAATTCTTATTCAAATAAATAGTTTAACAAATTGGTAGGTAGGGTAGGTAGGTATGTAGGTAGGGTAGGGTACATAGGGTATGTAGGTAGGGTAGGGTATGTAGGATAGGGTAGGGTAGGTAGGGTAGGGTACATAGGGTATGTATGTTGATCTGTGGGGCAGATGATTAGGTTAATAGAATAGGGTAGGTAGGTTGATCAGTAAGGCAGCTGAGTAGGTAGGTAGGTAGGGTAGGTAGGTAAGCTAGATAGAGAGGTGGTAGATAGCCAGTTGACGGGCGCGAAGCCGCGGGGGTCAGCTATAATATATAAAAGAAGAAACTGGCTGACTTACTGACTAATCGATCAACGCACAGTCAAAACCACTTAGCCTAGAAGCATGAAATTTGGCAGAAATGATAAAGGTTGCTATTATTATTTTTCAAAGCTACCGTCAAATGATGATTGAAGGGGTGTTGAAGTTTGTATGGAAGAATCTGATTTCTTAGGTCAGTAAACTTGAAACTTGGCACAAACACTAACCTAAATGAATATTAAAAGTTTGTTATTTTTTTTTAAAACTACCTCCAAAAGGTGATTTAAGCGATGTCAGAGATTTTGAAAAAAAAAAAAAAAAACATTTTTTTTGGATTAATAAACCTGAAACTTGACTTAAATACCAACCTAACTAAACAATAAAGGTTGTCATTAAGAGTTTTTAAACTACTTCCAAAAGAAGATTTAGGGTTGTTAAAGTTTTTTCGATGAATCTTATTATCTTGGGTTAATAAACATGAAACTTCACATAAATACCAACCTCGATAAATAATTAAGGTTATCATTATTACTGTTTTGAAACTACCCCCAAAAGAAGATTTAGGGGAAATTAAAGTGTTTATGATGAATCTTACTTCTTGGGTTAATAAATTTGAAGGTTGACATAAATACCAACCTCAATAAACATAGGTTGTCAGTAATAGTTTTTTGAAACTACCCCCAAAAGATGATTGAAAGGGTGTTAGTGATTTTGAAGAATTTTATTTCTTGGCTTAGTAAAATTTGAAACTTGACTTAAATACCAACCTAATAAACAGTAAAGATTGTCATTAATATTTTTTTGTAACTACCCCTAAAAAACGATTTAGGGGGTGTTAAAGTTTTTTTGAAGAATCATATTTCTTGGGTTATTGATCTTGAAACATGCATAAATACCAACCTGAGTAAACAATAAAGTTTGTCATTAAAGGTTTTTCGATACTAACCCCAAGCTAATAATCTATCTTACAGGACCGGGTTTTATTTTTGACGTATGTTTCTAGGGGAGCACTAAGCAGGAATTTTCTGCAATTCAGTCATAAAGGAGGTGAAAAGGGGCTAAATTTGTTTGTAAAAAATATCGAATTCCTTGCGAAAAAGTAAATAATCAAAATTTACCTAAAACTACCCCCAGAAAGGGTGAAGAGGAAGGAAGAGGAATCGCACTGCGCAATCTGACTAACATAAACGAAAAAAAAGGAGAAAAGAGTTAATAACATATTAGGGTTTTTCAAAACTCGACCCTCAACGGGGCAAAAAGGAGTTATTAAGTTTTAGGGGAGAATTTTACTTTGTGGCTGTAACCTGAAATTTATTATTCTTTAAGTCAAATAACGAATCGTACCAATCCAATGAACCCTGTATATCTACGATACCCAATTTTTATTGATTTAATAAGAACATCATTTATAGGATAAACGAAATCACGCGAACGAAGTCGCGGGCGGAGTGCTAGTATGATATACAGGGTGTCCCAGAAATCGACGTCAAGCCGTAAATGGGTGTTAGACCAAGTTATAACAGTTCTCAGAAAAATACGAAAAAAAATCTATCTCATGTTTTAAAAAAATTATGTTCACTTTAAAAATTTACTAAAAAAATCAATCCCTGTAATGGTTCTTTAACTCCAATTGCTACAAATCCCATAATTTATCTAATTTTTTTATTATTATGTAATCTTGAATAATGCTTGTGTAGATTTTTGCCTAAAATTTAAAGCCAACTCCTCCTACTTAGAAGAAAATTAAACTTTTTCAAAACCAAATTATTCAAATTTACTGTTTCGCCCAACTTTAACTGACTGTACTGAAAAAAAAATGCACTACGCTAGTTTGGCAAGTAACATGAAAAATTGGCGCATTTAATAAGGATTCAAAAATGGTGTAACACTTGCTAGATTACGTTTTCAATAATTGGTCAAATATTTTTTTGTAAATAGCCTCGGTTTTTACACAAAATGTCCATACTTCCTTAAAATGACTTTAGCTTACCTAAAGCTTTGCTAAACTCCGTTTCTAGTTCGATAGAGACGTTACGTAATTTAAGAGCAAAGTTATGATAGTGACTCAACCTTTTTACTTTAAGTCAGGACCAGTTTTCTCATCTTAGAAAAAAAAAACAAATTATCAGATTTAATTTTTTTTTATTACAATAAATGTTCAAACTGCCTTCCTTCGACGGCAATGCAAGCACGACATCTTCTTAAAAAAGATCTGGTTATTTTCCGGGCAAATCTTCCCCTATTTACAAAGACAACGGCTTCCGTTATTCTTTCCCGCAGCTCGAAATGCTCGAAATGCAGCTAAAATGACTCTCTCCGTCTCTATCGAACTAGAAACGGAGTTTAGCAAAGCTTTAGGTAAGCTAAAGTCATTTTAAGGAAGTATGGACATTTTGTGTAAAAACCGAGGCTATTTACAAAAAAAAATTTGACCAATTATTGAAAACGTAATCTAGCAAGTGTTACACCATTTTTGAATCCTTATTAAATGCGCCAATTTTTCATGTTACTTGCCAAACTAGCCTAGTACATTTTTTTTTCAGTACAGTCAGTTAAAGTTGGGC
The DNA here is from genome assembly GCA_947562075.1 of Orthosia gracilis. NCBI lineage: Eukaryota > Metazoa > Arthropoda > Insecta > Lepidoptera > Noctuidae > Orthosia > Orthosia gracilis. The sequence continues at coordinate 30,705,620 of OX387273.1, forward strand.
GAAACAGTAAATTTGAATAATTTGGTTTTGAAAAAGTTTAATTTTCTTCTAAGTAGGAGGAGTTGGCTTTAAATTTTTGGCAAAAATCTACACAAGCATTATTCAAGATTATATAATAATAAAAAAATTAGATAAATTATGGGATTTGTAGCAATTGGAGTTAAAGAACCATTACAGGGATTGATTTTTTTAGTAAATTTTTAAAGTGAACATAATTTTTTAAAAACATGAGATAGATTTTTTTTCGTATTTTTCTGAGAACTGTTATAACTTGGTCTATCACCCATTTACGGCTTGACGTCGATTTCTGGGACACCCTGTACATAGATGGATACGGAAGTACAGGACTGGTAGTTGCGACTCTTGGAGATGGCTTATGTCCAGTTATTGTCCAGCAATTGACATCTCCCTGTTGAATGATGTTGATGCTAAATAGATGAAGTAGGTACTGATAACTTAAAAAAACAGTGTCATTTATATCAATAGATTTTTTAAGACCATTATCTATTTCAGGACAAACAACAAAGCTTCCGCAAGATCCTCGAAGCAAAAGCTACCGAGAGGAAAGTGGAGATAGCTCGACCGCCGCCGCAGCGCAGAGAGCGAGACAGGTTAGAGATATCACAGTCACGACACATTTCAGTTCTGCGAGAATGCGCGCAAAAAATTCAACCGCCACCCATGTCCAAGGACTGGGAGCGAAAAATTTGCAGCTTGGTCCCCTCAAAACTACGAAATATGTTTCCAATTTTGATGGAAGAATTGATCAATGAGAGCAAACTCGAGTGGAACAAAAATCTCCACAGTCTCGCGGTTAAGACCATCATCAGAGACGAACCAGGCGTTTCGAGGATCAGGTATCAAGAACCTTATTTTAAATATAATGGTATCACAGAAAATTATGGGAAAATGCTCACGTTTCGTAAAAAACTTGTTGATGGTGCCCTTATATTACATCCTTTTATAAGGCTTGTGCTAGAGTCTGCCGAAAAAATGTTTCCCGAATATATCATTGACTTGGCGAAGTATAGAGCACAGGGTGCATTAAAATTGAATGCTTTTTTGACAAAAGTTTTGGAGGAAATCAAACGCGCTGAATATCTTGTGTCTAGCACATGGTATGGAATCCTTGTTAATTGGCTCAAAAACCCTAGATGTCTCCGAGGGATGCGTCGTAAGAAAATACCAGAATTTGTGAGATGCGCGACTAAAATGATAGCCATGCAGATTCAAGAGCTTATGCGAAGATCTGTTAACGCCATTATAGACGGTCTTAAAGATCCAGAAACGGTTCTTATTCTGAATTTAGATCTAGATTTTGACGGAGAATTTATTTACGATCCAACTTTGGAAATGGTTTATGAAGTTTTTCATAACATCGCAGACGCAATATGCAATATGTCGAAAAGGCTTATGCCTATAGAGCAGTATCTTAGAATACCATACGACTTTGACGCATTACCAATGTATTACAACGATTGGCTAAACAATGACGGCCATAAAAGGCTACAAAATCAATTAGATATAGTATTCGAACCACTTCTTCTTTATTTAAAAAAGTTACGACTAGATTATGATATGCTGTACGGTTCTCCAGCTAAGGAAGCCTTGCTCAAATTTATTGAAGCAGAAGAAAAATTCGAAGTGTGTCGGGATAAGATTAAATACTTCCAAGAAATAGATTCCGAAATAACTGCTGTTGTAGAAAATGAATATTTTAATTGTGCAACGGTTCGACAACTTAGAATGGTGGATGGTTTAAAAAGGAAAGCTATGGAATTTGTGAATGACTTAATAGGAGGTATTATCTGCGCTCATTTAAAAGAGAATGATAGCATTTGTGCTGGATTTGAAGATATCAAAGCTAAAGCTCTTAAAGATCCAGAAAATGCTGGAGAGTTAATTGAACAAGGAATTTATATTTTACACGCGAAAACAGTTTTAGTTGAAGCGTTAAAGGAAAGAATTTTGTCACAAATTAATATTATATCCAATCTCCTAGAGATGACTTCACTTACTGAAGAGCACGTAGAATCTAACACACGAACTGTGAACTGGCTCAAAGATATTAAGCCCATATTTGAAAAAAACGCTGCATCATATGAAGGCCACAAAGCAGAAATGGAAGAAAACCTGCAATCTAAAATAGCATTCCAGAACAATGAAGTTCAGGACATGATACCGTATTTAGAACTTTTAGACAACATGGATGATGTTAATAACACACTTGAATACCTCGAGTACTTGAGAAAACTTGTGCACCGGCTAGACGATTGTGATAAACTAGTAACTTGGATTAATACCGAAGAAACAACATTTAAATTTCCAATTACAAGCTATCCAGACTTAGAAGAATTAAAAGAATACGTTAAACCTTTTCACAATCTTGTATTCTTAGCTCATAAATGGAAACGGAGCTATTATACTTGGATGGATGGGCCTTTTGAATATATGGATCATAGTCAAATAGAATTTGATCATGATTTTTATTATAAAGAGTTTCTCAAGATCTCAAAATATTATAAAAGTAAGATTAAGCAACAAATTGCTGAAGGCACGGAAAAACGATTCCAAGGACTGGTGGACGACCCTGACGTCAATAATCTGCCGGCTCCAATGAAGTTGTGCGCTCAAGCTGTTGCCGAGTTGAAAGAATGGAGGCCTAATGTACAGATGGCCCATATTATGTGTAACCCAGCCTTAGTGCAGAGGCATTGGGATGAAATGTCACTCATAGCTGGTTTTGATTTGACTCCTACAGCGGGTACTTCGTTGCGAAAGATTATCGACTACAATCTCTGGGGAGACATTGACCAGTACGAAATTATAAGTGTAGCAGCGACAAAAGAACTCGCTTTGATAACAAATCTCAATAAAATGATGGCTGAATGGACTGACATATGTTTTAAAACGAATCCGTATAAGGATACCGGAATAAATATACTCACTGCACTTGACGACATTCAATGTGTTTTAGACGATCACATCGTCAAAACTCTTGGTATGAGAGGTTCTGCATTCGTTAAACCTTTTGAAAACCAAGTAAAGGCATGGTATGAAAAAATTTTGAGGACTAATCAAACCATCGATGAATGGGGAAAAGTTCAAAGTCAGTGGTTGTATTTGTTACCCATATTTTCATCTAAAGACATAGTTGCTCAGATGCCCGAAGAAGGAGTGCTGTTTGTTGAAGTAAATAATACATATCGCAGGTACATGGGTTGCGTGGAAAAAGACCCTCATGCGCTTGAGCTTGCTGGAGGCGCCGGTGTGTTAGAAGCGTTTAAAATTTGCTCAGAATTACTGGAGAAAATTAACGATGGCGTTAATAATTATCTAGAAAAGAAAAGATTATATTTCCCAAGGTTTTTCTTCTTATCTAATGACGAGATGTTGGAAATTTTATCCGAAACAAAAAATCCTCTTAAAGTGCAACCGCATTTAAAGAAATGTTTTGAAGGAATACATAAACTAGTATTCGATGAAGACTTTAATATATCTGCAATGATATCGCAGGAAACTGAACAAATTGAATTCCTTGAAATAATTAGTGTTCAAGCAGCTAGGGGCTCTGTGGAAAAGTGGTTGGTTCAAGTCGAGGATCAAATGCTGAAAGCCGTTAGATCAGAGACCGAATTATCTTATTATGATTATCCAAACATAACCCGTGTTGAATGGATACTTTTGTGGGAAGGTATGGTAGTTCTAGCTATATCCCAAATATATTGGGCTAATGATGTACACGAAGCTCTGCAAGCACGCAAATTAAGCGAATTAGAAACATTTCATCGTTCGTTGTCGAGACAACTAAATGAAACTGTTGCCGTTATACGACGTACTGATTTAACTAAATTACAAACTGTTACAGTAAAAGCTCTTATTGTAATCGATGTGCACGCCAAAGATGTAATATTTGATTTAATAGGCAAAAATGTTACTGAAGAAACTGATTTTCAGTGGCTAGCACAACTTCGCTACTATTGGGAAGAGGAGAAAGTTTGGGTGAAAATTATAAATGCCGTAGTGAACTATGCATACGAATACTTAGGCAATAGTGATAGACTAGTAATAACACCTTTGACTGATCGATGTTACCGCACTCTTATCGGAGCTTACTATCTTCATTTAAATGGTGCTCCTGAGGGCCCAGCGGGAACAGGTAAAACTGAAACAACTAAAGACTTGGCCAAAGCACTAGCCGTCCAGTGCGTTGTATTCAACTGTTCTGACGGATTAGATTACAAAGCAATGGGGAAGTTTTTTAAAGGATTGGCTTCGTGTGGTGCCTGGGCGTGTTTCGATGAGTTTAATAGAATAGATGTTGAAGTACTCTCTGTAATTGCTCAACAAATATTATGCATAGTTCAAGCAGTTAGACAACATCTTGAAACCTTTGTTTTTGAAGGCACAACATTAAATCTAAATCCTGCATGTTATGTTTGCATTACCATGAATCCGGGCTATGCGGGACGGTCTGAGCTGCCTGACAATCTTAAGGTACTATTTAGAACAGTTGCAATGATGGTACCGGATTATGCAATGATTGGTGAAATTTCTTTGTATTCTTTTGGTTTTGTTGATGCTAGAAGTTTATCAGTAAAAATCGTAACAACATATCGATTGTGTTCCGAACAGTTATCTTCGCAAAATCACTACGATTATGGAATGCGAGCTGTGAAAACTGTTTTATCGGCTGCAGGCAATTTAAAAAGAGATTTCCCTAATGAAAGTGAGAGCATTCTACTCCTTCGGTCTATTACAGACGTCAACTTACCCAAGTTCTTGTCTTGTGATGTACCTTTATTTGAAGGCATAATATCGGATTTATTCCCCGGGATTACGTTGCCAAAACCGGATTACGTCAACTTCTTGGATGCATGTCATGTAACATGTGAAAGAAACAATCTTCAACCAATGGATTGTTTCCTTATTAAAGTAATACAAATATTTGAAATGATGATCGTGCGGCATGGATTCATGATAGTAGGTGATCCTTTTTCAGGAAAATCGATGACATTAAAGATTTTATCGGAATCGTTAACCTTGATGGAAGAGCGCGGTCAACCTGGCGGATGTGCTTGCACCTATAAAGTATTAAACCCTAAAGCTGTCACCATGGGTCAGCTTTACGGTGCCTTTGATCCAGTTTCGTATGAGTGGACTGATGGTATTGTTGCAATAATGTTTAGACAATTTGCCTCAGAGGACACTCCTGTCAAGAAATGGATCGTCTTTGACGGTCCAGTAGATGCAGTGTGGATCGAAAATATGAATACTGTATTAGACGATAATAAAAAGCTTTGTTTAACGTCGGGTGAAGTTATGGCTATGACTAGTGTTATGTCCATGATATTTGAAGTTAGTGACTTAGCTCAGGCTTCTCCTGCTACTGTCTCTAGATGTGGAATGATATACATGGAATCGGCTTCAATGGGATACAGGCCGTTCTATACATCTTGGGTGAATACCCTGAATCCTATATGGTATGAAGAAAATGAGGATTACATTTACACTATGTGCGATTGGCTATTCGAACCTTTAATTTATTACGTTAAAAAACAATGCATTCAATTAGTGACGGGTGGAGACATTAATTTAGTAGTAAGCACGCTCCGACTTGTGGTAATGTATATGGATAGTGCGATTGAAGGTGAAGAAGACACTAGGTATATTAGAACTTGGTTTACCGCTGCGTTTATGAGTGGTTTAATTTGGGGTGTTGGCGGAATACTCAATACTGAATCTCGTGAAAGATATGATGCGTTAGTTAAAGAGTACTTCAGGGGTGAAAGGGGTTTGCCACCGTCGATAGATCGCATCGACGTATCTATTCCCGTAGATGGAATGCTTGTTGATCATTACTACATGTATAAAGGAAAAGGCGTTTGGAAACCGTGGATGGAAGCTGTGAAAGCAGTCGTTGTGAAAGAACAAATTAATTTACTTCAAACTGTTATTCCAACGTTGGAAACTGAAAAATACTATGCTCTGTTAGAATTACATACTCAGTTCAAAATGCCTTTGCTTTTTATTGGACCTACGGGAACCGGAAAAAGTTTTATAGTACAAAACTATTTAATGAATGGCATTTCAATGGACCTTTATATGCCAGGATTCATAACTTTTACAACAACAACTTCTGCCAATCAAACGCAAGAACTAGTAATTTCAAAACTATATAAGAGAAGAAAAAATAATTACGGTCCAACAAAAGGAAAAATAGCTATCATATTTATTGATGACATGAACATGCCTGCCAAAGAAATATATGGTGCTCAACCTGCAATAGAGTTACTTAGATTATTTTTCGATAAGGGACATTGGTATGATCTTAAAACAACTGAAAAATTATATATACATGACACTTTCTTCTATGGAGCTATTGGACCGGTCGGTGGTAGTCGACAACTCATTTACCCAAGAATGCTAAGACATTTTAATATATACTCGATTAACGAGTTTTCAAAAGAAAGTATGAGTAAGATATTTACTTCTTTGTTACAATTGGGTTGGAGAAGAAATGGATTCAGTCAAGACGTACAGCCCTATATAGTGAACATTATAGCTGCTACGATGGAGGTATATAATAATGCTACAGAAGGATTAAGACCAACGCCTGCTAAATCGCATTATACCTTTAACTTGAGAGACTTTTCAAGAGTTATTCAAGGATGTGCATTGTTAAGAAAAGAATCTGTTGATAATAAAAAAACATTTATAAGAGTTTGGGTTCACGAAATTTTACGCGTTTTTTATGATCGACTTGTCGATGACGAAGATCGTTCTTGGTTTTTTGAAGGTTTAAAAAAAACCACAAAGGATTTCATGAGAGACACGTTTGAAAATGCCTTGGATAATTATCAAGATGCTAAAGGGGACGTTACTCGCGAAACTGTTAAAGCCATGATGTTTGGTTCTTACCTGGACACAGACAGCCTAGAAGGAGAACGAAGATATGAGGAAATGCCGAACAAAGAATCTGTACTAAACGTAGCGCTTTCAATGCTAGCTGAATACAATGCAATGCATAAATCAAAAATGACTATAGTACTATTTGATTATGCTCTGGAACATTTATCGAAGATTTGTAGGCTTTTAAGCATGCCGTCAGGAAATGCTTTACTTGTTGGTGTCGGTGGTTCTGGACGACAATCTCTTACGCGTTTAGCCGCTACTATATTAGGTCAGCAAGTATTCCAGCCAGAGATTACAAAAACTTACAGCGTAAAAGATTGGCACGACGATGTAAAATTAGTTCTTCGTGAGTCAGGTGGATTGAATAAAGACACAACTTTCTTGTTTACTGAAGGTCAAATAAAAGAAGAAGTGTTTATACAGAATCTAGATAGTCTACTTAACTCTGGTGAAGTACCTAATTTGCATGGGTTAGACGAAGAACAAGAAATTCTAGAATTAACACGTTTAGCTGCACAGGGTGGTAACAGGAACCTTGATATAAATCCGTTACAAATACTGTCTTTCTTTGTTGGGCGCTGCAAAGCAAAGTTACATATTGTATTGTGCTTCAGCCCGATAGGAAATGCTTTTAGAACAAGACTGCGACTTTATCCGTCTTTGGTTAATTGTTGTACTATTGACTGGTACGACAGCTGGCCTGAGGACGCTTTAGAAATGGTGGCACATTATTATATGGTGAAAGTTAACGTACCCGACGCAGTTAAAGCATCTGCCGTTATAGCTTGCAAACAATTCCACGTAGACGCTAGAGTCATATCGGTTGAATTCTACAATACTCTTGGTAGGAAAACCTATATTACATCGGCCTCTTATTTAGATTTAATAAAATCATTTACCTCGTTGACTAACAGAAGACAAAGAGAATTAAGAGCAGCCAAACTTAGATATACCAATGGTTTAGATAAACTCGGTCAAGCAGCAGATGCAGTAGCAATAATGCAACATGATTTAAATATCTTGAAGCCTCAACTTATGGTTATGGCTGAAAAATCAGCTAAGATGATGCAAGAAATAGAAGTAGAAACTGCAATCGCCGATAAAGCTGCCGCTCAAGTAAGGGAAGATCAAAAAGTAGCAAATGTCCAAGCCGCAGCGGCACAAGAACTAAAAAAAGATTGTGAAGCTGATTTAGCTCTCGCGTTACCAATTTTAGAAGACGCCATTGCAGCTTTAAACACTTTAAAACCAGCTGACATAACAATTGTAAAATCTATGAAGAATCCCCCGTTTACTGTGAAACTGGTCATGGCAGCTGTATGTGTAATAAAAGGTGTTCAACCTGACAAAATCCCAGATCCAGACAACCCTGGAAAAAAAATTTTAGATTATTGGGGCCCTAGTAAAAGAATACTAGGGGATATGAGTTTCTTGGAATCTTTAAAAAACTTTGACAAGGATAATATCCCTATTCCTGTAATGCAAAAAATTCGAAAGGAGTATCTTTCTCATAAAGACTTTAAGCCTCATATTATTGCAAAAGCTTCGACAGCTGCTGAAGGTCTATGCAAATGGATTATTGCCATGGATATGTACGATGCTGTAGCTAAGGTTGTAGCCCCCAAAAAAGCAAAATTAGAGGCTGCTGAAAGAGAATTCGCAGAAACAATGGCTATTTTGGAAGAAAAGAAAGCATTAGTAGCCAGATTAGAAGCCAGATTGGCAGAATTGAACGAAGCGTTAGAAGAAGCTAACATTAAAAAAAAAGCATTGCAAGACGAAGTACAGTTGTGTATTGATAAATTGGCTAGGGCTGAAAAGTTAATCGGTGGCTTAGGTGGCGAAAGAGTACGATGGACATTAGCTGCTGAAAATTTACAAACATTATTTGATCATTTAGCTGGAGATATCCTTGTGTCATGTGCTATCATGGCATATCTAGCACCTTATACGTTACCTATCAGAACGAGAATGATTGACCAGTGGCGTGACCTAGTTATAAAGTTACAAATGCCACATTCCGAACAGTTCGTATTCAAAGATATATTAGGCACCGATATCAAGATTCAAAACTGGTGTATAGCTGGATTACCTAGAGATTCATTTTCCGTCGATAATGGTGTCATACAAGACAATTCCATGAGATGGTCTTTGATGATTGATCCGCAAGGTCAAGCAAATAAATGGATCAAAACGATGGAGAAATCTAACGATTTGCAATTGCTTAGATTCACAGATGGCAATTACATGAAAGTTATGGAAACTTGTTTGGAATACGGGAAACCTGCTCTCATAGAGTGCGTTATGGAAGAGGTAGATGCACCATTAGACCCAGTTCTTCTAAAAAATACGTACATGCAAGGAGGAAAAGAATTTATTGCCCTTGGTGATAATGTTATAGAATATCATCCAAACTTTAGGCTTTACATGACGACGAAATTAAGGAATCCGCATTATTTGCCCGAAGTTTTCAATAAAGTAACGTTAATAAATTTTGCGCTTACCAAAGATGGATTAGAAGATCAACTGTTAGGTATAGTAGTAGCAAAAGAAAGACCAGATTTGCAAGAGAAAAGAGAAAAATTAATCGTCCAAGGTGCTAACAACCGAGCTGCATTAAAACAAGTAGAAGACGATATCTTACGTACTTTACAAGAAACAAAAGGGGATATATTGGAAGATGAAACTGCTGTTGAAGTGCTAGACTCTTCTAAAAATTTAGCTGTGGATATTATGAAAAAGCAGGAAGCTAGTGTGGAGACCGAGATTATAATAGAAAAATTCCGTCACGGTTATAGACCAATCGCTTCACATTCTGCAGTACTATATTATTGTGTCACGGAATTACCTAACGTTGATCCTATGTATCAATTTTCCTTAATCTGGTTTATCAATCTCTACATAATTTCAATTGAGAATGCCAATAAATCTAAAGATTTGGATAAAAGATTAAAGTTTTTAAAAGATACTTTTACTTATAATCTATACGGTAACGTATGTAGATCACTTTTTGACAAAGATAAGTTGATGTTTTCTTATGTTATGTGCTCTAAAATGATGCTTTCTACAGGCGAATTGAACCAGGATGAACATATTTTTCTAATAACTGGAGGTATAGCTATTGAAAATACCGTAAAAAAACCCGTTGATTGGTTACCCGATAAAAGCTGGGACGAGATATGTAGATTAAGTGACTTAGAAAGTTATATTGGGTTTTACCAAGATTTTAAACGCAATATAACTCAGTGGCAAGAAGTTTATGATGATAGGGAACCCCACAATAGACCACTGCCCGGAAAATGGGACACGAAATTGTCTCAATTTCAAAAACTATTGGTAGTAAGGGTTTTAAGACCCGACAAACTGAAAACAGCAATATCAGATTTTGTAGAAAAACAAATGGGCAAGAAATACATAACGCCACCGCCGTTTGATATAAGTAAATCTTTTGGAGATTCGAACTGTCTTGCACCTTTAGTATTCATATTGTCTCCTGGCTCGGATCCAATGGGAGCATTGATAAAATATTGTGAACGAATGGGATATGCACATAGATTCAACTCCATATCGTTAGGACAAGGACAAGGACCAATTGCGCATGCAATGATTGAAAGAGCCCAACTTGAAGGTGGATGGGTATGTTTGCAAAATTGTCACTTAGCGGTTTCGTGGCTTCCAGCCATGGAGAAAATTATAGAAGGCTTCGATTTAACGAACACTGATTTAAGTTTTCGATTATGGCTTACTAGTTACCCATCTGATAAATTTCCCCAAGCTGTTTTACAAGTTGCGGTTAAAATGACAAACGAACCTCCCACGGGACTTCAACATAACCTAAATCGATCTTATATTTCCGAGCCTGTAAAAGAAACAGAATTTTACGAAGGATGTCCAGGCAAAGATAAAGCATTTAGCAAGCTTTTGTATGGCATCAGTTTCTTTCATGCCGTATTACAAGAAAGGAAAAAGTTTGGTCCGCTAGGATGGAATATTCAATACGGCTTCAATGATTCTGACTTTCAGATATCAGTAATGCAGTTGCAAATGTTTTTAAACCAATATGAAGAAATTCAATATGTAGCTATTAAGTATTTGACAGGTGAATGCAATTACGGTGGCAGAGTGACTGATGATTGGGATCGTCGTTTAATAGTTACAATATTGGATAACTTTGTTAATGCTGGCGTCGTAAATGACCCAAATTATTCGTTTTGCGACATTGGGCCACAATATGGCTTGCCGCGGAGATGTGAATATCAAGACTATCTGAAGCATATTGAAACTGTTCCTGTAAATCCTCCACCTGAAGTTTTCGGACTACATATGAATGCAGGAATAACCCGTGATTACAATACGTCCATGGAATTAACGGCAGCTTTGGTTCTCGTTGAAGGTGGAGGCAGCGGCGGAGAAGGCGGAAATACTGAAGCTATCCTGGTTCACATGGCTACAGAAATTCTTTCTAAGCTACCAAAAAAATTCGACCTCGAAAATGCGCAAAAAAAATATCCTGTTGATTACAATGAATCTATGAATACAGTTTTGATTCAAGAGATGGAACGTTTTAATAAATTGTTAAATGAGATAAGGTCTTCTTTAAACGATTTGCAAAAAGCAGTTAAAGGTCTTATTGTAATGTCCGCATCATTAGAATTGCAATCCAATGCAATGCTGCTTGGGAAAATTCCAGATAACTGGTGTAATGTTTCTTACCCTAGTTTAAAGCCACTTCCTAGTTATGTTACAGATTTCATAGAAAGATTGGCTATGTTAAACGATTGGTATCTGAATGGGAAACCACCGACATTTTGGCTTTCAGGGTTCTTTTTCACCCAAGCGTTTCTCACCGGATCTATACAAAACTATGCTAGAGCTAAGAAAATTCCTATTGATTTGCTAATATTTGACTTTGAAGTGCATGATGTTGATTATGAAGAAGAGCCCGCAGAGTCAGGAGTGTACGTGCAGGGTTTGTTTATGGATGGAGGGCGTTGGGATCGAAAATCCCATGCAATAGCCGAACAATTCCCAAAAATTTTAAATGATAATATGCCAGTTGTATGGCTATTTCCAAAAATGAAACAAGAGTTTAAAGAAGGCTCAAGATACAAATGTCCCCTGTACAAGACTTTAGAGAGGAAAGGAGTATTAGCTACAACAGGTCATTCATCTAATTTCGTATTAGCATTTTTTTTACCGTCTGATAAAACCGCAGCTCATTGGGTTAAACGAAGCGTGGCCTTACTGCTCCAACTCGCCAATTGAGGAATCTTATTCAATTATCATAATAGATAAAATTATGATTTTCTTGTTGTGCGTGTTCTTTCTTATCGGCGCAAGCTTTATGCTAGGCTTGAAATAGTTGCTTTTTTACCGACTTTTCAAAAAAGAGGAGGTTGTATGCTCGACTTTGTTTGTTTCCTTTTTTTGTGTATGTTTACCGATTTCTCACAATTGTGGAGCGATTTTAAAAATTATATTTTTGTTTGATAGAGTACCTATGTTCCCAAAATGGGCGCATTTTAATTTAGTGAAGATCTGATGAAGAACTCATGAATATTTCGGCATATCTCTCGGGATTGCTGCAATCGCAAATGTCTGTTTGTTGTTTATACCGTTTCATAACATAAAATTACGCCTGTACGCCTAAAGGGGTACATAGCTGTGTAAAGATCACCTTGCTACACTCTCATTTCAGCGGTTATGTTCAAGTTTCATGATATACGGGTAATCTATTCTAGCATTATAGGTACCTTACTAAATAACTTGCCTATTTAAGACATTTAAAACTTTTAACAAAAAAATTATACCGACTTCGAAATAAAACACTACAATGTCCATAACGAAAAAAATTGGTAACAACCAAAGACACCGACTTCCAAAAAGAAAGTTATTTTTCACTTTGTAGGTAGTGTTTTTATTGGATCACAAGCATGTCGTCAGAAACCCAAGTGGTCAAATACGCATTTCGCCAGAAAACACATATTGATAGAAACGCATCTTGACAGATACGCGTCTCGACAAACACGCAACTTGACAGATGCGTGTAACGACAGATATGCAAATCGAAAGTCAATTAATAAATAGGATTTAAACGCGTGTAGTCATATACATACGAAATTAGTCAAAAAAATAATCTTATGTTTCGTATTTTATCATTAAAAAACTTAATATGATTAAGGAAGCAATACCTCTAGTAAATAATACTTGTCCATAGTTAATTTCATTTTATTTATCTATCTTCTTTGTTGCTTCGGGTACAACACTACGATTATCATTGTTTAATTTTTAATAGTAGAACCACTCACTGCAGTGCTAGCGCTATCTATCTCCGTGATTTAAAAATGTGTTACTCAACCTTGTGACCTATTGAAATGTGGGTACAATGGACGTTTAAAAAAATGGCATAGGTCTGATATGTATCTAATTGGTTGTTTCTGTTCACTTGCTGTTGTTTTTTCATTATTTCATTAAATTGGATATTAAAACAATTCATACCCAGTCAACGACGCAGAGACGTGTCATTGTGCAAGTTCTTTTATTTACATCAATTTGGGTGGATGATTTCAAATATCTGACGAAATGCGTATCTGTCTTGTTGCGTGTCTGACGAAATGCGTATCTGTCGTGTTGCGTGTCTGCCAAAGTCCGTGTCTGTCGAGTTCCGTTTCTGAAAAGTTGCGAGTCTATCCTGAGAGATTATGAAATGCGTATTTGACCACTTGCGCTTCTGACGACATGCTAGTGAGCCATCAAAACGACCTAATGTAAATGAGCCATTAGTCGCCCGCTCCTATACCTACCGGGCGACGTGTTTCATGAAATCAAAGAATCGATAATGGATAAGAATATGTAAAAATAACTTTTCATACTTAGCAAGAACGACCGTATACTCGTAAAGTAACACACAGGATTAATAATAAATAATTATATTATCAAATATTTTCTGATATACGTAGGTACGGTATGATCACGGTAATGATATCTGTATGATTTTGTTTATTTATGATTAATGGTTTTAATAATTACAGGCATATCTATGATAATGTAGGTAACTGAATATTATGCAGTGTTAATATAGTTAAAATAAAATTCGTAGTTTTGTCTAAGGTTGCCCCGGGAGACTGGACGAATATTAGGTTTAGCCCGTAATGACTTTTTTATTAGTCACGAATTATAATCAAAAGTGGTAACAAAAGAATTTCCCTAACTTATTAATATTATTATTAAAAAAGTACCTCTCCTTAAATGGCGACTTATGAGGATACTACAATTTTGGTGCAATCTTAACTCTAATCATGGTATTAAATAAAGTAATTATGAAATTTCGCATTTGTTTTCAATTTGTATTTAGACTATTTAGTTAAAAATAACACTTCTATTTTGCATCATCGTCATAGGTGCTGCTCGTCTGCTGATTGATTCGCTTCATGGCTTCGCGTCTTGTGTTTTCCGCTTCGAGCAATCTTTTTCTCAGTTTCAACATTATCGCGTTGTTTCTTTTCTGAAATTAAAAAAAAAGCTCACTAAACGTGTTTGGGGCAGGATTCTGAAACTGTACCTATTAGCTAATTAAATAATTTCTCCATTCATTTTATAGGAACGAACGGGTCAAATTGAACTAACATGCGAAGGGAAGCGGAGGGTATCGAATTCTAAAGAGGAAAATAATTTAATATTCATGATCTGGCTGACCAAAACCAGATGTATCCTCCGACTGCACAGCAAGATTTTCATCTTGTTTACGTCTTTTTTGTTCGCTATTTAAGCAGTCGGGTTTTTAGATTTTCTAAATTAACTTTTTTTATTTACAACTTTTTAGTTCTTTTTTTTAGGAGGTACATTTAAACATATAAGTGTTATATATTTTTGAAATCACCCCTTAAAACCCTTTACTTTTGATACCCCACAGGAAAAAATTTGGTCCCCCACAATATGGCGCCCAAAATCCGCCATTTTTCTATTATCCAATCTTAATGCAGCCAGTGACACTAGCAGGGTTAAGACGAATTGATTGTCGTAAGAATCATCAAAATCGCCAAAGCGTTTGATCTCTAGAACACACATAGGAACAAATATACATACATACATATATAGACTGATAAACACATTACCCTTTTTCGGCAGTAGGGTAAAAACAATTCTATTCCTAAAATGTCTCACTGTTATATTCGAATTACCTCGAGTTTCAATTATTTGCTGTTTTGTTACGGGGTCGCAGCGCTAAGAAAGAAAATTTGGTTCAAATAAATACCACTAGATGGCGCGATATGTACCGATTTATTATTGAATTGTGTGTAAAATTAGCATTTTCTGAAATTGAATTTATTTAATCAACTATTTAATAAACTCTTGATTAAACAAGAACATACAATATTCATGTAATCACAAAATTATGGAATATTGGGCTCTTAATTCACATTTGAAAGATTATTTGAATGGATCATTTAAAATTGATGCCAATAGATGGCGCGGTTTTAAATTTCTTAGGCATTCCACTCGATTGTTTAAATTTGTATTGTAACACATTTCGGTGAAATGAAACTGTAAAAACGTGCTATACTATAGTATAAAAAAACGTGCTATACTATAAAACAAATCGCCACTGTATTTAAAGAAAAATATATTCACGAACCGAGTAAAGCATTTTACTTGCAAGTCGCTGCAAACATCATCTATCTGTCGCCGTGGAACGGAACCGAACGCGATCGATGTACAAAAAATAATCAGTTTAAACAGATGAAAAACGGTAGTTACGTCAGTACTGTTTGTTTGTATGGGATGCGGCATCTGTTTTCTAGTATTATATTATCTGTGGTTTTGTATTGGACTGAGTGATTATATTGTGTAATTTTTCTCTACAAAGATGGCGCGACTCAATTTAAATTACGTCGATAGGCGATATGCCACACGTATTTTCTTTAAAAACTAGAACAAATCGGTCGAATTGAAAGAACCAACTTGCAATTTAGCTTAGTTTAAATCGCTTATCAGTGTCATATAAATCGAATCGCATCGACCCAAGAAGATCACGTTCGCGACCGTTTACCACGTACTGGCTGTATTTTATTAAAACTAGTTGCCGCCCGCGGCTCCGCCTGGGAGGATTTATGGCGAATACAGTGGTCGGAAAGGGGGGAGGGTCGAGTGCACAATTATTTTAACCGTTTGTATCTCATGTCATAAAGGTCACTAAATTGTCGTTTATATTTACATGGTGTCAATTTTATATACTTAAAATGTACTAAAATTACCACAAAATTTGCTAGTTTTTTTTGCTTTAGTTTGTTATAATAGCTAAAAGCCTTAAATTTTCTTCTTTTAATTGGTCGTTTTGCTCCTTAACTAAGATGAAAAACAACTAAATCATCAAGTTAAACTATAATTAAGTATTTTTATAGCTGCCAAATCCGACTACATGTATTGTCACGACTTTAGTATATATTTAATTGCCAATTGTAGGTACAAAGTTTTTGACACATTCAATTTGGTTTATTTTCATACAGCATACTCGACTCTTCAACTACTTATTTACAGTATCTAGTCACAGCGGATCTTTGTGTCTCTGAAATTGGCTCTGCGGACCATTGCGCAAGAAAGAGTTTGTCATCACGAGGTAGGACTATGCGACAAACGTAAGCGAATGAAAGAGGCAGTTATACAATGCTATCTTCTGTTTCAAAATTGACACAAAAGTAGCAACTGCTCAGGGTCTTGCAGTCAACTTCAGAGACACGACACAAAGATCCGCTGTGACTACTTTACGTTGGGGCGTCATCCAAATAGGGCAGGCCCTTGGCCCTATGGCTCTTACTTTAAGCACAGCGCACTCTCGTTCAATAACTTCGCATTCTTCGTCGATTGCGGCTGCTTCTTTCATCTGCCGTTGGTTTTCCTCAGCTATCTGCTTCCCTTTCTGACGCAAACCTTCTTGTATCTTAGCTTCTTTGTCTCTTTGCTCCTTTAAACGCTGCTCTGTCTGTCTACGATCTGTGATTAAAGTAATAGTGTTGGAACTACGTAAAACTATCCCCAATTCCGGGTTCTTTTCTTACTGAAGTTAATTTCTCTAAATTACTTCAAATATCAAAATCCCGACTACTTAATAAGCGAACTAAAAAGACTTAAACAAGAAGAAAATCATGCTGTGCAGTCGGAGGATACATGTGGTTTTGGTCAGCCAGCTCGCGAAAATTTATCCTCCGACTGCACAGCATGCTTTTCGTCTTGTTTACGTCTTTTTAGTTTGCTTCTTAAGCAGTCGGATTTTTTGATTTTTTTAAGTAACTTTTTTTATTTATAAATTTTTAGATAACATTTCTTTTTTCGAATTATGTACGTTTTAATACATATATGTATATAGATTTACATACATACATACTTACATGCATACATAGGCTGATAAACAT
Organism: Orthosia gracilis; assembly: GCA_947562075.1. NCBI lineage: Eukaryota > Metazoa > Arthropoda > Insecta > Lepidoptera > Noctuidae > Orthosia > Orthosia gracilis. The sequence continues at coordinate 30,722,944 of OX387273.1, forward strand.
ATTACCCTCTTTCGGCAGTCGGGTAAAAAGGGGTTTTGGTTTTTTTATTAAACTAATGAATAATGCCTATACTACGTTTCTTACTTTAAAATTAACTACTATGCAGGTAAGTAGGTTCACAAACCTCTGTCAAAGAGTTGTTGAAATCCTCCTAGGTGCTCATTTAGGATATCAATGTGCGCTTCTATTTTCAAATCTTCAGATGCCATGCACATATCGATCATTGAAATCTGGTGCTTGCTCTGGGTTATTTGATTCTTCAGGTGCTGCAAGGATAATTAGTTAGTCCTTAAGTCTCAAACTCAAGACTACAGTCGCCATTCGCACATCCACACGAGTGCACGCACCGCAGATTTCATTCGCGCTTATATTATCGGCGAGGATTTTAAACAGCGCACTGAATCGTAACTAATACGCACGGTGGATAAAATTTCGCGCGTTTTAGCTGTTTCTATCCGTTCATAGAGTACAAAATATTCGCGCGGATCTGCAATGCGGGAGGATTCTGTGGCAAAACACAGATTTGTTGCGGATTTTATAACGAGAGGATTTTTTAACGCGCGGGTTTTTTAATGCGCGGTTTTTTTACCGCAAGTGCTTGCGGCTTCATAAAATCCGATGTCGCAGAATGTGCTGAAAAATCATGCGAATAAAAATCGCAGAACGTGCTAATCCTTAAAACGTGCGACAAAAAACGCAGCATTATGGACTTCGCGCAACACCACGCTAGTCGGCGTCCGCCACAACGCAGAAAAGCGCGCCATGCAACGCGCCGCGAATTCCGGTAGACAACAGTCAGTTTGACGCTTGGAGACAACCACAGTTCAACACGGTAACTGTTAAACAATTAAAATGTCGAGCAGTGACCCAGACCGATAATGTGTAATAATATCATTATTACGCATTATGCGCCCCATTTCGTGGGATATGAGTGGATGCAGGCGCGGATTCAGGATTTCGTTCAGGGGGGGGTAATATGTGTCTCTAAAGGAAAATGTTTGCCTGCATTTTATATCTTATTAATAAACTCCTTAGTTTGTTTTCCATTAGAACTTTTGAGGAAATCAAACCCCGAAAACCATTGTGGACAAGAGCGAGCGGAGCGAGCTCGAAAATTTTAGGACTTCATAGTTCAAGTTTTGACCATTTTTATAGAAACACGATCAAGAAAATCAACTTGTGATTTTCTGTTGACCATTCATACAACAACTATAAAGTATTTTTGTCATCATAAACCTAAAAGCTTTATATGTAATGGTGTCAGAGCAAGCGAACCGCATACGAAAATTTAACCTTGCCTAGCCTTGAGTAGACTATGAATCTATTTTTTAACCAGTCACTAGTCAGTTAGATTATAGAGCAGCAAACTCGAAGACTAGTAGTGCCACTAATTAAGACGGAACCACACTTACGTGGCGTTGCGTGTCGTGGCGCCTTCCGACGCAGTTGATTGGCTACAAAACTCGTTGCGTTATGACGTAGGCTGGAACAGATTCGTTTGATTGGTGGATCCTGCGACACGCCACGCCACGACACGTAAGTGTGGTTCCGACTTAACTTATTTATGGCCACAGGATAAATATTTCTAACTAAGTGCCCCGAGTGGCGAAAATTCTCACAATTTGCCGATCTTCAAGACCTATTTTCCATAAACTCAAGTATCTGCTCTGCCTTCCAAGGGTGACGACAATTTATCAATATCTAGATTTTAAACCCATAAATGAAAATATAGCTTGGTCGAGGCCCAGGGGGGCATTTGTCAGAGGCCTTGCATTGCGGCGCCGCGGGCGACGCATCGTGTATGTGCATAGGCCCTATGACACATATCCACACGAGAGACAACTGACTGCTAATCTGATAGACCTGCATTAAAATATCTACTACTAAAAGTAATTCCTAATCTCCAACTGACGATTCAGCTACCTATTTACCTCCAATTGTTCCGTTAAATGTTCTACTTCGGCTTTGGTCGTATTGAGTTCGTCGGTAAGCGACCGTTCTTTGTTGCGTAGTTTTAATACTTCTCTTTCTTTAGATAGTTTCTGTTTAGTCACTGTAACAAATATCGTGAAGTAAAGTACCTATTGGAATTATTCTCAATAATTTTCCGGAATGCCGTTGGTCCTATCGCGAATCCTGCTTATCATCAAAAGGATACGCTTACAGCATAATTTCATGACAACCGTCGCGTCGTAAGCGAGCTCCACGAACATAGCAGAGGTATTGGCAGAGGCACTGTAAATAAACGGCAGCCCATCGATTTCCTGAATACATTTTTAATATTATGATTCTACATACCAGTTTTCAGTCTTAATTTTAATGATTCAAGCGTATCATTGTCAGTAAACATCTTTGAGACGTAATTTTTTATTCAGGGGAGTAACAACTTTCAACAAAGTAGGTAGCGAAATTGATTTTGCCGCCAAGTTTAGTTTTGACTTTCAAACTAATTCTGAGCACTAATGTGACCTTTACTTTTTTTTTTGGTGGAAACGATGGAATCTATGTTCCACGCCAGAATACCGTACGTATTTAAAAAAGGAATCAGTTCCGTGAATCTGTGTATATAAATGTGGTAAAAAAATGGGTAAAACTAATTGTGTGAATAATTAAGGTTTTTGGTGGGCTTTTTTCGATGCAAGTTCAACGGCTGCTTTCCTTTATTTGCAAAATATTGATTCCTAGTGGAAATTGTGATGTAAAATTGGTGTAGTTTTGTGTCACAAAGTGTTTAGGCAACTAGAAAATATGTGGGCTAATTGAAAATATTGATACAGGCGCGATTTCGGGTTAATATAGCTGTGAACTTTATTGTAGTATTGACTAGCTCCGCAAAGCTTGCCGTGATATATTTGCTGCCAAATGCTCCAAAAATTATTCGAATGTGTTACATTCGCATTCAAATGCGGTATTAAAATTTGACTTGAAAGCCTCAGTAGCCAGGTCACAAAATAAAATAAAAACTAATGCCGGGAACATACCAAGCAAACGAACGCGAATAGCCGCGTACTGACTGAGTGAGCAGCCTTGCGAGGCAGCCGCGCGAGGCAAATCCTCGGTCGGTCAGGACGTGCCTTGGCCGAGGCAAACGCACGCGCTGCCTCGCCCGAGCGCCAGAGCAGAAAGTTGTCGATACTCAAAAGCGCCTCAGTGAGTTTGCCGCGCGCACACAAGACGGTTGCTTTGCCTCGCTTGTTCGTCGAACGACGGAATCGTATGGGTCATAGATAAAGAAGAGTGCCTTAAATTAAATAATTATATGGCGAATTTTTATTTTACTTTGGGACGCACAATGATCTGATTATTAATAAAGGACGGTGCCGGGTAGGTATAGTCCTCGCCAAACTTCTTGGCCGCCCTGAAGTTGGCTACAATGGCTGCGCAGTAGTAAATCTCATACAAAAACAGCACCGTTTCTTACGTAAAGCCTACTTCAGGGCGGCCTAGAAGTTTGGCGAGAACTATACCCGGCGGCGAATGTATAGCCATTTACGCCGGTACGTGTGAAAGCTAACATACATGGCTATACACTTCGCCGCCGGGTACTCGGTAACCGGGCCGTATGAAAAGGCACTAAGAGAATATGCGTGCAGAAACATAAACCGGGAAATAAACATTCTAACAGCGGATTTAAAAAAAAGGAGCACTCTAGCTTCGCCGTTGCTCGGCCTTGGCGCGCGCGGCTGCCTCATGCATAAAATTATAAACAGAAGCGGCCTCGCGCGGCAAACCTCCGAGGTTTGCCTCGTGAGGAGCTGCTCGCTCAGTCAGTACGCGGCTAATGAGTGTTTGTGAACGTTTCACCGAAGCTGAGCCAGATTGTTCGTTCGTTATTTTAATTTTTTTAATAACCACTCCCTACTGCCCCACTCTAGGAATTTCTCCTGTATCGTGGGTGCGTTTACAAACATATAAACTCACATACACAAACACCCAGAGCCAGAACAACTATCTGTAAGTCATACAAATATTTGTTCCGTGCGGGAATCGAACCCGCGACACGCAGCGCAGCAGTCAATCGCTCAATAACTGCGCTAACCGTGCGTCAAAACCCCGACCTAGGGGCTCTTCAGACGGGCTGAGGCCAGGACCCCTTGCCCATTGCTGCACGCTGCTAGCTACCCGCAAGCTACCTACGCACGCTGCCCAGGTCTTGGCCTGCCTACCTGCGGCCTAAAGCCACGCGTGCCGGTGCTGACAGGCAGTCCCCACCTGTTGCAGATACGACGGCCGACCGGCCTACTACTGAGCCTGTGCTGAGCAGCCCCTGCGTCTGTCACGTGCTTCCCAAGGACGGTACCACCGTTCTGTTCCGAGCACTATCACCTGCGTGTGATAGTGCTCGGAACAGAACGGAGTGACTTTAATTACCCGCAACCTAGCTGTGGATCTACTTAAATATATGGATTAACTTGTCCAGCTGTTTCACTTATCTTCTACCTAACTATCTACCTATCTGTAGCGGCCTGCGCCGCCTACCCTGCGCAGCCCTAGCCGTAACAGTGGCTGATTTTAATTCTTGACTTTTTTGATCGAGCTAAGCCAAGGATTCAAAATCAAAAGAAAATAAAGCAAATGTGCTATTGCAGTACAATCTCACCGGGGCGAATGCTCATTCTGCACTTCTTGCGTGTAAACAAAACACAATAAAATCTTTACTCTTGTGTGTGTTTATTTATCTAGCTTAAAAGCATGGAACAAATTAAAATACACCATGGATATTAAGAAATTTCATAATAGCAAAGAAGAAATTAATCCATAAATAAGCAGTGTTCTCTCACGGCATAGTCTTTGTAATTAATGTAATTTGTTGTATAACAAAGCAAAGCAATTGTCTCTCATGGCATAGTCTTTTTAATTAATGTAATTTCTTGTATAACAAAGCAAAGCAATTTTCAGTATTCGCGCTTATTTTTAACTTGTATTCTATTTTTCTTTTATTTCTACTCGTGATTGTCAGTTGGATTTTCGAACAATTTACATTTTAGTGCAGATCTTATGATGAATGCATGGACACAAAATAAACAGAAAAGACCGCGTCCATAGACTACTATTACATACTAGACCGCGACTCGACCGCGCCCTGTCTTTTCGGCAGTCGGTGACAATGTCAATAAAAAAAGAATATTTAAAAATAACAAAAAACCCGACTGTTTAGAAAGCGAACTAAAAAGACGTAAACAAGATGAAAATCATGCTGTGCAGTCGGAGGATACATTATGCGCGAGCTTTCTGACCAAAACAAGATTTTTCACCGAAACCGCCATTTTTCTATTTTCCAATTTAGTGTAGCCAGAAACACTCGCAGGGTTAAGACGAATCGATTGACGTAAAAATCATCAAAATCGGCCAACGCGTTTGATCTCTAGAACGCCACATAGGAACAAACATAGGTTCCAATGACACGAACTTCCAAAAAGAAAGTTATTTTTTTGCTTTGTGGGCCAATCTGCGAAAAATTGCACCGTTACTAAGTGGGACAAAATGGACAATAACAATTTAAAAATATATGTTTCTTGATGTTTTGATGCGGCATTTAGCAGAGTTTAAGAAAACTATATAGTAATATAACTGTATATATATAGCTTTAAAAAATCGGAGTTTCGAACATGATCCACTAATATGTCACGACGCTTAACGGACGTGACGAATCCCGCTTTACTAACAGTAATGTCGAAAACACTCAATATTCTTTGTTCTTTTAGATGGAATCATTAATTTATTACATACGCAGAAACATATAGCTTACCGGTATCACGTTATATATAAAAAAAATGCATTCAATAGAGAATAAGATGGTCTTGTAAATTGTTAATATATTTAAGTGGCAAATACTTTTTCGTATGTTAAATTTTTAGGGGATTGGCCCTTGTAGTGTTTTGTTTTTGAAGTCGGTTTCATTGTTTTGTTAAATAGTTTTATACTACTGTACGTATTTGCATAATTGGCGTGGAGGCCAAGCGCGTCCTTTTATACTCTGACGTTTAAAAGATTAATCATTTATCGTCGTCGCTCACACATAATCAACTAGTTATGGTTCAATAACGATTTTCTTGGCTAATAAACACTCTATTTAGGGGGACACAAGTAACTTCGGAGCCGATCCCAAATCGCTCGTTCGCCTGTTTTGTTTGTACCTGGCATAACAAGCACAAACAACTTTTTTATCTGTTTTTGGAGATAACGTTTTTTACTCTGTGCTCAGCCTTTTGGTTTGGTTTCATTATTTTACTTTGTTTAGTTTATTATGGTTTAGTAGTTTGGTTGGCGGGTTGGCGCATAGTTGGCGTGACCGTAGTATTTAGTACAATTTAGTATCTCATAGTCTGTGGGCGTGACTGACGTTTAAGTTCATTTCTGATTTCTGTTTTATCTGTGGAAAGAAAGCGTGTGGTGGTTTGTGAAAAATGTACCATGATAGTTTTTTCGTGTAATTAAACAAAATGTAGAATCGAAATGATTCCTATAAAAAATTTAACTCATAATTAATAAGTGTTCGTTATTTGTACTGTTAATGTGTAAATCATCGAAAATGGTTTCGGGCAGCACGAGGGTGATCCAGGTCACCAACATCGCACCCCAGGCTACCAAGGATCAGATGCAAACACTCTTTGGGTATTTGGGGAAGATTGACGACATCAGATTGTATCCAACAATCAGAGACGTATCCTGCCCCGTGCAGTCTCGAATATGTTATGTAAAATATTACGACTCGGCTACTGTAAACGTCGCACAGCATATGACCAACACCGTGTTCATTGATCGGGCACTTATAGTGATTCCTATGCAGTCAGGAGAGATTCCGGATGAGCACAAAGCTTTGGAAATGTCTAACAACGGAACCTTAGTGCCAGGATTGAGTACAGTGGAGCCGCGTTTACCGGCGCATGTTATTAACGCTTTAGATGGCGTTCCACCTAACCAAGTAATCCAGACTCACGACCCTAAGATAATTGCGTTGGGGTTGCCGCCATACCCACCTCTACCGGCGGCCTACGACTCAAGGAAGATAGAAGAAATAAGGAGGACAGTCTTAGTAGGTGATGTGGACAATTTAACTTCGCAGCAGTTGATAGATCACTTCTGTCAAGCTGGTGAAGTCAAATACATGAGGTTTTGTGATCGGGACATAGACAAGCAGAGGTATGCCCTGATTGAGATGACAGAGCAAGAGTCTGTCATAAAAGCGTTGCAGTTACATGGCAGTCTGGTTGAAGGACAGGCTATCAAGGTGCGATATTAATTTTAAGTCATTAATTTATATTATCTAGTTTAGAATCACTAATCAAACATGTCTCAAGCATCTGTTTAACTTTAACAACACCTAATGATTATAAATATTATGTTGTGTCATTTTCAATGGTTTTTTAAACCACTGAAAATGTCACAACCATTATAGTACATTACGATATTAGTGCGTTATAAACAATACGCACGTATATCGTACGACGTTTTTTAACACATTTGCGAGGAAACAGAAAAAAAAACATTTTATATTTTGTTAATTTCTAATTATTGAAACAGTTAGTGAAATTACAATTATTAAAATGATATGTAGTTGTAGTTGGGTTTTTAATTATGTTTTTATTATTATTATTACTATTCATAATGTCATTGTTTTGTGTTAGGGTAAATGTTGGAGACGACGAAACTTCTTGAAAGGCGGCAGAAGAGCATTGTAATTCGTCATTAGTTGTAAATAAAAAAATATCCTCAGTAGAAGTAGAGGGGCGCGGCTCAGGGCAAAACTTCTTCGTTTGTGGCTCCAAATTTATTGCCTGAGTTATTTTGGCACTTATATTTGCTTTGTTTTGGATGGAATCTTCTACATAAGATTCTGCTACTGCATTAGAACGCCACCTGCCATGCCGCTTTAAAGTCAATATATCAGCTCCCGAATCAGCAAGTAATGTAGCTGACGTTCTTCTGAAACTGTGCCCTGTATAACAATCAGCGTCCGGCAATCCTAAAAACTTGATGACTTCCTTTGGCATGGCACCGAATTTATTTATGCCAATAGGTTGCGCAGTACATTTACCTTTTTGGTAATTCTGAAAGAAATGATTATTTTTTGCCTTAGTCGTATGCAGAGCTTCATATTTTTTGACCACGTCATAAAATGGGCCGTTGATAATAAAAGATTGGGGTATTTTGTTTTTAATGTTTGGGATTTTAATTAAAAGCATTTTGCCTTGAGTTTCAATGTCATTTGTGGTAATATTGTGAAGCTCTTGCCGTCTACATGCACCATTAATACCAAATATTAATGCAACCTGAAAAGAAATAAAAATGTGTAAGATAAGGTATAGGTACTTAGCTTACAGACGGTCGTTAAAAAATATGTAAAAGAGTATGTACAGTAGGTAGATCAATACATAAAATAAGGAGGCAAACTGACCTTAGTTGCCAGGTACTGGCTATCTGGAGCATCTCTTAGAAACTTTTCGACGTCATTTGATGACAGTACCTTAGGTTTTTTCTTTATAAAACCATCAGAGCGTCTCTTTAAAAATGCAATGAGATTTGAATATAAATTAATATCGACACCATTTTTCATCTTGATAAGTACCCTTTTCAGCATCGAATATGTTGTCCACAACGAGCTAGGCTTATATTTACTAGCTAGTTCATTAAAATACGCCAAAACTACATTTTCGGAAAATGACTTGGCATTTTTCATGTTTTTCCACTTCAAAAAATTTTCATACGTGGTTATGTATCTGTCTTTGGATATTGACGGCAGCAAGCTGTCGCATGCGGTTCGCGCTTCTGTTAGTATATCCGGTGGAGTTGAAGTAATATATGGCTCTTCTTCATTATTGAAAGTTGTCATATTTAAATTTTCACAATACAAGTACAAAGAAAAGAAAATTTGAGAAAAATGGCGCGAGGATTATTTTCTGCCTGCAGCCAAGTTTTTAAATTACCGAATAAACTGATTTTTTTTATTTTAAATAAACTGAATCTGTAAATGCACACTGTTGCTTTCCCGCCATTTTAAGAGCGCGCTAGCGCTGCCTACTGACTGGCGCCGCGCGGCGATTAGTTCGAAATTTGAATAGCAACAGCGCGAAATGGCAAATAATACTGTTATGGAATTTGTATGGACTATAACTTAACTATTTGCTCTGGTAAAACACGCGTTTTTTATGACCCGCTTTACATACTTAAAACCGGTGGAATTACATCAGCTTTACGAGCAACGGTGTTAAAAATACAGTTAACATAAGTGAAGCCACAGAAACTAGGGATGCTGGAAGGTCTAATTTAAGAATCCTATAGTTCAGGCAGCAATGTGAATTCTAAAAAGTAATTTCATGCCAATTGAGAAAAATGGCATTAATAGTTTGATGAAAAAATCTCTTAATCAGCTACCTGAGTTCTAACCAATTTGAGGTAAACATTGAATGTTAGACAACAGTTTATTGTGAAATTTATTTGGTATACTGTTTTTACTATAAAAATACCATGTTGCCCAGCATGGTTTTTTTCATGTCATTTACTAATAGTTACCATACTATTACTAATAAGTTTGAATTATTAAATTATTACATTAAAGTTAACTTAGCTTAATTAGCTCACTAGTATTAATATAATTAATAAATTTATCATAATATTGCAGGTACATCATGCAACTCAAGCTATATGCAAGCCACAAACGAAGAGCAATGAGGCGGCTCAACGGGAGATTGAAGAAGCCATGTGCCGAGTGAAGGAAGCACAGAATTTGATCTCAGCTGCCATCGACCCAGTCATAGGACTCCTGTCTAAGGATAAGAGAAGGTATGATTTTCTATACTCTATTCGCTGGGACAAAAAATAAAAGGGAAACATAATACATACTTAAAGTCAAGCCTTTTTCCATGGGGTTAGGCAGTATTTACAAACGCCACCTTCTAAGATCATTACATACTTCTTTTGCTTCACTCACATTCATACATTTAGTCATACACGCATGTCAGTTTTGAGTACTGAGCACCTGGCCTTTCTGAAAAACATCACCAATAAGGTCTATGTATGTCTTTCTGTACCGGCCTTTCCATTCACGTCTGCCATGTAAATACCTTTTGTTAATCTCCTTTCATTCATCCTGTCAACATGGCCAAACCAAACTAGCATACTTTTTTCATTTTTTTTATATATAGCTCATTGTAGACTAGCTTTTTCCTGTGGCCTATCCTGAAGAAACTGCAGATTTTTTGGGGTGTAAAATGTAGGCAGTGGCACTCATGAATTGTGTAGTTGTCTGTCAGTGTAATCGTTTTTGCAATCAGTTCAGTACTTTGAGAGTTTACCTCTTTACTTCTTTTACTCTTCAAATAGTCCTTATGTGTAACAACCAATAATCACATAATATTCTGGTGAACATATTTCATGCCAATCAAAGCAGTTTAACCCCCAATTTCTGAATTAAGCATTTGAAATTGAGTATTTGTCAAACTGTATATTAGCCTGAAGAACTGTTAAAATTTGGTACTAAACTTTAATTGACACATTCCTAAATTAAATACTCAAATCAGAAATCGACCCTTCATGTGCACAAGTACAAAAATAATTGCAGTAGTTAATAGAACAATAGGTTGTTATGATATGCCAAGAGGCATACAAATGAAAACAACAAAATACATACCTTTTGTGAATCAATTTTTTATTATCTTATTATTATAAATTATTATTTTTAACTTAAAAATACTTATTCTATGAGCCTGGCTTAGCACGCACTGCGGTTTTTATTCGCGCGTTTTTTTTTCCGCACATTCTGCGACACATGGAATAGTATGGAGCTGCACGCTTTGCATTTAAAAAACCACCTGTTTACTACAGCTGCATTTTATCATATTATCAACACAAAACAAAACAAATTTGGTTGAAGGAGCTGTAAGAAACGATTATTTAACAGTCTAAGGTTATTGCTAATGGCGTATAGTTAATGGTTAAAATTAAAATAGCAAAGAATAACACCGGTTTATACAATAGTGTCAAATTTTCTTTATAGCAGATTGAATATGATATGATTCTATACCAGCATTACTTTTCGAAACTATACTGTACGTATTCTTATTTAGAAGTAGTAAACAAAAGGTATATTCTTTTACCTAAATTTTAACTATAATTGTTTTCAGGACACGGTCTCGTTCCCGGTCGCGGAGGCGGTCTCGGTCTCGCTCGCGCCGCTCCCGGTCGCGCCACCGCTCGAAGCGCTCCCGCTCTCGCTCCCGACACCGCTCTCGTCGCTCCAGGTCACGTCATAAGCACCGCTCGACCAGGTCAGTTTTAACCGATTCAATACCACTATCTGAGGCTATTGAAATGGCTGAAACTGCCTGGTTGATGGGAATTTAATATTAATTTGATTTGATTAGTGGTTTTTCTACCTGACTAAGCTGACGTTTACCATCCTTATTGTTTAACTTTAAAAAAAGAATATACTCATTGAAATAGCTTTTCAATCAATATAAACTTATTCTTTGTTACTAATTTAATATTTCATTATTACAGATCTCGGTCTCGTCACCGCAGCTCACGGCGGTCTCGCTCGCGGTCTCGCCACCGCAGCTCTCGCACCAAGCGCGACCGCTCGCGAGACAAAGACAAGGATAAGGACAAAGACAAGGATCGCAAGGACAAGAAGGAAACCATTGACAAAGAGAAGAAGGAAATATCTAAGTCGCCGCCCAAAGAAGTAGAAAAAGAGGAGAAGGAAGTTGAAATCAAACCAGAACCAGTCGTCGTCGAAACCAATGGAAATGGTAACTCTTCTGAAGTAAAGTCTAAAGCATCCACGCCAGCCGACGACAATCCAGAAAAAGTCGTTGAAAAAGAAAAAGAGAGGTCACCGTCAAAGAAAAGAGAGCGGACCAGATCTCGAGATAGAAAACGCGACCGCTCCCGGTCTCGTCGCAGATCTCGCTCACGATCGCGCAGGAAACGCTCGCGTTCCCGCCGGAGGTCACGATCTAGAGGAAAGAGATCTCGATCTAGGGAACGAAAGAGGTCTAGGTCTCGAGACCGCAAACGAACTCGCTCCAGAGACCGAAAAAGAACTAAATCTCGGGATAGGAAACGGTCTAGGTCGAGAGACAAAAAGTGTTCTCGTTCCAGGGATCGTAAGCGCTCCCGATCGGGCAGTCGTCGCTCGCACAGGGACTCTAAGACGCCTCATGACCGAAAATCGCGAGATCACACTCCTAATCTTTCAGTTATAGAAGAAAAGGACATTACTATTTTAGAAAATAAAATTCCTGACGTGTGTGACGAAAAGAATTCTCCTGATAACATGGACATTTCCAACTCTCCATAGTTTGTTAATTCACCTCAAACATGTCACTGATGAAATTTGTTTATTATATCTGACCCATTTTCTTAATTCACTTTCATCCATTCATTTCTATCACCTTCTTATTTTATTATTATTCTGCAGACATGTTATTTTTGACACAAGATGTTAATTTTATTGTAAGTGTAAAATCTCTTTAGTTCGTAGCCTAACTTTTCTTTGATCAATTAACTGCCTTGCGGGCCTTGACTTCAACAATAAAATGTGTTCTGGTAATAGTTGTTTGATTTGTAGTAATATTAAATTATATCCTACCGAGATTATGATCATCTATAATATCTGGCTGTATACATCATCATCATCTTCTGCCTTATGTGCCCACTGCTGGGACACAGGCTTCCTCTCTGTTAGAGGGAGGCTTTAATCTACCGCGCCCAGTCCAGGCCCAGTGCGGGTTTGTGGTTGTCACATGTCTTCGAATTTTTGGTTCTAGCACATGACGGTTTCCTCACCTTGATGTTTTCCTTCACCGTTTCGAAGGCAGTGGTGATGAAATAATTAAAACAAAGTAAAGCGCCTGCCTGGCGAACCCACGACCCACAACTTGTAAGTGGCGGCCTTTACCCCAGGGCCACCCCTGCCTGTATACATCGACAGTTTATTGTAGGGTAACTCATGCTTTAAAAGATTTAAAATTTGGATGATGTCTAGCAGTTTCACTCTAAAAGATACAACAGAGCAGAAAGTACAGTTGAGTGCTAAGTTACAATAACTGACGGGAAGAAGTAATAGGACTCACACCTACATAATATTATATAACAAATGCTGTCGCCCGCGTGGTATTAGCACTTCTCTCAAAATCTTTATAAATTATATAGCCCATGTGTTGTTCTGATGTATCCAACTACTATTATAAACGTTAAAGTTTGTTAGGATGTTTGTTAATTTTACGCAAAATCCGTCCTTACAAACTAACAAACACCCATCCTCACAAACTTTCACGAATATGTTAATAGTAGTATTAGATTTCATAATATTATGACAGATTTAGTAAGATTGACAGTGGAATTTTCCAAAACCCTCTATATACTCTACTACGGTGGTGTTTATATTGCGCAATGTTATTGCCACGAGATCGCAAGCGTTACAGCTGCACGTAGGCTCCTTTCTGGTCGATACGACACTCACTACTTCATCAACATAATCTGTTTTAGGCTTATTTCATGTTGAAATATAAGTTATCATCATTATCTACTATTGTAAAAGCCGCTCGTGGCCGAAGCCGCTCCTTGCTTCGCTGTAATTCGACATATATAAGAAGAGCTCCATATGCCATACAAAATGTATCCAAACCGGAGCTCTTTTTGCTTGGGTCATTGAAAGTGCCGCGGCTAGGTGGCGCGCCTGTTTCTCTGGTCGGGCGGACTTGTTGCGTTTTAGCAACTAGCACTATTATGTATATATGTATTTACGAGTAATTTATAGCAGTTGTAAATTTTAACTAGGTTTTGAGATATGGATAGGTACCTGTCAGTCTCAACTGAGGGATCACCTTTAACCGATTGTAACTTTTCAGTGGCTACTTTTACAAAGTAGAGGCTGAATTTACAATTGTTTGAAAACTTTAGCTGCCGAATTCAAAAGCTCAAAATTAAAACATGGCCCCTCAATGGGAACGCAAATTATTACTCCGTATGTGGAAAAGTATCTCATCATCACCATTTCAGCCGAAAGACGTCCACTGCTGGACATAGACCTCCCCCAGGCGTCGCCACATTGACAGATCCCGTCCCGTGCGTCTCGCATCCAGCGCATTCCAGCAACCTTAACCAGCAGCCTTATCGCGCAAGTGAATTCAGCAAAGAGTATGAACAATCGACCAATCACATGGCGAGATGAAAGATGCGATATGGATTTCCTTCTATGTGATTGATACTCTTTGCCCTTTGTCTTGCTGAATTCATTACGCAATATTGCTGGAATGGCGACCGCGAACCGGAAGACGATGGAATGGAAAATTATCTATTGCACAATATTGTGACACTATACCTACAGTGGAAATTGCCGATCAGTTGTTTCATTGTGCAGTAATAATATTGTGCAATCATTACCATCTAACCTAACGTTTTAAGCTGACCCCAACTAACATGGGATGATGGAAAAAAGCACCACTTACTGCCACTGCCATAAGGTTAAAGATAGATAGAGAAAATCTTTAAGTAATTATTAATTGATGTGAGATGAGGCATAACGGACATCTGCCTGTATCTTCAGAAAATATAGGCGTGAAGTTTATAATTTTATATTACCGCTTGCACATTTTATCATTGAACTTAACAAATAAAAAGACTTGGCAGCGGTGGGATTCGAACCCACGCCTCCGAAGAGACTGGTGCCTTAAACCAGCGCCTTAGACCGCTCGGCCACGCTACCACTGGCAATAATGTTAATAATAGACCACGATATGCCAAATCATTGATAGACTTTCTACTCAAATAGTCCATCTGGTTGATAGATACTTAGGTTCACATCTGCGAAACCCTTCAGGGAAAACAGGCGTGATATTTTATAAACTACCAATTTAGATGACTATGAACAGCTATGCACTTGACACAAAGTTTATAGTATACAAGTTGGGCCAATCCGCGAAAAATTGCACCGTTACTAAGTGGGACAAAATCGACAATAACAATTTAAAAATATATGTTTCTTGATGATTTGATGCGGCATATAGGAGAGTTTAAGAAACTATATAGTAATATAACTGTATATATATATATAGCTTTATAAAATCGGAGTTTCGAACATGATCCACTAATATGTCACGACACTAAACGGACGTGACGAATCCCGTTTTACTAACAATAATGTCGAAAACAATCAATATTCTTTGTTATTTTAGATGGAATCATTAAGTCATTACATAAGCAGAAACATGTAGTATAATTTACAAATGAAATAATATTTTAAGAACTTACCGGTATCACGTTATAACTGTGACTATAGTGGACTTCTTAACTGCGACGTGACGTCGATTGCACCTTTCTTCACCGATTACCGCGACACGACTGCCCGAAGGTTAAAAATAAATGGCTGATCAGGCTGATATATACCATAATAATATTATCATGAAAATAAAATAACTTCTTTTTGTAGTTTTTGTATTATTGAAAGCAAATTAACAGTAGTGACTAAAGTGGAATGTCCACCTTGGTGCTAATTTGATTATCATTTGTTTCAAGAATTTTATTGTAATACAATAAGGATTGTTTAAAAAAATAATGTTATAATTAAAAGAAAGCAGTATTCACACACAAAAAACGCTGAAGTGTGTCTTAAAAAAACATGAACTTTGGTTAGTTTAACACGCTAAAATTACCTTTTCTGTTCCTTATTTTTTAATCAGTTAAATTAGCAACAATTGTCACCGTTTTACATTTATTTTTAAAGCTAATGATCTAAACAGTAGGTACATTAAAAAAAATGCATTCAACAGAGAATAAGATGGTCTTGTAAATTGTTAATATACCTATTTATGTGACAACTGACAACTACTTTTTCCGAATGTTCAATTATGATATACCTACTATGACGGAGTGCCGACTTACCCGTGCAGCTTACCAAGACACAAAGGCCATTACAGAAAGTCAGCTTCGTAGAACGGGCGAACGCATACAAACCGTTAGGGGGGCGATGGAAAAATCAAGAATTTTCTATACCTACAAGTATAGGCACAGCAATGTTATTTACCAGCGAAATTTATGAAAAGCAGGAAGAACTCTGGAGTGGCGGTCCAGGGTCCATGGTCCGAGAACTCCAGCTAGTGTTTTTTTTTGGCTTTGAAGTGAATGAGTGGAGATTCGCAAGAGCAAACGTGCTCGGAGGTAGGAAGCGTTAACCCAGTAAGATGCTGGTAGGGATCTTGACCGTACTTCCGGGATTGTCCTAATAGCCGTGGTATATTTCTCCAATCCTCGAGCACCTCCGTATATATTGCCCTCTTAGCGCTTCGTCACTGAAGTGCCCATTAATTGATTGTGCCAGTCACCCCCTGCCATTTTATAACCGTGTAGATCAACAGTGGTCAGGCAGGGGCCAAAAGTCCTTCTATTGTTTTATGTAATCGACCACCAGCCGGGGATTGTCCTTGGGTGCTCACTTGTGCATACAGGGATAATCGCCGGTTGGTGTCACATTTCATCCTTCATGTCTAACAAGGCCTCTGCGAGTAGGTTTCGGCCCCTAGCAGTACGCCTTTCAAAGGTCCGGGACATGTCCGGGACCCTAGGGTCCCGAGAATCTCAATGACATAACATAAATTTGCTTTTTAGGGTTCTGTACCCAAAGGGTAAAAACGGGACCCTGTTACTAAGACTCCACGGTCCGTCTGTCTGTTGTAGTGTGCAGCTCGCCTAACCCTATATTTGTAACTGCACACACTAAATTATTACATAATTACACGAATTGTCGACTTGAAAAGTTCTCTTTTATTTTGCCTACATCACTCCAATACATGGCGACCCTTAGCCAGCAGTTAAAATTTTGCAACATACGTAAAATACGAAAGTAGCTGAATAAATTATGAAGAATAAAAATTGTGAAGACGAGAAATAAGAAGAAAGAAGATTTACAAATTACAGAAGATAGAAAAAATAACCCTCACAGAAGATTGATATGGATGAAGCGGTGAAAACAATATATGAAGACAGAAAAGGGTGTTTCTGCCGGGAGCCGGGAGAATGCTCAAGCCTTATGATGAGAGGATATGCAGGGCGCAGGGAGATACATTGTACGGGTCCGAGGTGGAGCAGCTGGGAGTCAGTTCGAGTTCAATGCTGAGGAGTTCAATCACCCGCACTACGTGAGACGTCATGACCTATATATACGTTGACAGTAAATACGTCCCTACTGCAATGTAAGTTTTTGCTCTGCTATTGTATTTTTTTTTACGTTATTATAATGTTCTGTTTTATATGTTATTATAAAGGTCATGCGGAATTACTTTATATTCAGTTTAAGGAAATTATGTCACAGCAATTGCGAGACCTACATGCTAAGTTAAATTTTAAGAGAATATGTAGTAAAACTTGGTCCAAATAGGCGTACTGAAGATTTAGGTTGTAAGAAACTAGAGGAAGCTGAAAAAGAATATAGTAAATTGGAGTGTATTTTGACTCAACTGAATCAAGAACTTAAAGATCACAAATTAGATCAAAAATCTTGTGAGATTTTCCACACGTTAGTTGATGAGATACAGCATAATTTTAAGAAAATAAAGAGTTTATTTTCTTTGAGAGATAGTAGTAGTCAAACTAGTTCTAGAGATTTGATTGAATATTCTAATTGTGCTACCATAATGTCAGACTCATTTGATATCAAAACTGCAATTTCCCTGTTGGCGGTAATGAATGCCCAGGAACAGGTGACAAATCAACTTATCGATGGTATTCTTTTTTATAGTTAACTCATCAATGATGACAGTAAAAGTAAGTTAATAGATTTCGTATTAAAAACATGTCTCTCACCTAGTGCAAAACTGCGCCTTAAAGCTACGTATGCTGACATTGAAAGTTTGGTAGGAGATATTCGCGTTTATTTGTTACCGAAAAAATCGGCTGTAGCATTACAAACACAATTATTTAGAGCTACTCAAGGTCGTAGAACTATAGAAAAATTTGGTTCTGAGATTGAGGAGTTGTTCGTAAATCTCACGATTGCTCAGGCTAACGAGAAGCGCGATGCATATGAGGTATTGCGTCCTCTCAATGAGAAGACTGCAATTAAAAGGTTTAGCGATGGTTTTGCCGACAAACGGCTCAGCACCATCATTGCCTCGCGACAGTTTGCATCTTTATCTGAAGCTATTACACAGCTGCGGTAGACGAGCAATCTATGTCTTTCCACCCATAGGAGCAGGTTATGCAATTTAGAGCTAACCACAATATTAAACGCGGAAACTATAGAGGTTTCCGAGGCCGAGGAGATAGACATTTTTATAACAATAAGAAAAATTATAATCGTAATTATAATTGTTATGAAAATAGCACAGGTCAAAGAACTTCACATATCGTAAAACGAGGTAAACACTCAGACGATCAGCGCCAGCGTCAGCATTTTCGCGGACGTCCGATGCGTTATCACTGTTATCAGCGTGTACAGCATAACACCCAAGAGAGAGTCCAATGTCCAAGACAATTTGCGCAGCGATGACGCAAATAATTATGACAATTTAGAGTTTTTTCGCACCTAAACAGGGTACTCATTCTATTTTTAGTTATAGTAGTTTTTGTGTAATTCAGTGTCAACTTAAAAATAGTAATATTGATCTTAATTTGCCTATTAGTCGATAGTGGAGCTAGTTTATGTGTACTGAAGTATGAATGGTTGTCGCGACATAGGAATTTATTGAATTTAGTAGAACAGGATAAGATAGTTATAAAAGGAATTAGTGGTAATTTAGAGTCTATGGGATATATTTATTTAAATATTTTAATTAATCATGTAAATTTTCATCAGAAATTCTACATTTTTGAACATTTATCTTGCGCCGCAGAAGGTATACTTGGTCAGGATTTTTTCGAGCGATATAACGTGGTACTAAATTACAAAGATGGTACACTGACTTTAGAATCCCAAAACGAGTCTGTTAGTGTTAATGTTAATAAAAATACGTTTACAATTCCACCCCGTTGCGAAGTCATCAAACACATCCCAACGTCACAAAACTGTGATTGCGTCATTTTGTCAAAGGAAATTTATAAAGGCGTATACACAGCTGGTGTAATATCGAAGCCACATAATGGACTTATTCCTGTTAGGATATTAAATACAACAGATAGTTCAGTTAGTTGTCTAGATCAATTTTATGTTTGTAAGTTTGATGACGATTGTTTATCGGTTGATAGAGTTAGAACTTTGCAACAACATACATATCTGAATAAAGAGGAGCAAAGAAACATTAAGAACATATGTGCCAAATATGCAGATGTTTTTCACTTACCAGGAGATACGCTCACAACAACTAATTTAATAAAGCATTCAATTCAACTTTAGGAAAACGCGTCTCCATCCTATGCCAAGCCTTATCGATTGCCAAAAGCATTGAAAGGCGAGGTACAAAAACAAATAGATGAGATGTTTAAAAATGATAATATAGAAGAGTCTATTTCAGAGTGGTCAAGTCCTATTTTATTAGTACCTAAAAAGACAGATAGGTCAGGCGAAAGGAAATGGAGACTTGTAGTAGATTATCGCCAACTCAATAATATGATACAGGATGATAAGTTTCCTTTCCCTGCAGACGATAGTAGGCTCTGACCATTCGATGAATTGATGGAAATGGGATTGTATTTCCATTTCCGATGACATCATAAGTACTGCTGGAAAACACTGGATAAAAGTTGCTGCCGATAGAGATAAATGGAGCAAGCTGGAGGAGGCCTATACCCGAGAAGCGGTTCCTATCCCGTAATAATTAGATTAGTTATGTAAGAGATTATATTAGATAAGTAGTAAATAGAAAACAGAAAGTAGTAAGATACATCTTATATTTAAGTGATGGTATTAAGAGGTACTTAAAATGTAAAAAAAATATTGTTTAGTAAGGATAAGAAATAAATGGCTTTTTTATTTTATTTTATTTTTAAGTTTCCTTTGACCTAACATCACTGAGATCCTAGATTCGCTATCAAATAAAATCTATTTTAAAAAATTAGATCTCAGTCAATGTTATTATCAACTGTCATTAGACGAAAAATCTAGAAAATATACTGCATTTACAACAGACAAGCAGTATCAAATGAAACGCTGTCCAATGGGATTAAAGACATCCCCAAGTGCCTTTGCACGTCTTATGACTATAGCAATGTCAGGGTTAAATTATAAATCATGTTTCCTCTACCAAGACGATTGTATTGTCGTGGGTAACTGTCTCGAAACGCATAACAGGAATCTCATAAATTTTTTGGAATGTTTACGAAAAGTAAATTTGAAATTAAATCCATTAAAATGTGAATTTTTGCGTAAGGAAATAGTTTATTTAGGTCACAAAATCACTTCAGAAGGTATATTTCCTGACCCATCAAAGGTAACATGCCTACAAAAATACCCTGTCCGTGTCCCACAGAATGTAGACGAAGTCAAGAGATTTGTTGCATTCGCTAACTATTATAGGCGTTTTATTCCAAAATTTTCAGAAATAGCCTATCCTTTGAATGCGTTATGTAAGAAAAACGTACCGTTTGTGTGGAGTGACGAATGCGAGAGAGCGTTTTATAAGTTAAAAGACATACTCATTAGTCCGACTGTACTTGTCTATCCAGACTTTAGTGACAAAAAACTTTTACTTTACAAACTGACGCATCAAAACTTGGATTAGGCGCCGTACTGTCTCATAGCAATGGCAAGGTAGTCGCGTATGCCAGCCGTAACTTGAAACCAGCTGAGACGCGGTACCCTGTTATTGAGTTAGAACTACTTGCTATTGTTTGGGCAGTTCGACATTTTAGACCTTATTTATATGGGAAGAAGTTTTACATTAAAACTGACCATAAGCCGTTGATTTACTTATTTAATATGACCGATCCTTCAAGCCGTTTAACTAAGTTTAGATTATATCTTGAGGAATACGATTTTGAAATCAGCTATGTCCCAGGACGGCACAACGCAGCTGCAGATGCATTGAGCCGGATACCTATTACATCCAAAAGTTTAAAGGAAATGCAACAGCATGTAGTATCGGTCATGACAAGAGCACAGGCTCGTAGGTTACGTACTGACCGTGACAACAATAACATGACTACGGAGCCGGAGGTATCCTCTACTCCAAGGCCTGATCAACCTAAAGTAGTGGAAATCCTCAAACGACCAATCGACAGTTTTGAATTGATTCTATTTTGTAGTAACAATACCTACATTAAAACAGATAGAAAAATTCAAACGTTTTACTAGTGATAATGGTAACTGCAAATTCGTGCCCGAAAAATCAGCAATTTTTATTATTTCTCAATCGTTGTCTACCGTAAGTGTGTTAACGAGAGAATTACAACGTTTTTGCAAGCAAATCAAAATAAACGAGCTCGTAATAATTAAAAGCAAGCGCTATGAACAATTTGTAAACAACTTTATAAAGGAAATAAGTCATTTGAAAGATTTTCCCAAGTTACTTGTTATTAAAGATGTGACAAGAATTACTGACAAAGACACAAAGACTGTGATCCTAAATGTCTTCCATCTGTTACCCACAAGTGGCCACGCGGGGGTAAACAGAATGTTAAATAATATTAGGAAGTATTATTATTGGCCAGGGATGACCAACGACGTATCAGAATACGTAAAGAAATGTAAAAGTTGTCAGATTCAAAAGCATTCCAATAGACATACGAAGGAGCCAATGGTTATCACATCCACAGCATCCACTGCTTTTGAGAGAGTTAGTTTAGACTTAAGAAGTAGATAATTTTAATTATAAGTATATTCTGACGTTGCAATGTGATCTGACTACATATGTTGAAGCTTATCCCTTAGAAATGAAGGATACAGTTTCAGTAGTGCGATCATTTGTAAATAATTTTATTCTGAGATATGGCATCCCTACAGAAATAATAACAGACCAGGGAACAGAGTTTATGTCATCAGTATTTGCTGAAATTTGCAATTTATTGCATATAAAAAAACTGCATTCAACAGCTTACCATCATGAGACTCTTAGAGGTTTGGAAAATACTCATAAGGTTCTAGGAGCTTATCTTAGGATTCAGTGTGATAATAATAAACCAGATTGGAGCAGTTGGCTTCCATTCTGGTGCTTTTCATTCAACACTACAGTTCACTCTGAGACAAAATATACTCCATTTGAATTAGTATTTGGTAAACATTGTAATTTACCATCTAACAAAATTCATATGTTGATCCCTTAAATAATCCTGATTCTTATCCTTTAGAACTAAAGTACAGACTTCAAAGAGCACAAGCTGAAGCAAGAAACCATTTGTTATTTAATAAACAATTAAGAAAAATAAATTTTGACAAAACTATTAATTCAATAAAATATTATAAAGGAGAGTAGTAGGAGATAAGTTAGAAAAGACTTATTTAGGACCATACGAAGTCATAGAAGATGTCTCACCAAATGTTAAAATTTTAAAGGATAATAAAACATATAATATATATATATATATATAATATATATATTTTTATGAATTATATTATAATTCATAAAAATAATACAAAAAAGTTTGTAACTTAAAAATATTGCTTTTATTTTAGTTTTATTGGATTTTTTTTAGTAAAGTATGAAGTTTAATAATGTTTTGTGTTAATTTAGATTAAGTTTAAAAAAAAATGTAATATCATTTTTTTTTTTAAAAAGGGGTGGTGTAGTGTGCAGCTCGCCTAGCCCTATATTTGTAACTGCACATACTAAATTATTACATTATTACACGAATTGTCGACTTGAACAGTTCTCTTTTATTTTGCCTACATCACTCCAATACACTGTCACTAGGCTGCATCTAATGAACCGTGATAGCTAGACAGTTGAAATTTTTACAGATGATGTATTTCTGTTGCCGCTATAAAAGTAATACTAAACACAGAATAAATAAATATTTAAGTGGGGCTCCTACACCAAAACGTGTTTTTTTGCCGTTTTTTGCGATAATGGTACATAACCCCTCGTGCGCGAGTCCGACTCGCACTTGGCCGCTTTTTAGCTTCCTACTCTGTCAAATTCTTATTGACTAATAACGGTTCTTAATGATGAATGACCTACCTTCCAATCCAAATTTGTCACATTTTCAGTAGTTTTACGACCTTTACATAGTTGAACCACTGGATTCCAGGCTCTCGACAATTGAAACCCGTTGTCCCTATTTAAATTTTTGCACTTGGTTATTTCAATTGCTTCCCGAACCATTCTAGGTATGTAATGGAGTTCAGTCGAGATAACCTGTGGGTCATGTAACTTTATACAGTGGTTTGGCCCTGATTCGAGAAGATGTTCTGCTATTACGTCAAAATTGGATACGGTGAGCATCGTCTGTCGTGGACAATGTCCAGTAATTAGTGAGAAGAGTTCTGGTAGTAGTGGCGTCGTGCGCGAAAAGCGAGTGAGAAAGAGGGTAGACAGATATGTTAGCTCGTAAACAACACCCATCCGCAAAGACTTTAGTTCTCGTGATCATGGCGCTTGTAACGGTGCCGAAATATCGAGCTCTCAACCAAAACCTAAATATATATGGTAAATATCCCGAATCAAATATTAATTCTAATAACGTTAGAAGATCCCCAGTTGATCGATTTTGGCGGCAGTCATATTGGCGCGGTCACTGCGGATGTCGTAACGTTCTAGGTATCCCACCGCACTATTCCCAAACCACTGCAACTCCTGAAAACCAGAATCAACAGTGGTGACCACCAGAAAAGCGCCAAGGCAATGAACCTCGGCGAAGTCCCGGAGAATGAATTTAACTGACTTGGATCCCGCAACGAAATTAATAAGAAAAGAACAACTGAGGAGTAGGTAAATATACAAATTTCCACTTTCCTGCATATCAAGCAGGAGACAGAACAAACCAGGCCAATAGGCACAAAGGGTCGTTTACAACTGGGATAAGCCCAGTTGCCTAGCAACACGGATAAAAATTAGCATAAATATTTATGGGTCCTAACATTGAAGCTGTTATATTTCAATCCAATAATAGGTATGGCAAAAACGCTTAAACGCACGTTAATTTATTCTAGTTTCACAAGATTCACATTATTCAACATAATATTGCGTTTATTCTGCCAAAGAATATTTTCCATTAAGATATGATGTGCAGATATTTGCAGTCAGAAGTAGAACACTGATATAAAGGCGGGGTAACGAGCTTTAAGGAAAATAATTTACTTTTTAAGTTACCATGTCCTGTGAGAAATTGGGCAACACATTGATCCACCTCCAGTCACGTCCTAGCCAGCGAATGCGAAAGGATTGAAATAATTGGTGGAGGTGTCGGCCCTTGATGGAATTATCCCACCTAGATTGCCATTCGGATAAAAGTTCCTTCCAAGCGCCATTAAGTGGTTTAAATAAACTAGAGATTTTAAAAGTCCGCGTCCAGAGTCTCTCGAGCGGCATAGTACATTGCAGCACGTCGCTGCACTTCAAGGTCGACCGGAAGTACGCCAGCAAGTACCGGTAAGGCCTCAGTACTAACCGTCCTGTATGCTTTGCATAAGGATATCAAAGCTAAACGCTGACTTTGTAAAAATTTACGTCGTACCGCCCCTATTGTGGCCCTATCAGCCCAAACAGGCGTCCCGTAGCACATACCACCCGAATAAGTAGCCCCATAAATATTCTATAAAGTTAAACAAGACAGACCCCACGTAGATTTAGATATTCTCGCTTCCTCTCCAACACTAAACCAAGATAGAACACGGACTGCTTCCTTTTTACGGGAACGTTATTAAATTTAATAGTAGGACACGATTTAAGATTACGTTTCTAGGTATGCCAGGAGCTTACAGTTGATCACCCCTTCCATAATCTAACAGAGGATGGACGTTACTGAGATGGGTTTGTAGTTGGCCGGGTCAGCCCGACTGCCCTTCTTGGGCACAGGCTAAACGTTTGCTTGTTTTCAAGCATTCGGTACTTTTCCAGCGTCTAAGCATTTAGATTGCAATAATTTGTCAGCGAGTTTTTTTTTCTTCTTAACTCATCATGTGGGGTATTAAAATAAAGGGTTTTAAGAGGTGATTACAAAAAATTATTTCACTTAGATATATTTATAAATGTGCTTAATTAAAAAAAAAAAAAATTAAAAAGTTGTAAATAAAAAAAATAAATTAACAAAAAACGCAACTGCTTCAAAAGCCAACTAAAAAGACGTAAACAAGAAGAAAAGCATGCTGTGCAGTCAGGAGGATACATCTGGTTTTGGTCAGCCAGCTCGCGCATATGTATCCTCCGACTGCACGGCATGATTTTCTTCTTGTTTACGTCTTTTTAGTTCGCTTATTAAGCAGTCAGGTTTTTGTTATTTTTCAATATTATTTTTTTACATGTATGTTTTTGATGGGATTATTGTTTCCACAACGGGTCCAATGTCGCCAGATCGACACCTACACTAGATAATAAACTGTGACACAAATACGTATTTAATTGTTTTTTTACTTGTTATTCATTGTGTTGTTTTAATTATTTATTTTTTAATGATTTTTAACTTTATTTTCTACTTATTTTTATTTTATTTTGATATTTGATGTTTTTTTTATTATTTTAATTGTTGGTTGGTGACACATTTGGTCGATTTTTTTTTGTACCATTTGATATAAAATGTAATGTGTCACTGTTTGTTTCTCCCCTTATAATTAAATAAATAAGTATATATCTACAAGTAGGCAGGCACAGTGGAATTTCCCAAATCCCTCTAGATCTGAAGTGTTTTGATTGCGCAACACGTATAACCATTGTGCAATAATCATTGTGCAATAATTGCGCAAGTTATGAAATTATTGCACAATATTATATAGTAAAAGATGAATATAAGCGAGCAGCTTGTGTCTTTTCTCATTCAAACACGAGAGTCGACACAAGTAAGATACCCAGCCAAGTGATCTACAACTACAATAATTTACCAAGCAAACAGTTCTGCTTAGTCTGTTACAGAAGTTGGAGACGTCGTAAGGATGGAAGCAGTAGTCGTTGGAGTTCGGACTTACGGGGAAGGAAGTTCTAAGACCCAGGAAGTGAGTACCGAAGTACAAGCTGATACGAGGTGCTCTCGCTGCAGGGACCGCTCCAGAGACCGGTCAAGAGATCGATCGAGAAGTCGCGGTCGGTCACGAGGTAGGTCTCGTGGACGCTCCAGGGGAAGGTCTCGTGGCCGCTCCAGGGGACGATCCCGTGGCCACTCCAGGGGACGATCCCGTGGCCACTCTAGGGGACGATCCCGTGGCCGCTCTAGGGACAGGTCTCGCCGAGCATCAAGAGGTAAATCTGTAGAACGAACAGGAGGCAAATGTCGAGGAAAATGTGTGGATCGCTGCAGAGAACAAGAGGGCAGACGAGACAGAGAAAGGTCTAGAGGCCGTTCCAGAGGAAGATCCAGGGGCCACTCCAGAGGAAGATCTAGGGGTCACTCCAGAGGAAAATCGAGGGAACATTCCCGAGAAAAGTCTAGAGGACATTCTAGAGAAAAATCTAGGGACCGTTTCAGAGCCCATACTAGATAAAAAAGATGACGCAATTTTCTTAATGCATGTGTTGCAACAAAACAATCAAAGAAAACCCAGAAAAAAAAAACAACAAAATCAAAAAAGCACAAAAAAATGTTTTATGAGCATAATCTACATACTTTAGTGTCCCAAATATTCGATAAACCTTTGTGTAAAATAGTGATAATTATGTGAAGTGGAAATGTATGAAAAGATCTACTGAGCGAGTACCTACATCAGCACTCAGCAGTGACGAAGTGACAAATTGAAAGATCAAGTACCTACGTTAATGAGAAGAAGCAACATTGTTAGGTAAAACCAAGAAAAGTTGGCTTAAATTAGTACTTCAGGCTCATGCGACGTTGATAAAAAATTATTCTAAAATGCCCGAAAAAATATAAAAAAAAAACTAAAATAAACAAAAAAAGAATGTTTTAGGTTTAAGAACAAATATTAAGTAGACCGTACTTACATTATATTATCTGTGGTAGTACTTACTTAAGTACTTAAAATTATATGAAGTTAAGGGTTCAAGATATTTTGAAACTTTTTAGCATAGTATAGTTATCATTACGAGCCAGGCTAGGTTAGATTCAATTCATTTCTATAAATACTTTTACTATCTTATCTGTATTCCTTGTATTAGATACCAATAATGTAGGTACTGATTTAGCATTTCAAAAAAAATATGTAGTTACTCTGTTTATGTAGACTTTAGTTTACTTCTGTTCTGAAAATAAAATTGTAATATCAAAATGAAGCAATCATTCTGGTTATTCTTCATCATCATTTCTGTACCATTGTCCCATTGTTACTTGGAGTCAGCTCACACTTTCACTCCCTTTTCATATAATTCCTCACACAATCCACCCATCTTTACATACAGCTAGCATTACAGTTGCCCAATTTTATAGAGTAGAAAAATATACTATTATGTACTTTCTAATAAAACCATTCAGCCCAATGAATAGAATTAAATCAATAATTCAAATAACAATTAATAAATACAATACAATTTAATTAGGTATTACAATCAATCAATTTAATTTCAATTATTGTTTTACTATGTTACCTGTGTTAGGAAACACAAAATGTAGGTATAAAGTTAATTGTACGAACTCACCAACAAAAAAACACTATCGCAGAGCTAGTACGACTGAATGCATTGTGAAATAACCGTGTCTGATAACAGTGTACCTAGTTGCTGCTAGCAATCATGTCAGCCTATAAAATACACCCTGAAGTTAATGACATTCAATTAAGTTCATTCCAACAGGCATACAGTACCTACGCTTACATTATCATAAGGGAGGCAGATGCGTTGAGGCCTGCTTGGGTGCCTGCGACTTGAGAAGTTTGTCACCTGAACACAGGCAGGTCTGAAGCGGCAGTGCCTCTCTTGGCCATCCGTTTTGGGAGTCTGGCACCTGAACAGACACAGACTCGAGATGACGTGACGGGATGTCAGGGTAACGAGGCTCGCCTTAACAACTGGCGGGCCAATACCATTCACCATCTCTGGCGTTAGTTGAAGAACATAATATGCTCCTTCGCACGGCTGATATGAGAATAGCCTTAGAGCTAGGCGTTATTAGAGTTTCATCGCCTCATTTTGTCACCTAAGGCCCACTTGTGCCAGATTTAACTTAAGAATTAGTTGCTAACACAAGGTTAAATAACAAATATGTCATACATTTTTGACCGGGTTATCTACTAACTCGGAGTTAGTAAAATAACACATGGTGGCGCAAGCGGGCTATGTTGTCCTTGCCTTTTTTAGACACACACTGACAGAATAATAACAAATCGCTGTATCACCGTTGTGGTTGTATCACCGTTTCGGATTTAGATGCCGCGGAAATACACCTTAAACGTTACGTACAAAGTAGCTATTTTTCTGAAGAAATTAACGCTATAAAATCTAATAAGAATTTAAATAAAAGTCTCGCTAAACTCAACCCCTTCCTGGATTCGAATAATATTCTAAGAGTAGGTGGAAGGTTAACTCATTCTCAACTTGATTATGGTCAAAAGCATCCCATTTTAATTCCAACAAAATCACGTTTTACTCAACTCGTAATTGACTTATATCATGTAACTAATTTACATATGGGTCCCGCTCTTTTATTATCTATACTCAGACAAAAATTCTGGATTTTATCCGCTCGTAACATTGTAAGACAACGTGTGCATAGTTGTAATAAATGTTTTAAACTTAAACCTCAAAATACTTACCCTCCTATGGGTGATCTACACGATTTTCGCGTTTCTCAAGCGAAAGTGTTTGTGAATACCGCTGTGGACTACTGTGGTCCTTTCTTCGTTACTCATATCCGAAAACGCAGAATTAAGAGCCACAAAGCTTACATTTGTGTGTTCGTCTGTCTAACAACTAAGGCAGTACACTTAGAGTTAGTCTGTGACCTAAGTTCAGATTTATTTCTCGCCGCTTTTAAGCGTTTTATCTCTCGTAGAGTTCCTGTTGCTATGATTTATAGTGATGGAGGCACTAACTTTATTGGCGCAAAGCGCAAATTGAACGAAATTTACGCCTTAATTCAATCCAAATCTCATATAAATTACATAGGTGAACTGAACAACTAGCTGAACATCGTGTACGATTTAAACATAGTCCGCCTTACGGTCCTCATTTTAATGGACTCAGCGAAGTCAATGTTCGTTGTGTCAAAACTCATCTTTTTAAAGTCATTGGTTCTCAAATATTAACATATGAAGAATTTAGTACCGTACTTGTACAAATTGAATGTCTTTTAAATAGCCGACCTCTAAGTATTTTAAGCTCTGACCCGTCTGATATTAGTGCTTTAACACCTAATCATTTTTTAAACGTAACTCCGCTTAAGTTTTTACCCGCTGAAGATGTCACAGACATTTCAGACAATCGCTTATCGCGTTACCAATTTCTTAATAAATTAACTCATTCCTTCTGGCATCGTTGGAGTCAGGAGTACCTCACTTCCTTGCAACAGCGGGAGAAGTGGAACTGTCAGAGAGGTTGGAGGTCAGAAGAACGCTCCAACGTGTGCTCTAAGCAGAGACGGACAGCGGCGGAGTAAGAGACACACATACCGACAGAATAATAACAAATTACTCGACTAAAATATTGTGTTCTAATTTTAGGGCATATTTACGATCGCTGTTTACGTTCACTATTTCATACCAGGCAGTCTTAAAATTCAGACCAAACTTTACACAGTACCTCTAGGTCACCTACGAGAGCTGATAAATGACCCCGTACCTGACCCTTTGCGTTTTATGATCACTAGAAGATGGTTGCCTAAAGGAGAAGCACCTTATCCTGGGTATTGTAGGGCCCCCGGCAGTGGGCAATGTGTACCAGCACTCTGTAACTGCCAGAAACTCAAGACAAAATGGAATAAGGTAGTTCTGAAAAACGTGGCTATAAAAGAGATGCAGCGGTTAAAAAAAATAAAACAGCAAAAGCCTTAATTTCGTAGATTTTTTTTTTATTGCGGCGTAAACATTGTTATTTTAATTTGAAAATCTTACTCAGCCTTTCTACAATAAACTTTGAGGTGTGTGTTTATATTATTCTTTTATCATCCACGTGTATGTTGTTTTAACAACATCGATATTGATAGTACCTACTTATATATAAAAGTATAAATAGTGTGTGTTTGAAGTAAAATCTTTTATTATTATCTTTAGTATATTAATATAACTCTTATCTTCTCTCTCGTATCTTTTGGCGCGTACATTAGATTGACAGCGGGGCGGTTGCTGCTAAACATTTTGTAAAATTTACTTGGTTTGAAAAACAAGACGCGGCGGGCGGTGTTAACTCCGATTTTCGCGCCAAAAGATCCTTGTTATGTAGCGCACTATCTTGTTTTTCACGCATCACTTTGACAATCTTCACACACTAGCAACTGTCGGTGTCTTCACTCATTAAGACAATAGTATTAGGTCATTACATATGAAATTGGCGTTTTGCAAGGTCATTTTTTTCATTTTTTTTAAATATTATATATTTATTTAATCAAAGTATGTTTCATTGCTATTTATGCACTTTTGCCATCTCATAGGTAGTTCATTGATCCCTTTACTAAAAAAACCATTCGGACGGGAATCAATACAATCTTTGAAGGCGCTTTTGGACTGCCCCATCGGATTTGTATTTTTTCCCTTGCAAGAAGTTATCCAAATTTCGAAAAAAATGGTAATCTCTTGGAGCAAGGTCCGGGGAGTACGGTGGATGTCTCAGACATTCCAATTGAAGCTCCTCTAATTTGGTAGCCGTCTGTTGTGCAGTGTGTGGTCTAACGTTGTCCTGAAGCAGCAGTGGCCTGGCGATTGACCAGCCTCGGCTGTTTAGCAGCTAGCTTTTCCATCATGGTTTACAGTTGCTGACAATAGACATCCGCCGTAATCGTCTGGTCAGATTAAAGAATGCTGTAGTGAACGACACCGGCACTAGTCCACCAAACGCTCACAAGTAATTTTTTTTAGTCAATTTTCGCTTGGGGCAGGATTTGGCTAGGTCGCCAGGGTTCAGCCATTGCGATGAGCGTTTCTGATTATTGTACAGGATCCACTTTTCATCACAGGTAATGATTCGATTTAAAATCCCTTCATTATTGTGCCGGTTGAGTAATATAACGCAGCAGTCGACGCGCGTTTGTCGGTTTGCTGCACTCATTCATGAGGTACCCACCTTTCAAGCTTTTTCACCTTCCCAATTTGCTTTAAGTGGATTAAAACAGTTTTAACACCTAATATATCATGCATGGCGTATCGCCAGGTCCAGTGTCCAGTGCCTTGCGAGGGTCTCGAAGGGCACCCGGTCTCGTACGTACATCTCGCCGAGTGAAGGCTCCATGCATATCTGTGGACAATGAAGCTTGTAGTAAAAGAAAAAAAATGTAAGAACAATTTGCAAATTTCGACCTTAAACATATTAAAGTTTAGTTCGTTTTAGAATGACAAAAGTTTTGGAGATATTTAAATATGAATGTCACTCTATATTTCATAAAACATTTACACAGGCTTGTTCCAAAATATTATTTTAGTATTTCTAATAAATCAGAACTATAGCAGTATCTAACTGGATCAAGTTATAAACATCGGTAAACACATAATTATTCTGCAGACATGTTATTTTTGACACAAAGTGTTAATTTTATTGTAGGTATAAAATATCTTTAGTTCGTAGACTAACTTTTCTTTGATCAATTAACTGTTTTGCGGGCCTTGACTTCAACAATAAAATGTGTTCTGGTAATAGTTGTTTGATTTGTAGTAATATTTAATTATATCCTACCGAGATTATGATCATCTCAAAGAGAATATAACCACTAGAGAGCTTATAGGCCGATTTCTTCGAAGCACACGACTCACTACCGCGGGCCGGGAGACGAGGAAGAACGCGCGGCTGCAATTGGTCAGTTCAAAGTAAGTTGCGTAGGTATGGCTATCGTTAGGGTTGATCAACTCGACTAAGGGAAAATTGTCGATATCGATAAAATGGATTTTAACATTATTAAAAAAACTCAATTAAAATCATATAAATATTATTTAATAAAAATCAATCAATTACAAATATAAATATGTGTGTCGGGGACATAGAGAAACAAAAAGTTGTTTTCCAAATCGGTCAAGCCGTCTACGAGGTCGGTCCGTGGATGGGTGACTATTTTCAACATACCGAGTTTCCTCCGTGCTTCGGAAAGCACGTTAAGCCGTTGGTCCCGGCTGTCATTTGAAGATCTTTGACAGTCGTTACTGGTAGTCAGAAGCCTAAGATCTGACACCAGTCTTGCCAAGGGGTACCGTGTTACCCAGTTACTGGGTTGTGGAGGTCAGATAGGCAGTCGCTCCACGTAAAACACTAGTGCTCAGCTGAATCCGGTAAGACTGGAAGCCGACCCCAATAAAGTTGGGAAAAGGCTAGGCAGATTGATTGGTCAAGCCGTCTATGAGTAATCCGGGAACATAATACATAAGAAAATTCGACGAACTGAGAACACCCTCCTTTTTTTAAGTCGTTTAAAAGTAGATAGATATTTTTTCATACATTTTTTATTAAGTTTAATTTTATTATTATCGATATCGACTTCAGCTATTAAAAGTAACAGCACAGATATTTACGATAAAAATACAAAGGGAGAGAAAGGGATAGAAGCATTAGAATTGTCTAGTGAAAGAGCGAGACTTTTCCAAAAGACATCAACGCGGGACTCAAAATTGTGCTCGTTTACCCCATCCACCATTTTAACTAGATCCCTGCGGTGTCTCATAATCTGATTAAATTAAAAATAATTTTCGTACTGTTTACTTACCGATGAAAAGTTATGCCATCCTTTTTGTAACTAGATGTCTTGGCATGTTTCCCATACCCCTTTACGGCGCATGAGGGCATTTTTATGCGTTATAATTGCAATAAAAAGATAAAACAATTTGTATTTATTTAGCGTGCATACAGGTCTAATAACTGGACACAACTAAAATGGTTACTAGTCAGTGTTGCCACCTCAAAAATTATTTTGTCACTAGATGCAGTGTAAAATGTCGCCATATTTTGGCAATTTGGCTTGAAAAAAAACCACCAGTTCTCGCTAAAATGTTTTTATTAAAATTAAGTACTTTAAATGTCTGATATTAAAAAAAAGTAATTTTGTAACAGTCAAAAGGGAAAAAACAACTTGGTTAAAATTCGTGATTTTGAAATATGATAGTTATCTTCCATTATATCTTCATCATCCATAAACGCCGCCGACGTTGGCGCTGAAGATGTTTTTGGTTATGATAGATCTTTAAATGAGTACTTTGCGTTTTTGCCGATAACCACAATGACATCGCTAGGCAATTCGTAATTGAAGCATTTAATTTTCAAAACTTTTAATCTGTTTGTAATAAAAATTATGACGTTAAGAAGTGGACTGGCCATTTTGATTCGTAATTTACTTTTAACGATGCTCATAACACTGAAAATTCTTTCAATTTCAGCATAAGAATGAGGTATTTTTAAAATGTCCGTCTCAAATAAGTGTTGCCAAATTCCGTATTGAAAATTCGTCAGAAATCGCTTAAAATTTATTAGTCGCTAAACGATGAAAAAATATCGCTAAGAGCTCTGAAAAATCGCCAGATCTAGTGACAAAATCACCAAGGTGGCAACACTGACTAGTACCGAAGCCTTTACATAGGCGACAAAATACTAATAGTTTTCGAGCGTCGGGGCACTGTATGCGCCGTCAAGTGGTTATATCGTCGTTGGATCATCTATAATAACTGGCTGTATACATCATCATCATCTTCAGGCTTATGTGCCCACTGCTGGGACACAGGCTTCCTCCCTGTGAGAGGGAATAGGCTTTAATCTACCGCGCCCAGTCCAGGCCCAGTGCGAGTTTGTGGATCTCACATGTCTTCGAATTTTTGGTTCTAGGACATGCCGGTTTTCTCACGATGTTTTCCTTCACCGTTTTGAGAGCAGTGGTGATGAAACAATTAACACAAAGTAAAGCGCCTGCCTGGCGAACCCACGACCCACAACTTGTAAGTGGCGGCCGTTACCCCAGGGCCACCACTGCCTGTATACGTCGACAGTTTATCATAGGGTAACTCATGCTTTAAGAGATTTAAAATTTGAATGATGTCTAGCAGTTTTACTCTGTAAAAGATACAGCAGAGCAGAAAGTACAGTTGAGTGCTAAGTTTCAATAACTAACGGGAAGAAGTAATATAACTCATACCTACGTAATATTATATAACTACTAGCTCTCGCCCGCGGCTACAGCTAGTAATCACATGGCGAGATGAAAGACCCGATATGGATTTCCTTCTATGTGATTGGTCGACTGTTCATACTCTTTGCCCTTTGTTTTGCTGAATTCACTACGCAATAAGGCTACTGGAGTGGCGACCGCGAACCGGAAGACGATGCGATGGAAAATTACCTATCTATTGCACAATATTGTGACACAATTTAAATAAATACCTATACCTACAGTGGAAATTTCCGATCAGTTGTTTCATTGCGCAGCAACAACTGGTGAAATTTGTGCAATCATTACCATCTAACGTTTTAAGCTGACCCCAACTAACATGGAATGATGGCAAAAAGCACCACTTACTGCCAATGCCATAAGGTTAAAGATAGATAGAGAAAATCTTTAAGTATATTTCGTAATTATTAATTGATGTGAGATGAGGCACAACGGACATCTGCCTGTATCTTCAGAAAATATAGGCGTGAAGTTTATAATTTTATATTACCGCTTGCACATTTTATCATTGAACTTAACAAATAAAAAAAAAATTTACAAAAATATACTGCCGACTTCCAAATAGTAAAACTACAAAGTGAAAAATAACTTTATTATTTTTGGAAGCGGTGTCTTTGCTTGGTATCTTTTTTGCATTATGAAGTCGGTACTTACAAAAATAATAAAGTTATTTTCCACTTTGTAGTTTTCTTATTTGGAAGTCGGTAGTATGTTTTTAACCGACTTCGCAAAAAGGAGGAGGTTATCAATTCGACTGTATTTTTTTTTTTTTGTAAAAAGAATACTTTTTATTTTTCACTTTTTAGTTGTACCTCCTGAGGAGCTCGTGGCTAAATAATAACAGCCGCACGGGTCGATCTTCAAGGTTAAGCAACGCTTGACGAGGTCGGTCCGTGGATGGGTGACCATTTTCAACATACCGAGTTTCCGGGTGTTATTCACGAAAATTGTACATTTGCTTCCCTTTCCGCGTCCAGCTCGATTATTTTTTATTTGCCATTTCAATATTAGCTCAATTTTATTCGCTCTAATTCTAAAAGTATAGAACTATAGTTTATAATACTCAGTAAAGTAATCGAAAGTAGAAGATATTAAAATATTTCAAATTTTATATTGTGTCCACAGAAATTTCATAAACAAATCATCATGTCCATTTTTACTTTAGTAACATTAAAAATATATTTAATAAAATCTAATCGTGTTAGTATAAAAATTAGTATTTTTTTAGTATGTTAATCCATTAAAATTGATTATTCTTTATAATAAATAAAACAAAGAGTATTTAATATATTTTATTTACATAATTAAATGGAAGTCCAATATTCTATTCATCTCTGTTTTTCATCTCGGTTACAGTATTACAACATTATTTCCAACTTAGAAATAAAATTATTTACTGGCAACATTACACAACAAACACTGTAAACAGATGGCGTGACTGTGAATTCGGCCATTTTGTTTTTTCACTCAGTGCGATCAATTTTGTGCGTAACGTTATAATTCGACATTTATTTGTGATATTTGTTTTCGTGGTCTATCTTAATTCGGTAAGTACTTTCCAGGTTTTATATTATTATGAGAAAAGAATCGTGATTGCAGAAGTGAAATCGGTAGAAGGAATTTTTTAAAACTAATTAATGACGATTCTACAAAGTAGTTTGTAAGTTAGACACGAGCTAAATGTTCATATATGTTATTTCTCCGTTACTTTTCTCTGATACGTAACAGATATGAAAAGGTAAAGCTGCATATATAAGGTGTTATAAAATTAACTCTCAGAAATTTAAGGAGTTGCATAATCACGAAGAAAAATTTAAAAAAACAAAATAATAGTTTTTTATTAACCACCTGAATAAAATGAATGACGTTAAGACCCATTAAATTAAACAAAATTTTATTTTTATACGTATTATGTACTAGTCCTTACAATTCCTATCTGTTATCTTTTCTGTTACATTAAATTTGTTTTCATATTTTTTTCATATCCGTTATGTACAATTTTCGTGAATAACACCCTCCTCCGTGCCTCGGAAAGCACGTTAAGCCGTTGGTCCCGGCTGTCATTTGAAGATCTTTGACAGTCGTTACTGGTAGTCAGAAGCCTGAGATCTGACACCAGTCTTGCCAAGGGGTACCGTGTTACCCAGTTACTGGGTTGAGGAGGTCAGATAGGCAGTCTCTCCACGTAAAACACTTGTGCTCATCTGAATCCGGTAAGACTGGAAGCCGACCCCAATAAAGTTGGGAAAAGGCTAGGCAGATTGATTGACTTTTTAGTTGTACCTCCCTAATAGGCAAGTAGTTCAGTAAGGTACCTATAATGCCAGAATAGAATACCCGAATATCATGAAATAATAGACCACCATATGCCAAATCATTGACAGACTTTCCACTCGAATAGTCCATATTGGTTGATAGATACTTAGGTACACATCTGCGAAACCCTTCGATACACCTCTGCGGCAAGCCTCTCGGCTCGCTGGGCGGCCTCCTGGGCGGTGAGCCCCCTTCCCATTCCTCTATCTCGGCCACCACCCCGCTTACTGGTGGGTATCTTCCGGGGCCGAGGCCAGCTCGTCATCGAAAGGCGAGCCCAGGCCATCCTCCGATTTGGGGCGCTTCCGGAAGAACCTTAGGTTCTTCGCAGCAGCCCCCACCTCTTCGCACTCCGAGCTCTGTGAGCATTTTGCGCCAGATGCGGCGTCGGACTCCGACCCCGCATCACTCCTCACCTCTTCGTCTGTTTTGGTTTTATTTTTAAAATCTTCAATTTTGTTCCCACGAGTAAATAACATTTTATATAACAAAATCTAGTAGTTCGCACAAGAGACTAATTAAGCTACCCATTGGTCAAGCTATCAACCTCCCTCACGGTGTGCCGCCGTTTGGAAGTTTGGGGTGATTTTTTATAGAGGTTTTCTTCCTCGCGACCCGGGCGGTTAAGCCAAGACCCTCGACCCCCGTCAACAGTCAGACACATGACCGTGACTATCTTTGGGGCTACGAGACTAGCGGTGGCAGAAGGAGGAGCAATACTGCCCAATGCCTGCCCGGCGGCAGGGTTAGTGCACACCGAGCCCGCTCTTATTCCGCCGTCTCTGCTTAGAGCGCAGAGGGACACACGTTGGAAAGT
This sequence comes from Orthosia gracilis, assembly GCA_947562075.1. Taxonomy (NCBI): domain Eukaryota; kingdom Metazoa; phylum Arthropoda; class Insecta; order Lepidoptera; family Noctuidae; genus Orthosia; species Orthosia gracilis. Next base: position 30,760,328 of record OX387273.1, read on the forward strand.
TCTTCCGACCTCCAACCTCTCTGACAGGATATTAGCATAAGAGCAACGAGACCCCTTAGGCACATAGTACCTAATGGGGAGTCATTGCCCGTTCCCCAGGGTGCACCGTCCCGGAGACTGGCCTTCCCCCCGGACGCATCCAAAAGGGAACTCCAGCCCACGGGCACACGGGGAGGTTTCCTGTCCAAGCACCCCATAATGTACTACCTATCTACCTAATATTTGTTCTTAGACGTAAATCATACTTTTTTTGTTTATTTTACAATTTCATATGTTTTTTCGGGTCTTTTTAGACAATTTTTTATCAACGCCATATGAGCCTAAGGTACTAATTTAACGAAACTTTTCTTGGTTTTACCAAACAATGTTGCTTCTTCTCATTAACGTACTTGACCTTTAAATTTGTCACTTCGTCACTTCTGAGTGCTGACTGCTGATGTGCTCGCTCCGTAGTTCTTTTCTTACATTTCCACTTCACATAATTATCATTATTTTACAAGGGTAATCGAATATTTAGGACACTAAGTATGTGGATTGAAGTATGTGGAAAGATTTTTTTGTGCTTTTTTATTTTGTTGTTTTTTTTTCAGGGTTTTTCTTTGATTGTTTTGTTTCAACACATGCATTAAGAAAATTGCGTCATCTGTTTTTATCTAGAATGGGCTCTGAAACGGTCCCTAGATTTTTCTCTAGAATGTCCTCTAGATTTTCCTCGGGATTGGCCCCGGGATCTTCCTCTGGAAAGGCCCCTAGACCTTTCTCTATCTCGTCTTCCCTCTTGTTCTCTGCAGCGATCCACACATTTTCCTCGACATCTTCCTCCTGTTCGTTCTACAGATTTACCACTTGATGCTCCGCGAGACCTTCCCCGAGAGCGGCCACGGGATCGCCCCCTGGAGTGGCCACGGGATCGTCCCCTGGAGTGGCCACGGGACTGTCCCCTGGAGCGGCCACGAGACCTTCCCCTGGAGCGTCCACGAGACCTACCTCGTGACCGACCGCGACTTCTCGATCGATCTCTAGACCGGTCTCTGGAGCGGTCCCTACAGCGAGAGCACCTCGCATCAGCTTGTACTTCGGTACTCACTTCCTGGGTCTTAGAACTTCCTTCCCCGTAAGTCTGAACTCCAACGACGACTGCTTCCATCCTTACGATGTCTCCAACTTCTGTAACAGACTAAGCAGAACTGTTTGCTTGGTAAATGATTGTAGTTGTAGATCACTTGGCTGGGTATCTTACTTGCGTCGACTCTCGGGTTTGAATGAGGAAAAACACAAGCTTCCCGCTTATATTCATCTTTTACTATCAAACATTGTGCAATAATTTCACAAATTGCGCAATTATTGCACAATGATTAGACGATTGTTGCGCAATCAAAACACTTCGGATCTAGAGGGTTTTGGGAAATTCCACTGTAGGTACTTGCTTACTTGTAGATATATACTTATTTATTTAATTATAAGGGGAGAAACAAACAGTGACACATTACATTAAATATCAAATGGTAAAAAAAAATCGACCAAATGTGTCACTAACCACATTTCTCACGGAAAACACTTTCTTACCCAGCAGATAGTAAAGCGTTTTGATCCCTGGCTAAGTCGGTCGAATCGAACTTCTACCTGCCCTCACTACCACCACTGCTGAAACCTGATGGGTCGCTGGCCCACTCCGCTGAGGAGAAGGCAAATTTATTTGTCTCTCTTTTTGCGCAATCTTCGCGTCTGAATCCTGGTGATTCGCGGCCCCCTACTCCTGCTGATGGATGCGAGACGAGTATGCCGGACATTCCCGAAATCATCATCTAAATCCTGAACTGTACCCATGTAGACCTCAATTATTTGTCGGCTTTTTTATATTTTTTATTGTTCTAGGTTTAAATCGCATGCATTTTTTTTTGTTTTATGTGTTTTCCGTGGGAAATTTGGTTGGTGACACATTTGGTCGATTTTTTTGTACCATTTGATATAAAAAGTAATGTGTCATTGTTTGTTTCTCCCCTTATAAATAAGCTCTTTTGCTTGGGTCATTTAAAGTGCCGCGGCCCGGACGCGCCGGACGGCGCGCGCTGCGTGTGGCGATCGGCGCCGCCTAGGGCCGCTGCGCCCGTATAGTATTATGCGTGCGCAATGCACACCCTACACTATAGTTAAAGCCACCCCTGTTTCTCTGGTCGGTAGACTTGTTGGGTTTTAGCAACTAGCACTATTATGTATTTACAAGTCATTTATAGCAGTTGTAAATTATAACTAAATTTTGAAGTAGGTATGGATAGGTACCTGTCAGTCTCAACTGAGGGACCAACTTTAACCGATTGTTACTTTTGAATGGCTACTTTTACAAACTAGAGGCTGAATTTACAATTGTTTGAGAACTTTGGCTGACGAATTCAAAAGCTCAAAATTCAAATATGGTCCCTCAATGGGAACGCAAATTATTACTCCGTATGTGCAAAAGTATTTCATCATTATCATTTCAGACGAAAGACGTCCACTGCCTCCCCCAGGCGTCGCCACATTGACAGATCCCGTCCCGTGCGACTCGCTTTCAGCGCATTCCCGCAACCTTTACCAGCAGCCTTATTGCGTAATGAATTCAGCAAGGCAAAGGGCAAAGTGTATGAACAATCGACCAAACACATAGAACAGAAGGAAAACCAGATCGCGTCATTCATCTCGAAGAGAGAGCGAGGGCTAGAGTTGCCCTTTACCTTGCCGAATTCCTTTGCTAACCGGAAGACGATGCGATGGAAAATTATCTATTGCACAATATTTTGACACAATTTAAAAAATACCTACAGTGGAAATTTCCGATCAATTGTTTCATTTTGCAGTATTAATATTGTGCAATCATTACCATCTAACGTTTTAAGCTGACCCCAACTAACTTGGGATGATGGCAAAAAGCACCACTTACTGACAATGCCATAAGGTTAAAGATAGATAGAGAAAATCTTTAAGTATCTAATCTTTTCCCGATAGCTACAATCTAGGGGTCTTTAAGTCAAGAGTGAATAGGTAACTTCTAGGCAAGCGTGCTCCACCGTCGACCACATCATCGCTTACCATCAGGTGAGATAGTGGTCAAGCGCGAGCCTATAACAAATAAAAAAAAAAAGAAAAAGTATATTTCTTAATTATTATTGATGTGAGATGAGGCACAACGGACATCTGCCTGTATCTTAAGAAAATATAGGCGTGAAGTTTATAATTTTATAATACCGCTTGCACATTTTATTATTGAACTTGACAAATAAAAAGACTTGGCAGCGGTGGGATTCGAACCCACGCCTCCAAAGAGTCTGGTGCCTTAAACTTGCGCTTTAGACCGCTCGGCCACGCTACCACTTGATACTCAAAATAGACTACCATATGCCAAATCATTGATAGACTTTGCACTCAAATAGTCCATACTGGTTGGTAGATACTTTGCGAAACCCTTCAGGGAAAACAAACGTGATATTTTATTACCTACCATTTCAAAATGACTACGAACAGCTAAGCACTTGACACAAAGTTTATAGTACTTATACCTACTATGACGGAGTGCCAACTTACCCGTGCAACTTAACGAGACACAAAAAGACCGTTACAGAAGGTCAGCTTCGTAGAACGGGCGAAAATAAACGGGCGAACGCTTACAAACCGTTAGGGGGGCGATGGAAAAATCAAGAATTTTCTATACCTACAAGTAAAGGCACAGCAATGTTATTTACCAGCGTATGTATAGCAGGACGAACTTTGGAGTGGCGGTCCAGGGTCCATGTCTGGCTTTGAAGTGAATGATTTCGTTTTGTTTTTTAGGGTTCCGTACCTATCAAGGGGTAAAAACAGGAGCATATTATTAAGACAAAGCGGTCCGTCTGTCTGTCTGTCACCAGGCTGTATCCAATGAACCGTGATAGCTAGACAGTTGAAATTTTCACAGATGATGTATTTCTGTTGCCGCTATAACAAAAAATACTAAAAACAGAATATAATAAATATTTAAGTGGGGCTCCCATACAACAAACGTGATTTATTTGCCGATTTCTTTGCGATAATGGTACGGAACCCTTCTTGCGCGAGTCCGACTCGCACTTGGCCGGTTTTTGACTTCCTACTCTGTCAGATTCTTACTGACTAATAACGGTTCATAATGATGAATGACCTACCTTTGTCCCGGGTGCTTTGCTTTGCGGCTTTGCTCGAGTGAATCACTGGGCAAAACTTGCCCAGTGATTCACTCGAACATTGCAAAGGCAAGAAAATATAGAAAATAAGACAATTATACCCCGTAAAAGTAGAAAAATATGTACAGTAGATTTATAAAAACCTACTAATATTTTTTGTACAAAAAGTAATGATTTCCCATCAAAAACATGCTATTTTAAAATATAATTTTATAAATTTGAAAAGTCGAATTATTTACATAAAGCAGATAACTTAGGATAAATTACAGCTCAAGATTAGTGGTTGCGCCAACTTGCAAAATATGATTGACATCCGCTGTTTCCTATACCTATCCCTTTTCCGCACCTCCTCGCGAGTGAATAGGAAGATATGCCCCGTCATTTTGTTTGGAGATGACTTCCGAATTGAACCGCATCGCATATGGCGTTGCCTCGCTCCGTGGAAAAATATTGATAACTTTGGAATTACCGCGGTTTCGCGTGTAATAAAACTATAATCAACAATTTGTGTTTGTGTTTAACGTGTGATGACAGTAATTTGAAGCCCAGCTGCCCTTGAACCCTGGTGAAGTGTTTCAGTGCCACGAAGACGCTACCACGCGGTTCTAGAAAAGGTTTGTGCATCCTCCCCTAATTATTTTCGGGTTGTACTCTATTGTCCATCAACCCCGCAACTCGAATTACCTATCATCAAGCGTTTGTCAATCGTTTTGTTTCGCACCGCATATACAGTCCACTAAACGCGCCACCAATTAGAATTGGCTGGTTAAATTTTAAAATGGCAAATTTTGCTGTAGCATAAAAAGCAAGAAATTTTATTATTAAATTTATTTTAGAATGTTTTATGTTCTTGTAAATAAATTTCAGGATACAGAACTTGGCACCCACTTAGATCTCAATTATTTGTCGGCGTAGTCTACAACCGCGTATATTCTTAGTATTGAACCTGGCTCCCCTTTTCACATGTATGTTTTTGATGGGATTATTGTTTCCAACACTGGTCCAATGTCGCCAGATCGGCACCTACATTAGTTAATAAACTGTGACACAAATACGTATTTAATTGTGTTCTTTCAATTATTTCGTTTTTATGTTTATTTAACTTTAGTTTCTACTTATTTTTTAATTTTATTTTGATATTTGATGATTTTTTTTTTAATTTTAATTGTGCATGCATTTTTTTTATTTCATGTTTTCCGTGAGAAATATGGTTGGTGACACATTTGGTCGATTTTTTTTGTACCATTTGATATAAAATGTAATGTGTCACTGTTTGTTTCTCCCCTTATAATTAAATAAATAAGTATATATCTACAAGTAGGCAGGTACAGTGAAATTTTCCAAAACCTTCTAGATCCGAAGTGTTTTGATTGCGCAACACGTCTAATCATTGTGCAATAATTGCGCAATTTGTGAAATTATTGCACAATGTTTGATAGTAAAAGATGAATATAAGCGGGAAGCTTGTGTTTTTCCTCATTCAAACCCGAGAGTCGACGCAAGTAAGATACCCAGCCAAGTGATCTACAACTACAATCATTTACCAAGCAAACAGTTCTGCTTAGTCTGTTACAGAAGTTGGAGACGTCGTAAGGATGGAAGCAGTCGTCGTTGGAGTTCAGACTTACGGGGAAGGAAGTTCTAAGACCCAGGAAGTGAGTACCGAAGTAGAAGCTGATACGAGGTGTTCTCGCTGCAGGGACCGCTCCAGAGATCGGTCTAGAGATCGATCGAGAAGTCGCGGTCAGTCACGAGGTAGGTCTCGTGGCCGCTCCAGGGGAAGGTCTCGTGGCTGCTCCAGGGGAAGGTATCGTGGCCGCTCCAGGGGAAGGTCTCGTGGCCGCTCCAGGAGACAGTCCCGTGGCCACTCCAGGGGACGATCCCGTGGCCAATCCAGGGGGCGATCCCGTGGCCGCTCTAGGGACAGGTCTCGCAGAGCATCAAGAGGTAAATCTGTAGAACGAACAGGAGGCAAATGTCGAGAAAAATGTGTGGATCGCTGCAGAGAACAAGAGGGAAGACGAGACAGAGAAAGGTCTAGAGGCCGTTCCAGAGGAAGATCCAGGGGCCACTCCAGAGGAAGATCTAGGGATCACTCCAGAGGAAAATCTAGGGAACATTCCCGAGAAAAGTCTAGAGGACATTCTAGAGAAAAATCTAGGGACCGTTTCAGAGCCCATTCTAGATAAAACAGATGACGCAATTTTCTTAACGCATGTGTTGAAACAAAACAATCAAAGAAAAACCCTGAAAAAAAAAGCAACAAAATCAAAAAGCACAAAAAAATCTCTGATGAGCATTGTCTACATACTTTAGTGTCCTAAATATTCGATTAACCTTTGTGTAAAATAATAATAATTTTGTGAAGTGGAAATGTATGAAATGAACTACGGAGCGAGCACATCAGCACTCAGCAGTGACGAAGTGACAAATTGAAAGATCATGTACGTTACTGAGAAGAAGCAACATTGTTAGGTAAAATCAAGAAAAGTTTCGTTAAATTAGTACCTTAGGCTCATATGGCGTTGATAAAAAATTGTCTAAAATGACCCAAAAAAACATATTAAATTGTAAAAAAAAACAAAAAAATATGTTTTAAGTCTAAGAACAAATATTAGGTAGGTACATTATGGGGTGCTTGGACAGGAAACCTCCCCGTGTGCCCGTGGGCTGGAGTTCCCTTTTGGATGCGTCCGGGGGGAAGGCCAGTCTCCGGGACGGTGCACCCTGGGGTACGGGCAATGACTCCCCATTAGGTACTATGTGCCTAAGGGGTCTCGTTGCTCGTATGCTAATATCCTGTCAGAGAGGTTGGAAGTCAGAAGAACGCTCCAACGTGTGTCCCTCTGCGCTCTAAGAAGAGACGGACAGCGGCGGAGTAAGAGACACACACACATACCGACAGAATAATAACAAATTACTCGACTAAAATATTGTGTTCTAATTTTAGGGCATATTTACGATCGCTGTTTACGTTCACTATTTCATACCAGGCAGTCTTAAAATTCAGACCAAACTTTACACAGTACCTCTAGGTCACCTACGAGAGCTGATAGATGACCCCGTACCTGACCCTTTGCGTTTTATGATGACTAGAAGATGGTTGCCTAAAGGAGAAGCACCTTATCCTGGGTATTGTAGGGCCCCCGGCAGTGGGCAATGTGTACCAGCACTCTGTAACTGTCAGAAACTCAAGACAAAATGGAATAAGGTTGTCCTGAAAAACCTGGCTATAAAAGAGATGCAGCGGTTAAAAAAATTAAACAGCGAAAGTCTTAATTTCGTAGATTTTTTTTATTGCGGTTACGTAAACATTGTTATTTTAATTTGAAAATCTTACTCAGCCTTTCTACAATAAAGTTTGAGGAGTCTGTTAATATAGTTCTTTTATAATCCACGTGTATGTTGTTTTTACAACATCGATATTGATACGAGTAGTACCTATTCATAAAAGTATAAATAATGTGTGTTTGAAGTAAAATCTTTTATTATTATCTAGAGGTATATTATAATACCCTACTCCTTGATCCGTCTCAAAAATAAAAGAACAATCAGAAAAAGGCAATAAATATAGTTTGCCATTTTACGTCGCGACAAGTATCTTTTGGCGCGTATATTAGACTAACTGTCCCACGCGGCTACGCTCCCGTCTACTGGCTACCTATCTACCCATTTATCCTACCTACCCTACCGTACCTACACTACTTATGTGATTGTTGCAAAACTTTAACCGCTTACGCAGCGAACGCAACGGAAGCTCTCAAAAAGGAATAATTTTGCCGTTTTTGCAACATTTCTCATTTATGCTCCGCTCCTATTGGTCGTAGCGTGATGGTCGTGATGACCTACAACCTTCCTCAATAAATAGACTATCTAACACAAAAAGATTTTTTCAATTCCAACCAGTAGTTCCTGAGATTAGCGCGCTCAAACAAACAGACAAACTCTTAAGCTTTATAATATTAGTAAAGATTGACAGCGGGGCGGTTACTGCTAAACATTTTGTCAAATTTACTTGGTTTGAAAAACAAGACGGCGGCGGCGTTAATTCCGATTTTCGCGCCAAAAGATCCTTGCAGCTTGTAGCGCTCTGTTTTTCACGCATCACACTGGCTTCTGCTGTCGGTGTCTTCACTCAATAAGACAATAGTATATCATGCGTATCGCCTATCGTAGTTTATCATGGTGTATCGCCTGGTCCAGTTCCTTGCGAGGGTCTCGAAGCGCGCTCGGTCTCGTACGTACATCTCGCCGAGTTCAGGCTCCATGCATATTTGTGGACAATGAAGCTTGTAGTAAAAGAAAAAAATGTAATAGAATTTAAAAATTTCGACCTTAAAGATATTTAAGTTGAGTTAGTTTTAGAATGACAAAGTGTTTGGAGATATTTTAATATGGATTTCACTCTATATTTCATAAAACATTTACACACAGGCTTGTTCCAAAACGTTAATAAGTATTTCTAATAAACCCTATAGCAGTATCTAACTGGATCAAGTTATAAACATCGGTAAACGCATTATTATTCCACAGACTTGTTATTTTTGACACACGATGTTAATTTTATTGAAGGTATAAAATATCTTTAGTTCGTAGCCTAGTGGCGGCCGTTACCCCAGGGCCACCACTGCCTGTATACGTCGACAGTTTATTAAAGGGTAACTCATGCTTTTAAAGATTTAAAATTTGAATGACGTCTAGCAGTTTCACTCTGTAGAAGATACAGCAGAGCAGAAAGTACACCAACCACCCATGGCCCCACCAACATCTTGTCTTATAGGCCGTATCTCAAGGAGACGGCTGCGGACATAGCCCGCCAAATAGGCGCGTTATCACCGCAGTCGCTTCTTGACTCCTTTACAAATCTCGTCCTGTCCCCTTTGTGCCTTCTCCCCATTCTGGGGCGGCCACTAGCGCGTACCCCGCTCATGGGTACGGACAATACAGTACGCCTTCGCAGCCCGTCGCGTACCTAGCCCTCAGCGAGTGAGGGTGCCGTGGGAAGAAAAAGAATATATACATAAACATAATAATGCACAGTAAAAGTTATATTTTTTATTTTTCCCAATTTAATACCATTTTTTTTTTCTTTTTTCCTCTTAACCTAAACTTCTTCGTTCCTCTCGTCCTCCAGACTGCTCCTTATAGCATGCCAAGTTCTATGAGCGAAGTCTCTGAGCGGCCGGAAGTTTGCCTCCGAGGCTACGAGATCCCCGTAGTAAACTGGACCCTCCTCCGTGCGAGTGATCCTATCCATCATCTCTCGTCGCTGATCGTCATACTCGTACATGGGGCATCTCCACAATACGTGGTCCAGACATTCATCTTCCTCTCCGCAGTTGCACACGCTAACCTCGCATAGCTTCATCTCATTCAGTCTCTTTCGGAAGCATCCATGCCCGGACAGGATCTGCGCGACTTGATAGTCCGGCTCGACCCAAGTCGCCTTGAGTCTTGCCGCCACGTCCGGGAAGTACCGATATAGCTCCCTAACCCTGTTCTCCGCTTCCCATCTCTGCTGCCACTTGGCTACAGCCTCGTCCGCGATGACCTTTCTCCCTGTCCTGAACTCATCCCGAGGCAGGTGGCGGATGTCGTCGATCATGCCCGCACGAGCCTCCTCGAGGTCGGCCGGCAACACCCCTGCCAAGACAGATAGTGCTGCGGTGCTGACGTGTTCACGCGCCCCCACCAGCACCCTGCCGCGTAGGTGACGATAGGCACATAAATGCCTTTGTACAGGACCTTAAGGGCCCTGTACCGCACGCCGCAGGATGAAGTAGAAACGCGTGACATCTTGCCCAGCCCCTCGCCGCTGCAGCACGCTCACCGATGGGCTGAGCGTGTTCTCCGAACGACATATTAGCGTCGATCACCACACCCAGAACCTTTGTGGATCGTACGCTCTTGACTGAGGTCCCATCGAGCCGCATCGTGGGAGGGCGCTTGGACTTTGGACAGACCACCCCTCAGAGTCATGTTGAGTGCTAAGTTACAATAAGTAACGAGAAGAAGTAATATGACTCACACCTACATTATATTATATAACTACTAGCTGTCGCCCGCGGATCCGCCCGCGTGGTATTAGCACTTCTCTCAAAATCTTTATAACTTATAGCCTGATGTGTTGTTCTGATGTATCCTATTACTAAAATAAACGTGAGAGTTTGTGAAAATGGATGGATATTTGATACTCTTTTAAGCAAAAACTCCGGAACGGATTTTAATGAAACTTTACAGAAATATAGCTTTTTAAATATAGCTGTAAAGTTTCATCAAAATCCGTCCTTACAAACTAAGAAACACCCATCCTCACAAACGTTCACGTATACATTAGTAGTAGGATTATATTGCACAATATTGTGATAGATTAAGTAAGATTTACAGTGGAATTTTCTACTGTAAATCTTACTTAATGGTTTTTTTTTTTAATGCATTTTTTTCTTATTCTACTACGGCAGTGTTCATATTGCGCAATGTTATTGCCACGAGATCGCAAGCGTGACAGCTGCACGTAGGCTCCTTTCTGGTCGATGCGACACTCACTACTTCATCAATATAATCTGTAATTATCTGTTTTTAGGTTTATTCCAATTTGAAATAAAATTTACTACTGTAAAAGCCGCTCGTGGCGCTCCTTGCTTCGCTCTAATTCGACATATATAGGAAGAGCTCCAGATGCAATACATAATGTATCCAAACCGGAGGTCTTTTTGCTTGGGTCATTGAAAGTGCCGCGGCCGGGTGGAGCCGCGACTAGTGGCGCGCCTGTTTCTCTGGTCGGGCAGACTTAAGGGGTTTTAGCAACTAGCACTATTATGTATTTACGAGTCATTTATAGCAGTTGTAAATTATAACTAAGTTTTGAGATATGGATAGGTTCCTGATACCTGATAGTTCCATTCAAAAGCTCAAAATTCAAATATGGTCCCTCAATGGGAACGCAAATTATTACTTCGTATGTGCAAAAGTATCTCATCATCCTCACTTCAACCGAAAGACGTCCACTGCTGAACATAGGCCTCCCCAGGCGTCGCCACACTGACCGATCCCGTGCGTCTCGCATCCAGCGCATTCCCGCAATCTTAACCAGCAACCTTATTGTGCAAGTGAATTCAGCAAGGCAAAAAGCAAAGAGTATGAAGAATCGACCAATCACATAGACATAAATCCACATCGCGTCTTTCTTCTCGCATGTCGATATGGTCGATTGATGGCGGTCAATCTCTTTGCCTTGCCGAATTCACTTGCGCAATTAGGCTGCAGGTCATCGGTCAGTGGCAGTGGTCAGGGCACATTGCTCGCAGAACGGATGGCCGATGAGACGACTCGGCAAGGCAAAGGGCAAAGAGTAAGAACATGGGATGATGGCAAAAAGCATCACTTACTGCCAATGCCATCAGATTATAGATAGGTAGAGAAAATCTTTAACACGTTAACTGCCAGACAATGAGGCACAATAGAACATGTATTGTTTGTCGGTCACCTGGCAGTTAAGATGTTAAGTATATTTCTTAATTATTAATTGTTGTGAGATGAGACACACCGGACATCTGCCTGTATCTTCAGAAGATATAGGCGTGAAGTTTATGATTTTATATTACCGCCTGCACATTTTATTATTGAACTTGACAAATAATAAGTTATTCTTAATTTTTTTTTTTTTATAACAAGCTTTTTTCGTATATTTCTCAGCAAACCCTTTCATTTGATACCCGTATCATGGCAGTGCACAAAAAATAACTAGTCCGCCATCTTGGGACGTCCACCATATTGCGTTTAGAATGACGCTAACCACTTAGTTAACCATGCATTGTCATCCAAACTAAACGTGAATGCAAGATTTTATCTTAATCGGTGGACGATAACTGCTTTAAAATTCAGTTGCAAGATTTGACCCGAACATACATAAATACATTGCAAGTTAAATAAAAGCTTGTAAAAAGACTTGGCAGCGGTGGGATTCGAAACCGAATTTAAAAAAAAAAAAAAAAACCCGAATTTCTCCGAAGAGACTGGTGCCTCAAACCAGCGCCTTAGACCGCTCGGCCACGCTACCACTTGCAACGATTCTCAAAATAGACGACCATACGCCAAATCATTGATAGACTTTGCACTCAAATAGTTCATACTGGTTGGTAGATACTTTGCGTAACCCTTCAGGGAAAAAAAACCTGATATTTTATTACCTACCATTTCAAAATGACTACGAACAGCTAAGCACTTGACACAAAGTTTATAGTACTTATACCTACTAAGACTGAGTACCAACTTACCCGTGCAACTTAACGAGACACAAAAAGACCGTTACAGAAGGTCAGCTTCGTAGAACGTTATTTACCAGCAATGTTATTTACCAGCGTATGTATAGCAGGACGAACTTTGCAGTGGCGGTCCAGGGTCCATGTCTGGCTTTGAAGTGAATGATTTCGTTTTGCTTTTTAGGTTTCCGTACCCACCAACGGGTAAAAACTGGAGCATATAACTAAGACAAAGCGGTCCGTCTATCTGTCTGTCACCAGGCTGTATCCAATGAACCGTGATAGCTAGACAGTTGAAATTTTCACAAATGATGTATTTCTGTTGCCGCTATAACAAAAAATACTAAAAATAGAATATAATAAATATTTAAGTGGGGCTCCCATATAACAAACGTGATTTATTTGCCGATTTATTTGCGATACTGGTACGGAACCCTTCTTGCGTGAGTCCGACTCGCACTTGGCCGGTTTTTGACTTCCTACTCTGTCAGATTCTTACTGACTAATAACGGTTCATGATGATGAATGACCTACCTTTGTCCCGGGTGCTGGAAAACTTGCCCAGTGATTCACTCGAACATTTCAAAGGCAAGAAAATATAGAAAAAAACACAAAATAGTATATTATGCAACTAGTGAATAAAGGACGGATTTAAAGCGAGGGCCATAGATGAATCACGAACAAGTGAAGGATTCTAACAACTGAATCACGACCGTAGGAAGTGATTCATGATGATTGAATCACGAGCATAGCGAGTGATTCAAGTATTAGAATCCTGAGCGACGCGAGTGATTCATGGCCCTCGATATAAATCCGTTTTATTCAAGAGTTGCATACTATATTTTATACCATGACAACGAGAAAAAGAAGGATTTAAGCAAAAATCACAAGGAATAATAATAAATAAATAAATGGTTTATAACCTTCAAAATTTACAAAAAATTAGAAACCTCAGGGTTTCACATTTTTTGTATATTGAAGCTGAGCTAGGTAACAGCACCTGTGTTTTAGGGGCCAATGACCACCTCCGTTACGTTACATAATTTTAATTAATTAAACACCAATGCAATTAATATTAGAATTACAATCCAAATAAGTTTTCACTAAACATCCTCGACCAAAATCAAAACCATTATTAAAATCCTAAACATAAACAAACTCAAAATTAAATCGACGAAGGAGTTTGAAAATCGAATATTCTTTGCACAAGAAGTTTGTATCGAGTATTTTATGCGCAAGGAGGTTGTATAGCATTGAGATGGAGTTTGAATGTATTGATGTGTTCTAAATTCAAACACCAAAACAGTGATTAAAAGTGCTTTTTATTCACTGTTTTCAGTGAATAAAATAAGCTTTTTAGAGGTGGAATGGTATAAAAGACACTTATACCCCGTAAACGTAGAAAAATAGATACAGTAGATTAATAAAAACCTTATGAATAAGTACCTACTAATAATTTTTGTACACAAAATAATGATATCCCATCAAAAACATACTATTTTAAAATATAATTTTTTAAATTTGAAATGTCGAATTATTTACATAAAGCAGATAACTTAGGATAAATTATTGTAGCTCAAGATTTGAATTGGCTGGTTATATTTTAAAAAGGCAAATTTTGTTGTAGCAGAAAAAGCAAGAAATTTTATTAATAAATTTATTTTAGAATGTTTTATGTTCTTGTAAATAAATTTCAGGATACAGAACTTGGCACCCATTTAGATCTCATTATTTGTCGGCGTAGTCTACAACCGCGTATATTCTTAGTATTGAACTTCACTCCCCTTTTCACATGTATGTTTTTAATGGGATTATTGTTTCCAACACTGGTCCAGATCGGCACCTACACTAGTTAATAAACTGTGACACAAATAAGTATTTAATTGTTTTAATATTTTTATTTATTTTATAATTGTGTTCTTTTAATTATTTCATTTTTAACTTTATTTTCTAAATATTTTTGTTATTTTTTAATAATTGTTTTTTTTTTTATTATTTTAATAATTGTATGGGATTAAAACCTACAACAATTAGTTGTAGGTTTGAATCCCATGCAATTTTTTTTATGTGTATTCCGTGGGAAATGTGGTTGGTGACACATTTGGTCGATTTTTTTTGTACCATTTGATGTAAAACGTAATGTGTCACTGCTTGTTTCTCCCATTATAAATAAATGAATAAGAATCTCTATCTACAAGTAAGCAAGTACAGTGGAATTTTCCAAAACCCTCTAGATCCGAAGTATTTTGATTGCGCAATACGTATATCTAATCATTGTGCAATAATTGTGCAAGTTATGAAATTATTGCACAATATTTGATAGTTAAAGATAAGCGGGAAGCTTGTGTCTTGCCTCATTCAAACACGAGAGTCAACGCAAGTAAGATACCTAGTACAGTGATCTACAACTACAATCTTTTACCAAGCAAACAGTTCTACTTAGTCTGTTACAGAAGTTGGAGACGTCGTAAGGATGGAAGCAGTCGTCGTTGGAGTTCAGACTTACGGGGAAGGAAGTTCTAAGACCCAGGAAGTGAGTACCGAAGTACAAGCTGATGCGAGGTGCTCTCGCTGTAGGGACCGCTCCAGAGACCGGTCTAGAGATCGATCGAGAAGTCGCGGTCGGTCACGAGGTAGGTCTCGTGGACGCTCCAGGGGAAGGTCTCGTGGCCGCTCCAGGGGACAGTCCCGTGGCCACTCCAGGGGACGAACCCGCGGCCACTCTAGGGGGCGATCCCGTGGCCGCTCTAGGGGAAGGTCTCGCGGAGCATCAAGAGGTAAATCTGTAGAACGAAAAGGAGGAAGATGTCGAGGAAAATGTGTGGATCGCTGCAGGGAACAAGAGGGAAGACGAGATAGAGAAAGGTCCAGGGGCCGTTCCAGAGAAAGATCCAGGGGCCACTCCAGAGGAAGATCTAGGGGTCACTCCAGGGGAAAATCTAGAGGATATTCTAGAGAAAAATCTAGGGACCGTTTCAGAGCCCATTCTATATAAAACAGATGACGCAATTTTCTTAACGCATGTGTTGAAACAAAACAATCAATGAAAAAAAAAACAACAAAATCAAAAAGCCCAAAAAAAATCCAATTGTCCTAAATATTCGATTAACCTCTGTGTAAAATAATAAAAAATTTGTGAAGTGGAAATGTATGAAAAGAACTACGGAGCGAGCACGTCAGCACTCAGCACTCAGAAGTGACAAATTGAAAGGTCAAGTTTGTACGTTAATGAGAAGAAGCAACATTGTTAGATAAAACCAAGAAAAGTTTCGTTAAATTAGTACCTTAGGCTCATATGGCGTTGATAAAAATTGTCTAAAAAGACCCGAAAAAACATATTAAATTGTAAAATAAACAAAAAAAAAATGTTTCAGGTCTAAGAACAAATATAAGGTAGGTAGTACATTATGGGGTGCTTGAACAGGAAACCTCCCCGTGTGCCCGTGGGCTGGAGTTCCCTTTTGGATGCGTCCGGGGGGAAGGCCAGTCTCCGGGACGGTGCACCCTGGGGTACGGGCAATGACTCCCCATTAGGTACTATGTGCCTAAGAGGTCTCGTTGCTCGTATGCTA
Organism: Orthosia gracilis; assembly: GCA_947562075.1. Lineage (NCBI taxonomy): Eukaryota > Metazoa > Arthropoda > Insecta > Lepidoptera > Noctuidae > Orthosia > Orthosia gracilis. The sequence goes on from OX387273.1 coordinate 30,776,333, forward strand.
ATATCCTGTCAGAGAGGTTGAAGGTCAGAAGAACGCTCCAACGTGTGTCCCTCTGCGCTATAAGTAGAGACGCACAGCGGCGGAGTAAGAGACACACAAACATACCGACAGAATAATAACAAATTACTAGACTAAAATATTGTATTCTAATTTCAGGGAATATTTACCATCGCTGTTTACGTTCACTATTTCATACCAGGCAGTCTTAAAATTCAGACCAAACTTTACACAGTACCTCTAGGTCACCTACGAGAGCTGATAGATGACCCCGTACCTGACCCTTTGCGTTTTATGATCACTAGACAGACGATGGTTGCCTAAAGGAGAAGCACCTTATCCTGGGTATTGTAGGGTCCCCGGCAGTGGGCAATGTGTACCAGCACTCTGTAACTGTCAGAAACTCAAGACAAAATGGAATAAGGTAGTTCTGAAAAACGTGGCTATAAAAGAGTTGCAGCGGTTAAAAAAAATAAAACAGCGAAAGTCTTAATTTCGTAGATTTTTTTTATTGCGGTTAGGAAAACATCGTTATTTTAATTTGAAAATCTTACTCGGCCTTTCTACAATAAAGTTTGAGGAGTGTGTTTATTACGCGGCTACGCTCCCGTCAATTGTCTACCTACCTACCCATTTATCCTACATACCCTACCGTACCTACACTACATACGTGATTGTTGCGTAACTTTAACCGCTTACGCAGCGAACGCAACGGAATCTCTCAAAAAGGAATAATTTTGCCGTTTTTGCAACATTTTTCATTTATGCTCAGCTCCTATTGGTCGTAGCGTGATGGTCGTGATGACCTATAACCTTCCTCAATAAATAGACTATCCAACACAAAACCCATGCCTGCGATTGGGCGCTCCTTGGGGTGCTCCACATCGCTGTCAATGCGGTGAAGCAGTCGACTGCCTCGGACACCATGGTCTTTCATGTAGTAAGAGTCGCATTGCAGGTCGGATTGCGCGGCACGCTAGCATTTATGATCTCATCCGTCGTGCTTTTGCCACCGCCGGGGTGCCAGCTGTCGTAGAACCTAATGGCCTGGCACGCGTTGATGGAAAGAGACCTGATGGTATGACCATAATGCCATGGAAGATGGGTAGGTCTTTGGTGTGGGATGCAACTTGCGTCGACACCCTTGCACCATCTCATCTTCCTAGTACGGTGGGCTGCGCTGGGGCGGCTGCTGCAGGTGCTGAAAACCTCAAACGGCGCAAGTACAACAACTTAATTGGTAATTATGTGTTTGAGCCGTTTGGGGTTCAAACATTAGGACCATGGGGTCCGAGTGCACACCTATTATTTCGGGATATCGCCAAGCGGTTGGTCGACTCTTCACGAGACCAGAGGGCTGGCCTTTTTTTGCTCAAAGAATCAGTATTGCCATCCAACGTGGTAATGCTGCCAGCCTTCTGGGTACTTTTCTTGTTGACAGTGATGTGGACGAATTTTTTGACGCCCCGTAATTTCAAATATTTTTATTCTTATTTTAGTTCTAACTCTAGTTTACAAATAATGTACATATGTAAATTAAAAAGGTACACAAAAAGATTTTTTCAATTCCAACCAGTAGTTCCTGAGATTAGCGCGCTCAAACAAACAAACAAACAAACACTTAAACTTTATAATATTAGTAAAGATTGACAGCGGGGCGGTTACTGCTAAACATTTTGTCAAAACTTGGTTTGAAAAACAAGACGGCGGTGTTAATTCCGATTTTCGCGCCAAAAGATCCTTGTAGCTAGCTTGTAGCGCTCTGTTTTTCACGCATCACACTGGTTTCTGTCGGTGTCTTCACTCAATAAGACAATAGTATATCATGCATGGTGTATCGCCAGGTCCAGTTCCTTGCGAGAGTCTCGAAGCGCGCTCGGTCTCGTACGTACATCTCGCCGAGTTCAGGCTCCATGCATATTTGTGGACAGTGAAGCTTGTAGTAAAAGAAAAAAAATGTAAAAGAATTTGCAGACCTTAAAGATATTTAAGTTGAGTTAGTTTTAGAATGACAAAAGTTTTGGAGATATTTAAATATTGATTTCACTCTATATTTCATAAAACATTTACACAGGCTTGTTCCAAAATATTAAGTATTTCTAATAAACCCTATAGCAGTATCTAACTGGATCAAGTTATAAACATCGGTAAACGCATTATTATTCTACAGACTTGTTATTTTTACACAAGATGTTAATTTTATTGTAGGTATAAAATATCTTTAGTTCGTAGCCTAACTTTTCTTGTCTTGCGGGCCTTGACTTTCAACAATGAAATGTGTCCTGGTAATAGTTGTTTGATTTGTAGTAATATTAAATTATTTCCTACCGAGATTATGATCATCTATCATATCTGGCTGTATATATCATCATCATCTTTAGCCTTATGTTCCCACTGCTGGGACACAGACTCTCTCTGTGAGAGGGAATAGGCTTTAATCTACCGCGCGGGATATTTTTGTTTTATCTGTTGCCGCTATAACAAAAAACACTAAAAACAGAATAAAATAAATATTGATTTCGTTTTGCTTTTTAGGGTTCCGTACCCAAAGGATAAAAACGGGAGCCTATTATCTGTCACCAGGCTGTATACAATGAACCGTGATAGCTAGACAGTTGAAATTTTCACAGATGATGTATTTCTGTTGCCGTTATAACAAATCATACTAAAAACAGAATAAAATAAATATTAAAATAGGGCTCCCACACAACAAACGTGATTTATTTGCCGTTTTCTTTGCGATAATGGTACGGAACCCTTCTTGCGCGAGTCCGACTCGCACTTGGCCGGTTTTTGACTTCCTACTCTGTCAGATTCTTACTGACTAATAACGGTTCATAATGATGAATGACCTACCTTTGTCCCGGGTGCTGGAAAACTTGCCCAGTGATTCACTCGAACATTTCAAAGGCAAGAAAATATAGAAAAAAACACAAAAAAGACAATTATACCCCGTAAACGTAGAAAAATAGGTACAGTAGATTAATAAAAACCGTATGCATAAGTACCTACTAATAATTTTTGTACAAAAAGTAATGATATCCCATCAAAAACATGCTATTTTAAAATATAATTTTTTAAATTTGAAAAGTCGAATTATTTACATAAAGCAGATAACTTAGGATAAATTGTAGCTCAAGATTTGAATTGTCTGATTACATTTTAAAAAGGCAAATTTTGTTGTAGCAGAAAAAGCAAGAAATTATATTAATAAATTTATTTTAGAATGTTTTATGTTCTTGTAAATAAATTTCAGGATACAGAACTTGGCACCCACTTAGATCTCAATTATTTGTCGGCGTAGTCTACAACCGCGTATATTCTTAGTATTGAACTTGGTTCCCCTTTTCACATGTTTATTGTTTCCACAACTGGTCCAATGTCGCCAGATCGGCACCTACACTAGTTAATAAACTGTGACACAAATAAGTAGATATTAATTATAGTAGTTTTAATATTTTTATTCATTTATTATTGTGTTCTTTTAATTATTCCATTTTTAACTTTATTTTCTACATATTTTTGTTTTTTATTAATTATTTTAATAATTGTATGGGATTCAAACCTGAGCAGTGGTGGCCAAGTGGTATCGGCCGCGACTTACATATTGTAGGTCGTGGGTTCGAGCCCAGGCAGGCGCTTTACTTTGTGTAAATTATTTCATCACCACTGCTCTCAAAACGGTGAAGGAAAACATCGTGAGGAAACCGGCATGTCCCAGAACCAAAAATTCGAAGACATGTGACATCCACCAACCCGCACTGGGCCCGCGTGGTGGATTACGGCCCATTCCCTCTCACAGAGAGGAGGCCTGTGTCCCAGCAGTGGGAACATTAATAGGCTGATGATGTGATTCAAACCTACAACAATTAGTTGTAGGTTTGAATCCCATGCATATTTTTTTTCGCTCCAGAGGAAGGTCTCGTGGCCGCTCCAGGGGACAGTCCCGTGGCCATTCCAGGGGACGATCCCGTGGCCACTCCAGGGGGCGATCCCGTGGCCGCTCTAGGGGAAGGTCTCGCGGAGCATCAAGAGGTAAATCTGTAGAACGAAAAGGAAGAAGATGTCGAGGAAAATGTGTGGATCGCTGCAGGGAACAAGAGGGAAGACGAGATAGAGAAAGGTCTAGGGGCCGTTCCAGAGAAAGATCCAGGGGCCACTCCAGAGGAAGATCTAGGGTTCACTCCAGAGGAAAATCTAGGGGACATTCCCGAGGAAAATCTAGAGGACATTCTAGAGAAAAATCTAGGGACCGTTTCAGAGCCCATACTAGATAAAAAAGATGACGCAATTTTCTTAATGCATGTGTTGCAACAAAACAATCAAAGAAAACCCAGAAAAAAAAAACAACAAAATCAAAAAAGCACAAAAAAATGTTTTATGAGCATAATCTACATACTTTAGTGTCCCAAATATTCGATAAACCTTTGTGTAAAATATTGATAATTATGTGAAGTGGAAATGTATGAAAAGATCTACTGAGCGAGTACCTACATCAGCACTCAGCAGTGACGAAGTGACAAATTGAAAGATCAAGTACCTACGTTAATGAGAAGAAGCAACATTGTTAGGTAAAACCAAGAAAAGTTGGCTTAAATTAGTACTTTAGGCTCATGCGACGTTGATAAAAAATTATTCTAAAATGCCCGAAAAAATATAAAAAAAAAACTAAAATAAACAAAAAAAGAATGTTTTAGGTTTAAGAACAAATATTAAGTAGGTACTTACATTATATTATCTGTGGTAGTACTTACTTAAGTACTTAAAATTATATGAAGTTAAGGGTTCAAGATATTTTGAAACTTTTTAGCATAGTATAGTTATCATTACGAGCCAGGCTAGGTTAGATTCAATTCATTTCTATAAATACTTTTACTATCTTATCTGTATTCCTTGTATTAGATACCAATAATGTAGGTACTGATTTAGCATTTCAAAAAAAATATGTAGTTACTCTGTTTATGTAGACTTTAGTTTACTTCTGTTCTGAAAATAAAATTGTAATATCAAAATGAAGCAATCATTCTGGTTATTCTTCATCATCATTTCTGTACCATTGTCCCATTGTTACTTGGAGTCAGCTCACACTTTCACTCCCTTTTCATATAATTCCTCACACAATCCACCCATCTTTACATACAGCTTGCATTACAGTTGCCCAATTTTATAGAGTAGAAAAATATACTATTATGTACTTTCTAATAAAACCATTCAGCCCAATGAATAGAATTAAATCAATCATTCAAATAACAATAAAAAAATACAATACAATTTAATTAGGTATTACAATCAATCAATTTAATTTCAATTATTGTTTTACTATGTTACCTGTGTTACGAAACACAAAATGTAGGTATAAAGTTAATTGTACGAACTCACCAACAAAAAAACACTATCGCAGAGCTAGTACGACTGAATGCATTGTGAAATAACCGTGTCTGATAACAGTGTACCTAGTTGCTGCTAGCAATCATGTCAGCCTATAAAATACACCCTGAAGTTAATGACATTCAATTAAGTTCATTCCAACAGGCATACAGTACCTATGCTTACTTTATCATAAGGGAGGCAGATGCGTTGAGGCCTGCTTGGGTGCCTGCGACTTGAGAAGTTTGTCACCTGAACACAGGCAGGTCTGAAGCGGCAGTGCCTCTCTTGGCCATCCGTTTTGGGAGTCTGGCACCTGAACAGACACAGACTCGAGATGACGTGACGAGATGTCAGGGTAACGAAGCTCGCCTTAACACCTGGCGCGCCAATACCATTCACCATCTCTGGCGTTAGTTGAAGAACATAATATGCTCCTTCGCACGGCTGATATGAGAATAGCCTTAGAGCTAGGCGTTATTAGAGTTTCATCGCCTCATTTTGTCACCTAAGGCCCACTTGTGCCAGATTTAACTTAAGAATTAGTTGCTAACACAAGGTTAAATAACAAATATGTCATACATTTTTGACCGGGTTATCTACTAACTCGGAGTTAGTAAAATAACACATGGTGGCGCAAGCGGGCTATGTTGTCCTTGCCTTTTTTAGACACACACTGACAGAATAATAACAAATCGCTGTATCACCGTTGTGGTTGTATCACCGTTTCGGATTTAGATGCCGCGGAAATACACCTTAAACGTTACGTACAAAGTAGCTATTTTTCTGAAGAAATTAACGCTATAAAATCTAATAAGAATTTAAATAAAAGTCTCGCTAAACTCAACCCCTTCCTGGATTCGAATAATATTCTAAGAGTAGGTGGAAGGTTAACTCATTCTCAACTTGATTATGGTCAAAAGCATCCCATTTTAATTCCAACAAAATCACGTTTTACTCAACTCGTAATTGACTTATATCATGTAACTAATTTACATATGGGTCCCGCTCTTTTATTATCTATACTCAGACAAAAATTCTGGATTTTATCCGCTCGTAACATTGTAAGACAACGTGTGCATAGTTGTAATAAATGTTTTAAACTTAAACCTCAAAATACTTACCCTCCTATGGGTGATCTACACGATTTTCGCGTTTCTCAAGCGAAAGTGTTTGTGAATACCGCTGTGGACTACTGTGGTCCTTTCTACGTTACTCATATCCGAAAACGCAGAATTAAGAGCCACAAAGCTTACATTTGTGTGTTCGTCTGTCTAACAACTAAGGCAGTACACTTAGAGATAGTCTGTGACCTAAGTTCAGATTTATTTCTCGCCGCTTTTAAGCGTTTTATCTCTCGTGGAGTTCCTGTTGCTATGATTTATAGTGATGGAGGCACTAACTTTATTGGCGCAAAGCGCAAATTGAACGAAATTTACGCCTTAATTCAATCCAAATCTCATATTTAATAAATTACATAGGTGAACAACTAGCTGAACATCGTGTACGATTTAAACATAGTCCGCCTTACGGTCCTCATTTTAATGGACTCAGCGAAGTCAATGTTCGTTGTGTCAAAACTCATCTTTTTAAAGTCATTGGTTCTCAAATATTAACATATGAAGAATTTAGTACCGTACTTGTACAAATTGAATGTCTTTTAAATAGCCGACCTCTAAGTATTTTAAGCTCTGACCCGTCTGATATTAGTGCTTTAACACCTAATCATTTTTTAAACGTAACTCCGCTTAAGTTTTTACCCGCTGAAGATGTCACAGACATTTCAGACAATCGCTTATCGCGTTATCAATTTCTTAATAAATTAACTCATTCCTTCTGGCATCGTTGGAGTCAGGAGTACCTCACTTCCTTGCAACAGCGGGAGAAGTGGAACTGTCAGAGAGGTTGGAGGTCAGAAGAACGCTCCAACGTGTGTCCCTCTGCGCTCTAAGCAGAGACGGACAGCGGCGGAGTAAGAGACACACATACCGACAGAATAATAACAAATTACTCGACTAAAATATTGTGTTCTAATTTTAGGGCATATTTACGATCGCTGTTTACGTTCACTATTTTATACCAGGCAGTCTTAAAATTCAGACCAAACTTTACACAGTACCTCTAGGTCACCTACGAGAGCTGATAGATGACCCCGTACCTGACCCTTTGCGTTTTATGATCACTAGAAGATGGTTGCCTAAAGGAGAAGCACCTTATCCTGGGTATTGTAGGGCCCCCGGCAGTGGGCAATGTGTACTGTAGAGGCTTTCCACATAGGACGAGCAACCTGTTCGGCCGCTGACACCTAAAGCTGGCGACTTATAAGTTTGGAAGGAAACTTTACGAAAAAACATATTTTCGCGTGTGCACGGCGAGAACAGTGCGCGAAGCCCTATCAACGAGTGTACGTCGCGTCGTTACGAGGAACGAAAGTCCTGTCGGCGAGAACCCCAGCCGACGAGCAAACGCAGAGAAAATAAAGATAAGTGGTCTATTTTAATTAAAAATGGCACAGCCAGTTTTTACGGGGACCGGAACAAATTCCAGTTTCGAGGATTTCCTCTTGCAGTTCAAGGTTGTCGCCGCTATAAATAAATGGCAAGAACAGGACTTAGGGCTCATTTTGGGAGTGTACCTGGACGGCCCGGCACTCGCTTATTTTAAATTGATCTACAAATGGAGGCGATGGCGAATCCTTTCACACGCCGAGGTACGATTTTCGCCCAAGGCAGCGCTTCGAGAACAGAACTAACCGCTCTCGTATTGCCCATAGATATAGAAGCCCACTACCAACCGATCACCCAAACGAACCAGGACACAGTCAAAAGAGATGGATGAGGAGTTGCGGGATGTGTCCATGAAAGAGCAATTCCCGATTGAAAACAATAAACACGGTGATCAAACTCCATTTATTAAAATTAGTATAGGTAACCGATCGTATTACGCATAATCTGACACGATGTGCCATAGCCAATATAAAAAAGGCACAGGTTAGACAGAAAATGCGATATGATAGAAAAGCTAAGTTCAGAAGGTTTACGCCGAATCAGTTGGTGATGCTCTACACGCCCAGACGGACCATAAATAGGAGTTTGAAACTATGTAGGTTATATAAAGGCCCCTACCAAATAGTTAGGCGATTATCTGATGTTAATTATGTAATTAGAAAGTTAAATAATAGGAGATTTAGGGATATTGTACATATAAATAGGCTAAAACCGTTTAATGTTAGAGTAGGCTAGTTAAAGGTAATGTATATCTGGTAGGCAAGGTTATGTAACGTCAATGTCTAAGTACGTTAAAGAAAATATATATATGATAGACAGTTTTCAGATTTGACATGTCATAGTTAGTAGGAATGGGCAAGCAGAAAATATATTTATTGATGATTTTTGCTGCAATTAGTATCGATGTGATTAAAATAAATTATTTTCCAATTCCATGAGCTGATGTAAGCTGCCGGGGGAAGAAAAGGCTGGCAATGCTGACCACGCATCGAAGCAATATTTGTTTTTTTTAATTCAGCTAGGCTGAGCTTAATCCAGTGCATTGATGATATAAGCATTTCAAGAGTGGGAGAGGTATTGGTCATAACTGAAACCAACTTTGCATACGGGGCATAGCCTTCGCAAAGGATGTTGAATTGGCATCATTGGTCCAGTTGATGACTGTTTATGGCATTGGTCCAGTTAATAACTTATTGATAATATTAAATATGTTGAGTGTGATAAGCTCTGGATAAAGTTCAATGGTAGGTTTAGAAGATTCGATGCGATCCAGCCTTTCCTTCTCTGGCCTGATAAATGCTTGAGGGTGAAATATTGTATCACGTTTGAATTTCACATAATTAAACCCCATCCGGGTGGATGTGAGTTATCACATCATTTCTGTTAGGACTAAGAGGCCGCCTTGTTACTTTTTCGGAGGTTTTGTGCAAGGAGGTTCAAGCATGACAGCGTTGGCTTGTTAATGCATGTGCACTTGTTAGCTGAAGTTAGAGTAAATATCGGAGAATCCGGAAATTCGTTTGCCATGACTTGAGCCTTCCCCTTGTAAGGGAAGGACCTCAGATTAATTCCTCCGTTAGGTAAAGGTGTTAGGTAAGAGTGATTTTCCTTCCAAAGTTGAGAATAGCTGCGCTTCACATGATTCTGCGCATCAATTCGTAGGGGCGTAGCTCATGTAGAGGCTTTCCACATAGGACGAGCAACCTGTTCGGCCGCTGACACCTAAAGCTGGCGACTTATAAGTTTGGAAGGAAATCGAATACAGAATATTTGAAATATATCGAACGCGTGTAGTTTTTTGTTTAGCGGGACTTCTGTAAAAGCCGCCTGAGGGCAGGCACGTTGTTGATTCAATACAAGTTAAAAGTAATTTCTGCTTATTATTTGAGCTCCCTGAGCCACACCCTCACATATTGGTGGAGGCGCCGGGTAATGAAAATCCGGGTAAATAAGTAAAAGTCTAAGAAAAAATACGAAAAAACATATTTTCGCGTGTGCACGGCGAGAACAGTGCGCGAAGCCCTATCAACGAGTGTACGTCGCGTCGTTACGAGGAACGAAAGTCCTGTCGGCGAGAACCCCAGCCGACGAGCAAACGCAGAGAAAATAAAGATAAGTGGTCTATTTTAATTAAAAATGGCACAGCCAGTTTTTACGGGGACCGGAACAAATTCCAGTTTCGAGGATTTCCTCTTGCAGTTCAAGGTTGTCGCCGCTATAAATAAATGGCAAGAACAGGACTTAGGGCTCATTTTGGGAGTGTACCTGGACGGCCCGGCACTCGCTTATTTTAAATTCATCTACAAATGGAGGCGATGGCGAATCCTTTCACCCCCTCACAGTACCTTATGTCAAGACAAAATGGAATAAGGTAGTTCTGAAAAACGTGGCTATAAAAGAGATTAAAAAAAATAAAACAGCGAAAGTCTTAATTTCGTAGATTTTTTTTATTGCGGTGTGGAAAACATCGTTATTTTAATTTGAAAATCTTACTCAGCCTTTCTACAATAAAGTTTGAGGAGTGTGTTTATTACGCGGCTACGCTCCCGTCTACTGTCTACCTACCTACCCATTTATCCTACCTACCCTACCGTACCCTACACTACATACGTGATTGTTGCGTAACTTTAACCGCTTACGCAGCGCACACAACGGAAGCTCTCAAAAAGGAATAATTTTGCCGTTTTTGCAACATTTTTCATTTATGCTCAGCTCCTATTAGTCGTAGCGTGATGGTATATAGCCTATAACCTTCCTCAATAAATAGATTATCCAACACAAAACCCATGCCTGCGATTGGGCGCTCCTTGGGGTGCTCCACATCGCTGTCAATGCGGTGAAGCAGTCGACTGCCTCGGACACCATGGTCTTTCATGTAGTAAGAGTCGCATTGCAGGTCGGATTGCGCGGCACGCTAGCATTAATGATCTCATCCGTCGTGCTTTTGCAACCGCCGGGGTGCCCAATGGCCTGGCACGCGTTGATGGAAAGAGACCTGATGGTATGACCATAATGCCATGGAAGTTGGGTAGGTCTTTGGTGTGGGATGCAACTTGCGTCGACACCCTTGCACCATCTCATCTTCCTAGTACGGTGGGCTGCGCTGGGGCGGCTGCTGCAGGTGCTGAAAACCTCAAACGGCGCAAGTACAACAACTTAATTGGTAATTATGTGTTTGAGCCGTTTGGGGTCCAAACATTAGGGCCATGGGGTCCGAGTGCACACCTATGATTTCGGGATATCGCCAAGCGGTTGGTCGACTCTTCACGAGATCAGAGGGCTGGCCTTTTTTTTGCCCAAAGAATCAGTATTGCCATCAAACGTGGTAATGCTGCCAGCCTTCTGGGCATTTTTCCTGTTGACAGTGATGTGGACGAACTTTTTGACGCCCCGTAATTTCAAATATTTTTATTCTTATTTTAGTTCTAACTTTAGTTTACAAATAATGTACATATGTAAATTAAAAAGGTACACAAAAAGATTTTTTCAATTCCAACCAGTAGTTCCTGAGATTAGCGCGCTCAAACAAACAAACAAACACTTAAGCTTTATAATATTAGTAAATATTGACAGCGGGGCGGTTACTGCTAAACATTATGTCAAATTTACTTGGTTTGAAAAACAAGACAGCGGCGTTAATTCCGATTTTCGCGCCAAAAGATCCTTGTAGCTAGCTTGTAGCGCTCTGTTTTTCACGCATCACACTGGCTTCTGTCGGTGTCTTCACTCAATAAGACAATAGTATATCATGCATGGTGTATCGCCAGGTCCAGTTCCTTGCGAGGGTCTCGAAGCGCGCTCGGTCTCGTACGTACATCTCGCCGAGTTCAGGCTCCATGCATATTTGTGGACAATGAAGCTTGTAGTAAAAGAAAAAAAATTAATAGAATTTAAAAATTTCGACCTTAAAGATGTTTGAGTTGAGTTAGTTTTAGAATGAAAAAAGTTTTGGAGATATTTAAATATGGATTACACTCTATATTTCATAAAACATTTACACAGGCTTGTTCCAAAACATTAAGTATTTCTAATAAACCCTATAGCACTGGATCAAGTTATAAACATCGGTAAACGCATTATTATTCTACAGACTTGTTATTTTTACACAAGATGTTAATTTTATTGTAGGTATAAAATATCTTTAGTTCGTAGCCTAACTTTTCTTGTCTTGCGGGCCTTGACTTTCAACAATGAAATGTGTCCTGGTAATAGTTGTTTGATTTGTAGTAATATTAAATTATCTCCTACCGAGATTATGATTATCTGTCATATCTGGCTGAATACATCATCATCATCTTTAGCCTTATGTTCCCACTGCTGGGACACAGACTCTCTCTGTGAGAGGGAATAGGCTTTAATCTACCGCGCGGGATATTTCTGTTTTATCTGTTGCCGCTATAACAAAAAACACTAAAAACAGAATAAAATAAATATTGAAGTGGGGCTCCCATACAACAAACGTGATCTTTTTGCCGTTTTTTGCGATAATGGTACGGAACCCTACTTGCGCGAATCCGACTCGCACTTGGCCGGTTTTTGACTAACTACTCTGTCAGATTCTTACTGACTAATAACGGTTCATAATGATGAATGACCTACCTTTTCCGGTGCTATTCTCTAAGGAAACAGCCTTGAGCGCAGTGCTGTGCCAGCGACGAATCTACAGTTTGGTATTCGCTAAGCCGCGAATAGCGATACTAGCGCTCTAAGCTGTGACGGCCGTGAGTTTGAACTACTCAATGTCGAGCAAGTTGACAGTTCTTCATACATTTTGGTATTCCGTAAGAAAAAACAGCGTCGAAGACGCTCGCAGCCTGGCTTACAGCCTCGTTTTTATGTGTCAAATCCAAAAGCTACTATTTTTGCGCGTAATTCTTCTTGGATTTTAATCTTACTCATATTGTAAAATTTTATGTGAAAGTTTCGATATAATAGATGTGTGTGTGGATGTATGTTTGTTACTCAATCACCCCCGGGCGGATCTGGATGCAATTTTGCATAGAGATTATAGTCTGGAATAGCATATAGCCTACTTTTCATCCCGATATAATGCACCCTTGGGATAAGACGAAGCCGCTGGCAGGGGCTCGTTATAAAATAAATTATTTCGATTAATTAAAAAAATGGAAGCTCGGTTATTTAAATTTGCTTTTAATAGAAGAAGCTAAGAAAATTAATGATTTTAACAGACGAGAGGATTAGCAACGTTGAAAACAATATCAACCGGGATATTGACTTTATCCATAGTTTCAGGCTTTCTCAGGATTAAAAATAACATATTGGAAAACAATTTAGCTCTTAGCGTACAGGCGTTTTATGTTTCATATGAATGTAAACTTATATATTATGTAACTAGCTGTTGTCCACAACTACGTCTGTGTAGCATTAGTACTTTGACTAGCCATTTTTTATATCAGGCAATAATATTGAAGGTGTGTGGGCCGACATATTAGAGAAATTATTATTTCACCATACAAACTTCCACCCCTCCGAAAGATTGCCATGATAAAAATTATCTTATGAAGGAAATAGGATAGTTACCTACGGTCTCGAAACTGTTTCCACATCAAATTTGGTTCACCGGTTTAAGCATGAAAAGGTAACAGACACTCACGCATTTAGTATATTAGTTTGGATTGCACAGGTTAATTAGAAGCTTTTATTATTAAAATTATAAGTCATAAATATATTTTAGGACATTCAATATTAAGTAAGATTTATTGCGATGTGAATCATTTTTATTGGTCCGGCTACATCATCATATCAGCCCAAAGACGTCCTCTGCTGGACATAGGCCTCCCCCAAGCGTTACCACATTGACCTGTTCCGTGCGTCTCGCATCCAGCGGGACCCCGCAACCTTCATAACCTGCCTTCCAGCTACATGCTGAATCTGAATTGGCCTAATTCTTATTTGTACAAGCAAACATGTGCATTAAGACTGCAAAATGGAATAATATATTTAGTATGGAAAATAATTATACATCCTTACTAATATTATAAATGTGAATGTAAGTTTGTTTGTTACGCTTTCACGCAAAAACTACTGAACCGATCATCATGAAACTTTGTACATATATTCTTGGAGGTATTAGAAGTATCATAGGATAGTTTTTATAATAATAATAATAAAAAAATGGCTTCACTGCGAGCGAAGCCGCGGGTAAAAGCTAGTAATATATATTTTGAGTAATAAAAAAAACTTCAAATGACAAAACTCAAGATTTATTTATTGAAATATTTTCCAGTAATAGAACTTTATTCTATAATTACCCTTTTAGTTTCTAATCTCAAGTATTTTTTTTTAGAATCTTTTATCACTAAGTTAGTATAATTTAAGTAACTTATGCCAATAGAAGTGATAATTTCCCAGTACTATCACTTAAATTTGTATTACAATTTCTTAACATCTCTCATAAACTAAACATAATATCTGTGTGTATAAAAAATAAATATTAAGATCATGTTCCATGTATTCAACTTAGTGCAGTGCTTAGGTCTCTCTTGACCAAGACTCTCTTATTTCCTGATACATATCCAACATCGTCCACTGGTTGGCAATAAGGAGTTGCTGGTTTTCCAAGCGCCTCTCTACAATAGCGACAAAACATTTAGTTAATCTCCATTTGTGAATGGTGTTTGTGAAATGAGCGTTGGATTAGATAGCCTCGTACCGTTAGCAAACGACGCCTACAAGGAGCTGTGAACATAAACATGCAACAAATTACTATTTAGAGGTAAAAAGATATGCAGGATACTAATGTATAACAACAACAATTCAGCTCTCTCTTTCTGAAGGAATAGATATTATAGGTTACACATTTTAGTATTGCAGGTTAATTGATATGGTTTTGGCTACTGTTAAAAACCCCAACAACTTATTCCAGCCTGGGAATGAACAGTGAGAACACTATTTAATTATCTAGAGCTTCTTACACTGACCCAACAATTAAGCAAAACTTACATGTAGAGGCAATTGAGGCAACTCTCCCATGAGGAACTACAAGTCGTCAAATAGTAATAAGAAATATAAACAAGTTAGTGAAGTATAAAAAAATAACATACCTAGTAAGACGTTTCTAAAAACCTCCCCACTTGTTTTGTGTTCGGCTGGTTTTCCATTTTAATTTGTCCATACGTCAAGATGGTCCTGATTTTACATCCTGCAAATGTATTTCAACGCAGTACTGTTATATTTTATCTAAAGATAAACATAATATATATTTCTTGGACAACAATAGTATTGTCACATTGTCACTGTACATATACTATATAATAATACTCACATTTCACACATCCACACAACTATGTTAAAATAAATCGTTATGAAAACATTAAAAATTTCAAACTTGAAAATAGTTTTAAATATAAACAAGAAATATCAAATAAAAACATCGTCGGTTGCGATTTTGAGTATGGTGACAGCAGCGTCACAGAGCGTTGCTTTTACTTACGAAATAGGCAATGAAATTGTCATTCAGCCTTAGGATGTATTAATAAAATTGCATTATTTAAACTCTTATAACTATGGAATCGTTTGTACTTTCACTCTATTACTTAAAATACATAAAAGTAGACCTGCATTATACATTTTAGGAACATAAAACTCTCAGTCGAGATTTATCGATTATAATTTAAAGATTTTGTTTCAAGCTCTAATTCGTTTACGAAAATGTGACGGGAGATGTCAGCCTACAGTTCGTCGACGACCATAACCGCGTTAGAGAATACCGTTTAAATAGGCGCTGCACGATCGGTCGATCTCTAAGCTGTCTCACTGACGAGCTCGTCGACGAGCACAGTCAAGAAATTGTCTCTTAGAGAATAGCACGGGGAAAACTTGCCCAGTGATTCACTCGAACATTGCAAAGGCAAGAAAATATAGAAAAAAAACACAAAAATGACAATTATACCCCGTAAACGTAGAAAAATAGGTACAGTAGATTATTAAAAACATTATGTATAACCTACTAATAATTTTTGTACAAAAAGTAATGATATCCCATCAAAAACATGCTATTTTAAAATATAACTTTTTAAATTTGAAAAGTCGAATTATTTACATAAAGCAGATAACTTAGGATAAATTGTAGCTCAAGATTTGAATTGGCTGGTTATATTTTAAAATGGCAAATTTTGTTGTAGCAGAAAAAGCAAGAAATTTTATTATTAAACTTATTTTAGAATGTTTTATGTTCTTGTAAATAAATTTCAGGATACAGAACTTGGCACCCATTTAGATCTGAGGAGGTGCTCTCGCTGCAGGAACCGCTCCAGAAACTGGTCTAGAGATCGATCGAGAAGTCGCGGTCGGTCACAAGGTAGGTCTCGTGGACGCTCCAGGGGAAGGTCTCGTGGCCGCTCCAGAGGCAGTCCCGTGGCCACTCCAGGGGACGATCCCGTGGCCACTCTAGGGGGCGACCCCGTGGCCGCTCTAGGGGAAGGTCTCGCGGAGCATTAAGAGGTAAATCTGTAGAACGAAAAGGAGGAAGATGTCGAGGAAAATGTGTAGATCGCTGCAGGGAACAAGAGGGAAGACGAGATAGAGAAAGGTCTAGGGGCCTTTCCAGAGGAAGATCCAGGGGCCACTCCAGAGGAACATCTAGAGGTCATTCCAGAGGAAAATCTAGGGGACATTCCCGAGGGCATTCTAGAGAAAAATCTAGGGACCGTTTCAGAGCCCATTCTAGATAAAACAGATGACGCAATTTTCATAACGCATGTGTTGAAACAAAACAATCAAAGAAAATCCCTGAAAATAGACAAAAAAATTAAAAAGCACAAAAAAATCTTTTATGAGCAATATCTACATTCTTGAGTGTCCTAAATATTCGATTAACCTTTGTGTAAAATTGATTGTAAGAATATTTTACGAGATAATTGATTTTTTCCTCTTTTGGTTTTTTCTTTGCGCCAGTCAGTTTACAAAATGGAAAACTTGAAATATTGCGTTATTTACGAGTACGAGTTCCATCGTGGCACCAGTGCTGCAGAAACGGCTCGAAGGATTAATGATGTGTATGGTATGGCGACGGTGTCGCAAAAGAAAACACAGTGCGTTTTTGGTGCCAATGTTTTAGTTCTGGAGATTACGACCTGCAGAACAAGCCCCGTGGACGGCCGGAGACCAAAGTTGATAATGAAGAATTGAAGGCTATTGTGGAAGCGGATCCATCGCAAACCACGTCCGAGTGAGCTGCAGGCTGCGGTGTTGGTGATAAAACTGTTTTAATTCACTTGAAGCATATTGGGAAGGTGAAAAAGCTTGAAAGGTGGGTACCTCATGAATTGAGTGCAGCAAACCGACAAATGCGCGTCGACTGCTGCGTTACATTACTCAACCGGCACAATAATGAAGGGATTTTAAATCGAACCATTACCTGTGATGAAAAGTGGATCCTGTACAATAATCGGAAATGCTTATCGCAATGGCTGAACCCTGGCGAACCAGCCAAATCCTGCCCCAAGCGAAAATTGACTCAAAAAAAATTACTTGTGAGCGTATGGTGGACTAGTGCCGGTGTCGTTCACTACAGCTTTCTTAAATCTGGCCAGACAATTACGGCGGATGTCTATTGTCAGCAACTGTAAACCATGATAGAAAAGCTAGCTGCTAAACAGCCGAGGCTGGTCAATCGCTCTAGGCCACTGCTGCTTCAGGACAACGCTAGACCACACACTGCACAACAGACGGCTACCAAATTAGAGGAGACGACAATAGATTTACCAGAGATTAAAACAATAACTTGGTACTTTGAATGAAATCACACATGTGCAAAAGAACAAATAACTTTGATACCAATAGATACTGACCTTTACAATTCCATAAAATCACTAAATACTAACTGAGTAATCGTAATGGGTTCATAAATAGGGCAAATATTAACGCAGCACTGGCCAAATATCCTTAAATATCCTTTTTCTTGCGTGGCGATGCTGATTGCCCTTTGACCTTAGCCAGCTACTCACGTATTTCCAAACGGTAGTGTTTTTCAATTTATATTTCCTGGATTTTCCTTGATTCCTGATTCCAGCTCGTGTGGATCAAATTTATGATGCGATGAATGATAAGGCAGGAAAATAATAATCTAGACTGGATCAGTAAAGGACACTGTATTCCGTATAAGTGAAAAAGTTACAATGATAAAATATTAAGATGTAGGTAATAGTGTGCCAAGTTACCCGCAAAATAGACGCCTGATATAATTTAAAAGCAATCAATGACAATGTGTAAATGAATGTTATTTCTAGTAGGATGATTAGGCAGGAAAATAAAAATCTAGACTGGATCAGTAAAGGAGACTGTATTCCGTATAAGTGAAAAAGTTACAATGATAAAATATTAAGATGTAGGTAATAGTGTGCCAAGTTACCCGCAAAATAGACGCCTGATATAATTTAAAAGCAATCAATGACAATGTGTAAATGAATGTTATTTCTAGTAGGCGTTAACGTTGGTTTGTGAACACATAGGTATATTGTCATATAACTTTAATACCCAGTCGAACTAAACGGCATGAGAGACATATACAGTTATTAGCGAGATATATAAATATAAGTTACACTCACCTTTTTAACCGACTTCGCAAAAAGAAGGAGGTTATCAATTCGACTGTATATTTTTCATAATACTACTACTAATGTAGACAGAAATATTCCGCGCGAAAAAAGCTCCGCAGCATATGCTGTTAAGAATATTCGTAATTTAACTGACATAGAGACAGCCCGTTTAGTATATTTTAGCTATTTTCATAGTGTAATGTCGTACGGTATTCTGTTGTGGGGAAATGCCGCCGACATCCAGACTATCTTTGTTTTGCAGAAAAGAGCTGTTCGATCGATTTATAAATTAAGCCCGAGACACTCTCTCAGAGAGAAATTTAAGGAGATTAATGTAATGACAGTGCCTTCTCAGTATATTTATGAAAATCTTTTATATGCTCATAAAAATATAAAATTGTTTAAAAAATACAGTGATATCCCTAACATAAATACTAAAAACAAACACAAATTTGTAGTACCTGCAACAAGGCTCAAGAAAATAGGTGGCTCGTTTAGATGTCAATGTGTACAATTTTATAATAAGCGTCCAAGCCACGTACAAGATCATTCATTAAACGTAAGTTGTGCCAGAAAGCGTTTTATACAATAAAAGATTACGTTGAGGACAAACAGGCTTGGGATTGCTGCTCCAATTTTTTTTTTTTTTAATATATTTTGCACCGTGAATTTTGTTTTTTTTTTCTTGCAATGACAAGAATATTTACTTCTTAAAGTATCATATTATTTTATTTTAAGTTTATTTTAATTGTTGTGAATGTGAAGACTATGTGGATTCAATTTTTGTTTGTTTTTAATTTATCCAAGTTAGTTTTAATCATGGTCTGGCAGTTTGAGTAATTTATGCGGCCTACCCGAATGTCCTTTCTTTGGTATTGTTCGTCGAATCGTTGAGCTCCTTAAATTCTGAGTTGAGTTGCACGGTTATTGACAAATGCGTGCACTGACTAGACAGGTCCACTTAATCTGGCTGGTTCTTTCCTCAAAAGACCATTTCAGACTTCAGTCTACATGGTCTTCACATGATCTAACAAAGATTTTGTCTGGACTTTAAAAGAGACTGTGACCTCTGAGTTTGTTTCGGCCTTTCTTCTCAGAGTAGTCAGATAGGAAACGCCGACTTCATCTAGTTTTAAAAATATGATCGACATGTAAAAGTGTTTGTACAAATCTACTTACAGAAATAAAATCATTTATCATTATCATTTTATATCTAATCATTGTGCAACAATTGCGCAAGTTATGAAATTGTTGCACAATATTTGATAGTAAAAGATGAATATAAGCGGAAAGCTTGTGTCTTTCCTCATTCAAATACGAGAGTCAACGCAAGTAAGATACCTTGCACAGTTATCTACAACTACAATCATTTACCAAGCAAACAGTTCTGCTTAGTCTGTTACAGAAGTTGGAGACGTCGTAAGGATGGAAGCAGTCGTCGTTGGAGTTCGAACTTACGGGGAAGGAAGTACTAAGACCCAGGAAGTGAGTACCGAAGTACAAGCTGATACGAGGTGCTCTCGCTGCAGGGACCGCTCCAGAGACCGGTCTAGAGGTCGATCGAGAAGTCGTGGTCGGTCACGAGGTAGGTCTCGTGGACGCTCCAGGGGAAAATCTAGAGACCGGTCTAGAGATCGATCGAGAAGTCGCGGTCGGTCACGAGGTAGGTCTCGTGGACGCTCCAGGGGAAGATCTCGTGGCCGCTCCAGGGGTCACTCCCGTGGCCGCTCTAAGGACAGGTCTCGCAGAGCATCAAGAGGTAAATCTGTAGAACGAACAGGAGGCAAATGTCGAGAAAAATGTGTGGATCGCTGCAGAGAACAAGAGGGCAGACGAGACAGAGAAAGGTCTAGAGGCCGTTCCAGAGGAAGATCCAGGGGCCACTCCAGAGGAAGATCTAGGGATCACTCCAGAGGAAAATCTAGGGGTCATTCCCGAGGAAAATCTAGAGGACATTCTAGAGAAAAATCTAGGAACGGTCCCTAGATTTTTCTCTAGAATGTCCTCTAGATTTTCCAGAGCCCATTCTAGATAAAAAAGATGACGCAATTTTCTTAACGCATGTGTTGCAACAAAACAATCAAAGAAAGCCCAGAAAAAAAAACAACAAAATCAAAAAAGCACAAAAAAATGTTTTATGAGCATAATCTACATACCTACTTTAGTGTCCTAAATATTCGATTAACCTTTGTGTAAAATAGTGATAATTATGTGAAGTGGAAATGTATGAAAAGATCTACGGAGCGAGTACATTAGCACTCAGCAGTGACGAAGTGACAACTTGAAAGGTCAAGTACGTTAATGAGAAGAAGCAACATTGTTAGGTAAAACCAAGAAAAGTTGCGTTAAATTAGTACTTTAGGCTCATGCGACGTTGATAAAAAATTATTCTAAAATGCCCGAAAAAATATAAAAAAAAATAAAATAAACAAAAATCATTTTTTTTGGTTTAAGAACAAAAATATTAAGTAGGTAGTACTTACTTAAGTATTCAAAATAAGAAGGCTTAAGATATTTTTCAATTTCATAGCATAGCATAGTTATCATTACGAGTCAGGCTTGGTTAGATTCAATTCATTTCTATTAACACATTTAACTATCTTATCTGTATTACTTGTATTAGATACCAATAACGTAGGTATTGTTTTAGCATTTAAGAAAATATATAGGTACTCTGTTCATGTAGACTTGAGTTTACTTCTGTTCTGAAAATAAAAATATAATAAAAAAATGAAGCAATCATTCTGGTTATTCTTCATCATCATATCAGATCCCTTGTTCCATTGTTACTTGGAGTCAGCGCAAAACGTTTTCTTCTATCAACCGTCACACTATCTCTCCCTTTTCATGTAATTCCTCACACAATCCACCAATCTTTACATACAGCTAGCATTACAGTTGCCCAATTTTATGGTTCCCGTCAACTGGCTATCTACATATTTAACTACCCTACCTACCTACCCACCAACCTTGCCATTACCAAATAGTGAATATTAGTCAAAATTTTGCTACTTCGGGTTACATTACTGCAATTTTCATAAGGATCTCTAATTTCTTTGAAAATTATTTATAGCCTATGTTACTCGGGAATAATGTAGCTTTCCATGGGTGAAAGAATTTTTAAAATCGGTCCAGTAGTTTCGGAGCCTATTCGGTACAAACAAACAAAAAAATCTTTCCACTTTATAATATTGTTATGATAAAAATATACTATTATGTACTTTCTAATAAAATCATTCAGCCCAATTAATAGAATTAAATCAATAATTCAAATAACAATAGTACAGTAACAATAGTAGTACCTAGTAATTAGTTATAACAATCAATCAATTTAATTTCAATTATTGTTTTACTACTTCCTAACACAAAATGTATATATAAAGTTAATTGTGCGAAATCGCTCAGTGACCACAAAGAAACACTATCTCAGAGCTAGTATGACTGAATGCATAGTGAAATAACCGTGTCTGATAACAGTGTACCTAGTTGCTGCTAGCAATCATGTCAGCCTATAAAATACACTCTGAAGTTATTGACATTCAAGTAAGTTCATTGCAACAGGCATGCTGTACCTACGCTCACATTATCGTAAGGGAGGCAGAGGCGTTGAGGTCTGCCTGAGTGCCTGCGACTTGAGAAGTTTGTCACCTGAACACAGAGAGGTCTGAGGAGGCGGTGCCCCTCTGGTCCACCAGTAGGGTGACGAGACTCGGGCCATTAACATCCCATCCGTTTTGGGAGTTAGGCGCCAGAACAGACACAGACTCGAGATGACGTCACGGGATCACAGGGTGACGGACGAGGCTCGCCTAAAACCTGGCAGGCCAATACCATTCACCAGCTCTGGCGTTAGTTGAAGAACATCGTATGCTTCTTAGTTAGTTGCTAACACAAGGTTAGATAACAAATATGTCATACATTATTGGCCGGGTTAGCTAACTAACTCGGAGTTAGTAAAATAACCCAGGGTGGCGCAAGCGCGCTATAGAATAGAATATACTTTATTGTACACAATAACAGTATATATTATTGGCTTTATTGTCCTTGCCTTTTTAGACACACACCGACAGAATAATAACAAATAACTCGACTAAAATATTGTATTCTAATTTCAGGGAATATTTACGATCGCTGTTTACGTTCACTATTTCATACCAGGCAGTCTTAAAATTCAGACCAAACTTTACACAGTACCTCTAGGTCACCTACGAGAGCTGATAGATGACCCTGTACCTGACCCTTTGCGTTTTATGATCACTAGAAGATGGTTGCCTAAAGGAGAAGCACCTTATCCTGGGTATTGTAGGGCCCCCGGCAGTGGGCAATGTGTACCAGCACTCTGTAACTGCCAGAAACTCAAGACAAAATGGAATAAGGTAGTTCTGAAAAACGTGGCTATAAAAGAGATGCAGCGGTTAAAAAAAATAAAACAGCAAAGGTCTTAATTTCGTAGATTTTTTTTTATTGCGGTTACGTAAACATTGTTATTTTAATTTGAAAATCTTACTCAGCCTTTCTACAATAAACTTTGAGGGGTGTGTTAATATAGTTCTTTTATCATCCACGTGCATGTTGTTTTAACAACATCGATATTGATAGTACCTATTCATAAAAGTATAAATAATGTGTGTTTGAAGTAAAATCTTTTATTATTATCTAGAGGTATATTATAATAGGCAATAAATATAGTTTGCCATTTTACGTCGCGACAAGTATCCTTTGGCGCGTATATTAGATTGACAGCGGGGCGGTTGCTGCTAAACATTTTGTCAAATTTTCTTGGTTTGAAAAACAAGATGGCGGCGTTAATTCCGATTTTCGCGCCAAAAGATCCTTGTAGGGCTTGTATCTTGTTTTTCACGCATCACTATGACAGTCTTCACAGTGGCTACTGTCGGTGTCTTGACTCAGTAAGACAATAGTATATCATGCATGGCGTATCGCCAGGTCCAGTTCCTTGCGAGGGTCTCGAAGCGCGCTCGGTCTCGTACATACATCTCGCCGAGTTCAGGCTCCATGCATACCTGGTGAATAATGAAGCTTGTAGTTAAAGAAAAAACTGTAATAGCAATTTGCAAAATTTCAACCTTAAAGATATTTGGGTTGAGTTCGTTTGAGAATAACAAAAGTTTTGGATATATTTAAATATGAATGTCACTGTATATTTCTTAAAACATTTACACAGGCTTGTTCCAAAGTATTTCTAATAAACCAGAACGATAGCGGTATCTAACTGGATCAAGTTGTAAACTTCGGTAAACACTTGAATCATTCAGATTTAGATAACTTTATCATTAACTTGTGATAAAATGAAAAATTAAGCTATGACATCACATAGAATGTTAATAAAAAGGTAATCTACTCATATCAGTGAAGAAATAATTATTATATTTATATACAGCCACATACACTGCATTCAATCAGTTGTGCACCCAAATCTATCGGTGTAAACACAACTTGGTCATATGGGGTTTTTGGGACCCGTCTGATAGCTAATAGGAGTGCGGTGCCCCTGTCTAGAATCTAGAATATAAACATCATGCTGGAGTGCCCAAAGTAACCTAATGGCAAAAAAATGGCACTTGTGAAGGCTTAATGTACGTCACTGACGCTACAATTAATATGACCCATTCAACCCAAACTATGTAAAAGCTGTTGCCCCTGTCCAGAACTCATGCTAGAGTGCCTTAGGTGTCCAAACACAAACACCGCCTCTTTTGATGACTAAATGCCACGTATTGGTATTCGACCCAAACTTTGTAAAAACTGAATGCATAGGAGAATCGCACTCAGTTTTCACAGTTTTCGAGTTGCCAGCCTGTCGGTTTTCTATCGGTTACATTTCGGGGAGTGTGCGATGGAACCGCACAATTTGATTTCGCCTAGCCCTTTCCATCATCGGACTACAAGACGTACGGCAATGCGCCATCGTTACATGGTTGATATCCCACCCATACGCACAAAGCGTTTCGAAAATATTTTCATTGTGCATACAGCTAAGGAGTGGAATTCCCTGCCGGCGTCTTTGTTTCCTGATAGCTACAACCTAGGGGTCTTCAAGTCAAGAGTGAATAGGTTACTTCTAGGCAAGCGTGCTTCACCTTCGACCACATCATCACTTAACATCAGGCGAGATAGTGGCCAAACGCGAGCCTATAAAAAAAAAAAAATTAAAAAAAAAAAACATAGGTTAGGCCGAGTGGGTAGCCATGTTAATTGCAGCGTCAGTGGCGTTCATTAGCTCTTCAGCAGTGCTGGAGTTTGGGCACTTGGCTCACTCCAGCACGTCTTTGTGTGTCATGTTCTGGACTAGGACAATTGACCAGAATATGGCGTGGTATTTTCGGTTTCGGTTCAGTTGGAAGGCGCCACTCCGAAACTTGTTGACTAGTTGCATGTTAAACTCGTAAATCCACGTCTCATCACCAGAAACAATGAATGTTGGGTCCGAATTGACTCGTTCTAGCATGTCCTCAGCGACTCTTATGCGATTGAGTTTTTGGAGAAAATTCAGATCTTTTGGGACTAGCCGATCGGCACCATGTTTCATACCCGAGTGATTATTTAAAATGGTACGGACTGACTCGTGAGACACAGAAAGTTCGGAGGCTATCTCTCTGAATATTAATAAATCTTATTGAATGAGAATTCTCAGTCACCATTTCCTTCACTTTTGCGATGTTAACTTCAGTTGCAGACGTTGATAGCCTACCAGAGCGAGGCAAATCTTCCATCACATCTCGACCGCTTTTGAATGCTTTTTTCCACTCATAAGCACGTGTTTTTGATAAAGTCGATTCACCGTAAGCCTTCTGTAACATTTAGTGACTCCGAACACGAAATTCTATTGGCAATGCAAAATTTAAGACAAACTCTTTGTTCGTGCGCACTAGATATGATATAACTAAATAACAAAAACCGGCCAAGTGCAAGTCGGTCGGTCGCGCACGAAGGGTTCCGTACCATTATCGCAATGAAAACGACAAATAAATCACGTTTGTTGTATGGGATCCCCACTTAAATATTTATTTTATTCTGTTTTTAGTATTTGTTGTTATAGCAGCAACAGAATTACATCATCTGTCAAAATTTCAACTGCCTAGCTGTCACGGTTCATGAGATACAGCCTGGTGACTGACGGACAGACAGGACAGACGGATCGTGGAGTCTTTGTAATAGGGTCCCATTTTTACCCTTTGGGTACGGAACCCTAAAAAAGCACTGTATTTAATCTAAATAACATCTGTAACTCAATCTCCGCGCCAAAATAGTTGTGCCAATCTAACAACAAAAAAGAAACAAAAAGTTGTATTTGGACCAACCATTTAATAAACAAGTCATCCATTCCCGAAACATTTTTGACTGACTGTAAAAAAAAATTGTAACTCGGCGAGGTCTGTGTTTTGAAGATATTACAGAAAATTTTAAACGGTCTTTATATCAGCAATAAAATGCCAAAAATAATATTTTAGATTTTTTGTTTGTCCACAGATAATATAATACTAGAGGTCTGTCACGGGAGATGTTGGTACAATAAATTGAATGCGATTTTCACAGTTGTATTGTTGCTGGTCTAACTTAGAATATGGTACATGTTTTGTTTTGATACATCACATAGAAGTAAGTGTTTTCCTTGACTTGGTCAGTACGGGGATATCAGGAAACTTTGTAAGGAACCTTAGGTGCTTCGTTGTGAGAAAAAAAATTCCATAGTCAAATATTTGGTCAAGCATGAGTTGACCATGATAATTGCAATGTTCTATTAATCTTAACTACTAATATTATCAATGCGAAAGTTTGGATGAACGGATCTGGATGAAATTTGGCACAGGGATTGATATAATAAATAGCACATAGGCTACTTTTCATCCTAGTATAATGTTCCCTTGGGATAAGAAAACACTTTTCACGCGGGCGAAGCCGCTGGCAGAAGCTAGTTTATCTATGTAATACCTTTAAACTAGCAATTCTTGTATATATACAATCTGAATCTCGGAAATGGTTCTAACGTTTTTCATGCAATTCAGTATGCAGGGGGTTTCGGTGGCAATAAATCGATCTAGCTAAAAAATTAATTTTAGAAAACGTCGTTTTTCTATTTCCACCCGAGCAGCGCTGGGTCGCCCAGGAGGCCTCGCCTCGCCTCATAATAAAACACCCAATCTAGCAACGTCCTTGTCAGAATTACAAGTTCTCCTTTCACTCACCGCTGTGTATGGGTCGGTGAGAAGACTCTGTATGGAGATGAGGACCTTGCTGATGGTGAGCGCCAGTGACCAGTTGTGGTGCACCGAGTCTATGCCGACGTCCCCGTGGCGCGAGATGTTCGGGTGCAGGATGCGGGTCAGAAAACGAACCACTGGGGGACTCATTGGGTATCTGTGAAGATAGGAGTGCTTTATTATCTGTAAGTACTGAAGAGACACTATAGTTTCTGGTGTCTAAAAAGGTCCAGTGGAGAAGATTATTCCATGGCCATAGCAAAAGAAAGAGAGGGCGAGAAACTGGATGTTGCATATGCATACGCCTCAATAGCGAATATTTTTTTTTGGAACAGGCTTTTCACTTCTGAATGAATGATTATTTATATAAACCCTTGCTCTAAGCCTGGCCAACTGGTCTTTAAATTATCGAGATAGTGACTTTGAAGAACTTATACTCTTTACTAGAATGGTCAAGGAAAGTAT
Organism: Orthosia gracilis; assembly: GCA_947562075.1. Taxonomy (NCBI): domain Eukaryota; kingdom Metazoa; phylum Arthropoda; class Insecta; order Lepidoptera; family Noctuidae; genus Orthosia; species Orthosia gracilis. The sequence goes on from OX387273.1 coordinate 30,803,450, forward strand.
AGAAAAAAACAAATATTTATCTGTGGTAATGATGATTTCTCAGCAACGCTTTGTTTCAGACATCAGATATACATATCAGATATTCATCAGTAAATTAATGATACCAAAATAATTAGAAACTCCTTCCACTTACGAGTACGGCACTTGTATGTAGAGATAGAAGACGCCTCCCTCGTAGGGCGAGCCGATAGGTCCGGTGACGCTGGCCTGCCAGTGACAGCACTTGGGGTCCAACGGGGTCGCTGCTATGCCCTCCGGAGGGTCATTACGCAACATCTAATAAGATAAAAATAATAATAAGAATCGCGCAATGATTGTTAATATAGCAGTCCCCCATGACGAGAACCTCGTAAAGGCTGCGAGAGATAAGAAAACTAAGTATCTTGATCAGGCTCGCTAGGTAGTTGACATGTGGGGTGTGAATACAGCAGTCATTGTGCCGATAGTCTTTTTTTTTTTTTTTTTTTTTTTTTTTTATTCACAAACAATTTACATTGTATTTGAAATCACAAAAATAATAACAAGTAATAAATAATGGCATAAGTATAAAAAACACATTCATAAAATCATAAGTCATAATTAAACATTAACAAAAAAAAAAAAAATATATATATATTATCACACATAAAATACAAATTAAAATCATGATTGAAAAAGAATTATAAAAGAAAATGAAATATACAATTAAATTATTAAATTGGTGTAAAAATTCATGTCAGCTTTCTACGAAGGTCATTTAAAAATTAAAAACTGACAAACAAAACGGACAAAAAATATCAGTCGGCGCATTATCACAATTATATAGGTATATTACATGTCGTCAACGGAGTAGAGACATTTATCCAGTAGGAATGCTTGAAGCTTCGTTTTAAATGAAGACGTATAGATTAAGCTTTTTAATTCTAATGGTAACCTATTGAATAATTGCACTGCTTGATATTGTGAACTATGTTTCACAATGTTAAAATGAGGACTTATCTTATTTTTCAAATCTTTCCTACGTGTACTCTCCCTAACTCGTCTTTCCTCATCCGTTTCATACTCATGTATGTACTTTTTTAAATTAGTCAGAAGGACTAGAACGTAGAGACTGGGAACTGTAAGGATCTTTAAATTTAAGAAATGTGGACGACAACTCTCAATTTGTGAAATACGGACAATGGTACGTATAGCTCTTTTCTGAAGGACAAAAGCTCGTTGACTGTTATAATTATAGCTGTTTCCCCAGAATTGTATACTGTATCTTAATTTCGATTCAATCAGTGCGTGGTATACAATTTTTAAATATTTATTGTCAATTTCACCTCTAAGGGTTCTTAAAGCATAACACGCGGATGATATAGATGCATCAATGGCGGCTAATTCATTTTTCCAATTTAATGAGTCATCAATGTGTACTCCCAGAAATTTAGTTTCTCTCACGAGTTCAATATTGCCATCATTTAGTTGTATTGTCATAGTGTCTTTATTTCGGGCAGTTGTTTTGAATAAAATTACCTTGGTTTTTGCACTATTAATTTTTAACTTATTTACAGTAAACCATGTATACAGATAAGATAACGCGGCATTAACTTTATTTGCAAGTTCTTTTGTATCTTTTGCCCCAATGATGGCATTCGTGTCATCCGCAAAAACCACAAGTTGTATGTCGGGTAGAATTTTATTTATATAATTGATTAAATCGTTGGTAAACAAAATAAACAATATGGGACCTAGTATAGATCCTTGCGGCACACCGGCACTTATATTATAAAAGGATGATTTATATGTTTGTCGTTGTCCATCTTGTATCTCACTGATTTCTACAAACATTTTTCTGTTTTTTAGGTAGGATAACAGAAGTTGAGAGGCTTTGCCCCTTACTCCGTAGTGACTTAATTTTGCTATAAGTAAATCGTGATCAACAGTATCAAACGCCGAACTCAAATCCAGAAATAAACCAGCTACTTTCAATTTATCATTCATTTTAACAACAACATCATTAACAAGAGCATATATAGCGTCTCGTGTGCCAACATTTCTTTGATATCCAAATTGCCTTCGATGCAGGACTTTGTTTAAGTTAATATGAAGTAAGAGTCGAGATTTGATAATTTTTTCGAATATCTTTGAAAGCGTTGGCAGCAAAGAGATAGGCCTGTAATTTTTGGGATCAGTCTTTGGGCCTTTCTTATGAATCGGTATGATCTTGGCAATTTTTAGTTGTTCCGGAAAAATTCCCTCTGTAATGCACCTATTGAAGAAGCAAGATAACGGCTCCGCAAGAATATTTAAATGATCTGTAATGACAGATATAGGAATTTCGTCATATCCACATGAACGTTTATTACCCATTTTTTTGACAATATCGCAAATTTCGTTTGGAGTGGTAAGAGTAAAACAAAGTTCATTTTCAACCCGCTGTGTACTCTGCTGCAGTAACAAGATCCCTTCCTCATTCGTATTGTTACCGGTTAGACATTTACTTGTATTATCAAAAAGTTTTACCAAGGTGTTAGCTACTTCTTGGGGATCATCAATCATTTTGCCGTCAATTTTAAGTAGTAGTGATTCCGTTTGCATAACTTTTGACCGATTTGTACATTTGTTAACAATTTGCCAGATTTCCTTGCTCGAGTTAATTGAATTATAAATTTTTTCGCCAACCGTAATTTTTTTGGCCTTCGTGATTACCCTTCTATAAATTCTGATATAGTTTCTTTTGTAATCCATAATACTAGATTCAAGACTATTTCCATTATAAGCGCATAAAAAACGTTTCATTTTACTAGATACTTTTACACCTTTGGTGACCCAATTTAGTTTCGTGCTTTTTATAAAATTAATTTTACGTTTCTTCTTCCTATAACTATTTTTTAAAATATCTGAGAACTTATGTATGAAGTCGTGACGGCCAATGGCATAATAGCTAAGACCCTCGACGAATACATGAGGAGGCTCTCGTTGGGCAGTTGGATCAAGGGCAGCTAAGGAGTGGAATTCTCTGCTGGAGTCTGTGTTTCCCGATAGCTACAATCTAGGGGTCTTTAAGTCAAGAGTGATTGAATAATTACTTCTAGGCAAGCGTGCTTCACCGTCGACCACATCATCGCTTACCATCAGATGAGATAGTGGTCAAGCGCGAGGCTACACAAAAAAAAAAAAAAAAAAATGCCTTGCTTCAGAAAGCGGTACTCCTGGACACGGCACGTATAGTTAGAAGGTTCCTCTCTAAGGAGCCCTGACCACCGGTAGCTTGAATCCTGTTCCCGATATCGCCCAAGGCACAAAAACTAGTTGTATAAAAAGCCATAGAACGTTTTGTGAAACACTGTTTTTGATCCTATAAAACCCCAAGGAAGGTGTATTTTATTCGAAAGTGGCGAATTTATTTCTCTGTACAGTGTTAAAGCGAACCAATAGCAATGTTACACATGACAAATCAGTCTTATACACGCTATGTAACAGTGCACGGGTCACAAAATAGTGGTGTACTGGTTAATAAACACATCTAAGGATCTTCTTCGAAAGTACTTTTTCAAACGAGTGCCATACGAGAGTTTATCTTTCAGGCGCAGTTAGTCATTTGTAGTCTCTGGAACAATATAAGTGATCAACAGTAGGTATACCTTCAGTTCGATCCTCAGTCGGTTCCGGCGCCAGGCGTTCTCTTCTCCCGCGGGCTGAGCTTGCACGCACATCTGCACCAAACAGTTGCGGCAGAAACATGACTCTACCAGGCATTGGTATTTCTGAAACAACATTAATGTAACTTATAAACTACTGCAAAAAACCACAAGATTGAATTTTGTGGACAAGAGTCACCGCTTATCCCGGGTGCTGGCAAAAATCACGCTTGCTCAAGCTCGGTGAGCCGGTGACGCAAGGAATTTTGTCTTTGAGCAGATGATCAGCGTCCGAAAGAAATAAAACACATAAATTGGCGCATGCGACACACAATGTAAAAGATAGGTATAGCTATTCACAGCCATTCGAGACCCCGAAGGTGCGCATTGGTTCCATGCGCGGCTAAATAGGAGGATGTGTGGCCGTAGCATCGACCACGGCCGCATTGGGTGATGGGGCTTGCTGGGCACGGCGGGGCAGGCTGATACCAGCTGGGTGCGCGCGCGATTTTAGTTGTATATTTTTATATTTAGTTGTATGTAAGCCCCTGACTCATGGTAGGTAGGAACTGAGGGTGTAAGTCAGTTGGAGTCCAACGTAACTCTCCGTTCTCGAAACGAAAACTATCCATGAGGATTCCCTCACAATAAATAAAAGGGAGATTGCAGCCCTGCAGCCCCTTCGTGTTTATTCTATATTCACAAGAAATGTTACCTTATGCCAGTCAATGTTGGTCATTATGGGTCGGAAGAGCGGGAAGCGCTTGCTGGTGAAGCCGGCCCAGCGGGGCGGCGCAACGCGCGCGCGCACCAGTCGCTGCCAGCGAGTGCACACACATGCGCAAGCGCACAGAGACAAGTCGTCCAGGTAGCTAAATATGCACAGCAGCACTGCAACCATACAAACAACACGGTCAAAATAACTGTGTATATTAAATTAAATTATTTTATTTCGCAATCAACAGGTTTTACATAAAAGTTGTAGAGGCCCTCTTTTAGGTATTGATATACCTCTACCAGAGAACCTCTCTCTTCCATATCAATATATTACTTAAAGAACCTGTTAACAACATAATCATAATTAAACTAAAATAAAAATTAAGTTAAAATTGAATTACATAAAATTGGAAATTTAATTAAATAATAATGAATGAAATAAACTTAAAAATGAATAAATTAAATAAAAAACTAAATCAGTCAATAATAAAATTAATTTAATTGAAATTGAATTAAATTAAATTGAATTGAATTAAATTAAAATTGAATTAAATTAAATTATAATTGATTTAAATAAGAATAAAATTGGATTAGATACGAACAAAAATAAATAATCAATCAATAAAATAAAATCACACTAATATTATAAAAGCGAAAGTTTGTGAGTATGTGTGTGTGTGTGTGTGTGTTTGTATGTTTGTTACTTCTTCACGCTCAAACGGCTGGACGGATCTGGATGAAATTTGGCACAGAGATGGATTATAGTCTGGAATAGCACATAAGATACTTTTTACCCCGGGAAAAATTACCCTTGGGATAATTTTCGACATTCACGCAGTCTAGTCTATAAAACTGTCTTCGAACCCACTCTCTGGTAGTGCGCAAGGCTCCGCGTTCGCCTCGTGCGCCAATAGCAAGTGCCGAACGTCAGAGTGACTTCACAACGGCGAGTGTACAGTTACTTTGAACTAGTAGTAGTTGACTTAGTGAAACTAATTCATTAGTTGTCATTCTGATGCGAATAGAAGAAAAGAGTTTCCACATAGTCACGAGATTTATCTTACTATGCATTATGTAATCAAGTTAAGGTCACAGTAAAAACTGATGATTATTGATTGATTTACTTTTTGATTTTATTAATACTATCTGGATATGAATTTAAATTAATGAAGTATAATATGTTGCTGTATTAGATGATTAAAGAGATTGTTTTTTTTTTTTTTAATATGGTTCTTAATTCTTTATTGTACACCAAAAAAAACAACATTACATACATGTGGTAATAAAGTACATGTACTAAGGCGAGCTTAACTCAATGTTGAGTTCTCTTACAGCAAACCCTAGAGTGACAGAGAAAGTTGACAATTATAAAGGGCAGGCATCCAGTGTACAATATTAAAATAACCTATGACAAATTAAATTAAAACATGAATATACTTACTTAAATACATATATATATATATATATACCACAGACATAAATCTAACTAGATGACGCGATTGTGTACTTCGCGTGCCAAAAAACGGACTAAAGTTACGACAAATAACCGTAATCTGAGTTTTCATTTATCTTTATCGGCACCGGATATCCACCGAAATCTAGAAAAATGCCTTTTTATGCAATATTGAGCTATAAAGAATGTATAGAAAAAGTTGGCCAAAGCATTGGAAATGGTTTCTTTCATTGGTAAGCAAATTTGTTTTTTTAATTGTTTGTGAAAAAGTGGCACGCTTGGTGTTCATACAGAAGGAGGAACTTGCGTTATCTATTCAGATTTATGTCTGTGATATATACATACTAGTATTATGTCATTGTGCAAGGAAATGATCTAATCTAATTTTTTGGCAATGGTTCTATTTTTCCTGTCAAACATAAAACTTTTAATAATATACACCAACAAACAAATACCTTCAGAAGGTAACTGCTCCACAAGTCCAGCAGCGAGATTGTCTGGTAGCCTAGGCGTTGATAGTGCTTGCAATGAGCGCGCTAGGCAGGGCGGGTGTGGCGGAGGACCTAGCCCAGATCTATCGTCGCCTGCTGGTTCGAGCCCAGGAGCGGGCCCCTCCCCGCGTCCTGGTGCATCATCAAGTGGCGGATCATTAGCGAAAGCAGCGAAGTCGACACGCATGGACCCATCAACACGAATTGGACCATCAGGAGGACGCAACGGCGGATCAATACGCAGCGGTCCGTCGGCACGGACTGCCGCTTCGGCACGGCCTGACCCGTCAGCGCGGCCTGACCCATCAGCGCGGCCTGACCCTTCAGCACGGCCTCGTCCATCGGCACGGCCTGGCCCATCGACACGGCCTGGCACATCAGCACGACCTGGCCCATCGGCACGGCCTGGCACATCGGCACGGCCTGGCCCATCAGCACGGCCTGGCCCATCAGCACGGCCTGGCCCATCGGCGCGGCCTGGCCCATCGGAACGGCCTTGCCCTTCGCGACTCGGGCCGCCGTTACCCCCGACGACACTACAGTTTCCACTGCTGCTTGCGCCAGCTAGTGAGTTACTAGCCCGGCTCGCTTCATCCTCTGGACTTGTTTCACTATCCATTGAACTCTATAAAAGATATATAGAAGGGTAGTTAGAATTAAAGGGTAATTAGATATTTGAAGTTACTTTTTTATAAGTTAATACAACCAAAGTATTCATTAGACAGACAAATGCAAAAATTTCAGGATATTTGGATAAGTAATCAATTCAAAAAAAAAAAAGTAAAAATAAAAAGTATTCAAAAAACATTAGTAACATAGTGACACTCGCAGGGGTAAGACGAATCGATTGACGTAAGAATAATCAAAATCGGCCAACGTTTTTGGTCTCTAGAACGCCACATAGGAAAAAACATATATACGGTGGTGGTGATGATAGAGATCAAACGCGAGCCAATAACAAATAAAATAAAAAAAGTACATAGACTGATAAACACTTTACCCTCCTTCGGCAGTCGGGTAAAATGGAAGTCGGTGTCTTTGGTAGGTACCAATTTTTTTCGTTAATGAAACCGACTTCCAAAAAGTAAGTTATTTTTCACTTTGTAGTGTGTTTATTTGGAAGTATTTTTCTTTTCAGTGTGGGGTTCTGGAGTGCTACTAGTTGGCGCGCAGCAAATCTGTCCTTACTTTTTTGTATGAAGTCGATATTCTTCTCCCTAGAGTAAATAGTACATGTTCTGTGCAGCGAACGCTCAATCTAAATAGGTAGAAAGGTAAGTGAGGTAGGTAGGTCTAGGTAAGTAGGGTAGGTACAGGTAGGGTAAGTAGGGTAGATACAGGTAGGTGGGTATGTAAGGTAGGATAGGCAGTTAACGGAAGCGAAGCCGCGGGCACAGCCAGTTATACATAAAAATGAGGTACTACATGATTATATATCTAACTATCATAGTTAAGTCACAATAGCAGCTTTTGTGTTCTACAATTTAATTAGATCGCCGGTAGAAACAAAAGTTGGGTACATTTGTATCGTAGTATTAATTCTTATTCAAATAAATTGTTTAACAAATTGGTAGGTAGGTAGGGTAGGGTAGGTGGGTAGGCAGGTAAGGCGGGTAGGTAGGGTAGGTAGATATGTGGGGTAGAGTAGGGTAGGTAGCCAATAGACGGGAGCGAATCCTTGGGGGATAGCTAGTAAATCAATAACCAATCAGTATAATAGTTTGGACCCCATTGTGTCCCACATCCAATGAAGGCCAAATGTATCCCTTCCATCTATCCATTTCTTTTGGACTTTACAATCAGAGGCTAAGGGCCAGTTTCAGAATTGAGTATTGGTGTTTAGAGTGTCATGACTAACTGTTAAAGCCAAATTTTGGCAGGTTTTCAGGCTTAACTTTGAAAAATAACAAACTTAAAATCCTTTATTCAGAAATTGTGGGTAAGCCGTCAATAATATGAAATACCATGGTGATATCTTCTTAGCGTGTCGATGGCAAATATAAAAAGTTAAATATTGTGTTTGGCCCAGAATTCAGCCACGGCAACACCATTCGGTGACGCAGTCATAAGGTCTTCGCAATTACAGGTGACAGGGCATGCTGTGCACTCCGTGAGGTGAGCCATGGTCTGCGGAGAGATGCTGCACAAGCACTGAAGACTAGTGCCATCAGAGAACCCCCACCTGTGTAGGTTGTCGTTGCTGCGGCCAACTTGAATGCGGAGTCTATTTAGGGTTTTCCAGGTCGACAACGACAGAGTGTGCCCAGGTGGAAGGTTCTCCGATGGCCCGATGAAATTTTCAGGAGGCTTGAGTTTCTCTCGCCAAAGTTCACATCTCGCCGATCTTTGCCGGCTTTTTAGGCGCTGCTGGGGCACTGAGCTGTAATTGTGCATTGGATCATGGGTGGCGTGGGTCGTTTTCTCGTTTCCGTTTCCGGGGGCGCAATGTCGATAAGTGGATACAGCATTCGTACAGGAGTCGGTTTGAGGCAACCTGTGGCAGTCCGGCACGTCTCATTTAGATCCATAGTATCCACTAGTTTGGAGTAGGCAAAGCGGCTCCAAACTGGACTTGCATATTCACCAGCTGAGAAACAGAGTGCCATACCAGTCGTTCGCAGGACTTGAGGAGATGCCCCCCATCTGGTGGACTTTAGGCGGCAAAGCAAGTTATTCCTTGAATGCACCTTCCACTTGACATTCTCTCAGTTATTCTGTAGTTGAGGGATCTGTCCAGAGTAATGCCGAGGTATTTTGGGTGGGCACTATGGAGGATGGCACTGAAATGGTTAAGTGTTCGGCCCGCTTGTCTATTACGTATGTGAAAGGCGCACGACTGTGTTTTCGAGGGATTTGGCTTCAGCGTGTTGTCAGCATAATATTGGCCGAAATCCGAAAGGGCGGTGGAAAGATTAGCCTCAATCTCCTCAAAATCAGTAGCTTGGCGAGTTAAAGCTAGTTCGTCAGCGTACAGGAAGCGGGTTGTGTTACAACTCTCCGGTTGGTCGTTGGTGTAGATGTTGAACAGCAGGGGAGCCAGAACGCTACCTTGAGGCAGACCATTCTTTTGGACACGCCAACTACGTCCAGAATCCTATCATCCAGAAGATTCACTTGATATCGTCGGTTACTGAGGAGTTCTCTGAGAATTTTAATGAACTTTGGGTCCTCTGTTAAGTTGGTAACCTTCCATAACAAGCGCTGAATATTAACGGTGTCATAGGCTGCCGACAGTTCTACAAAAACTGCACCCGTCACTTTCCTTGTTTCGAACCCATCCTCGATATGTTGTGTGAGGTTGATGACCTGGCCACAACAAGACTTTCCAGGTCTAAATTCAGCTTGCTCTTTTTCCTGGCGTCGCTCACTTATCTGTGCCAGCAATTTTTCTCCAGCTTCAACTGGCTCTTCCGAGAAAGGGTCGTTGTCGTAGAGACGTTCGTAAGCTTGTAGGAGTTCACCGGATTCTTGTTATATGCCTGGAATGTACGAAGTACGACATCCAAGGGGGTTACATTTTCGGAATGTAACCGAAACTGCACCCACGAATTTGTCGTAATTTTATCGGGAAGGCGGGATGTTATGTAGTTCTTCGTCCTCAGACTTTGAGAATTGTTCCAAGTCAGCTTTAAGGTAGTTGAATCGGCGTTTGAATGGCATGGACATAGGGCGCACGACGGACTGGACAGTGCAGACGATCGGCCTATGTTGCGTTCGGGGGATTGGACGACATATAGTCTTTTTGGTCTGGGAGCTGATACTTGAGCTAACAAATATTAGGTCCGGATTGTACCCGCGCTTCCATCTTCCGCTATTGAATTACGCTGGTGGTTTAGGTTCATGGATTAAGGTCAAATCGTGAGCTTCTGCCCAATCCTCAACAGCTTGGCTGTCTGAATTTGTAGAGCTATAGCCCCAGCTGGAACTATGGCTGTTGAAGTCACCAACTAGAATTTTTGTGCGCTGAGTGTTAATATCAGGTGTTTCCCATTGAAACAGAATGCCGGGGGGTTTATACACCGATGTTACTGTGCAGTTACCAAGGTCTAGAGAGATAATTTCTATGTATCAAGGTTTCAATTCCTTTTCTGATAACAAATAAAAGGGCTAATCAATCTGATCTTTAATGTTATTCATGCACAATAGCACAACAGTGGAGTTACTGCCTTAAGAATTCTCTACTACTCAATCAACAGTGGTAACGAGATAAAATGGCAGGCAAATTGTTAGATTATGTTATTAATGTTTTCTAAAACTTACTCTGTAATGCCACCAGGAGGGCACTGCAGCACAGGCTCTGTTCATTTTACGCTCAGCACTATAGTTCAAGTCTGAGGGCTCATCGTTCCCCGAGTCACCATCATCTGTCTTCTCACTGTAGAAATACGAGGAAGGCAAATATGATGGGAAATCCGGGAAGAGAAAAGCGTGACATGTCACACAAACCGGCTCCCCGAAGCTAGGGCCGTAGTACCCATTGCATACGTGACAAGTAGAATTCTGTAACAAATTGATCACACAACTGAAAATTTCTGTCACATAATTTCATATTATTTCGAAGTTAATTTTCACACTTACATCAAACTCAAACTCTAAAGGCTCCTCAGATGGTGGAGTACTACAAATGAGCTTGTCCCCATTTTCTTCCAGTTTCTTCATAAACTGAAAATACTCGGGACCCATCGCAAACATGTTTACACTTTAAAAACCTGTTTATTTATTGAAGGATTCCTTTTACAATTTGTGCGATCATTGGATCGGCTATGAACAGATGAGCCACACTTTTGATTAGCTCACGGAACAAAAATTAGCAATACCAAAGCACTTAATATTCTTAAAGAAAATAATAGTAGTCTAATAGGAATAAATAAGATGAGAAATTCCTAAAAAACTGAAGATGAAGTCAATCAAACAAGGCTCAAACTGTCAATGTCAAAATTATGCATGAGAGAAAATTGACACTTTTTTGACAGCAACAAGAACTCGCAGGTATTATTTAATCTGAGGCAATGTCTGAGGTTAACATAATTGAAAAATCTGCAAAAACTTATTGTAGTTACCTATGGATGATCTTTATGGAGAAATTGCTTTTTTACCAACTTTATAATCAGATATGTACTTCTAAGGTTTTTGCAGAACTATTAACTGCACAAAAATGGCAGCAAGTATTTGGCTTCCGTTTTTTTTCCTTTCGAGGTACGGACCCTAAAAACAAAAAAAAAGAAAGTCTCTGCACAAGGAAAACGCGGGGCGCCCGCGCCGCGCGCTTTGACGGTATTTGAGGTTGATGTACGAAGTTCACAGTTATTTTGTCCGTGTAGTTTTTCAAGGTACAAAAAAACAGTAAACGGTATTTTTTAAATGGTTTATTGGTAAGAAAAATTTTTCATTTTTCGCAAACAAATAAATTTTCATTTTTTACTAATAACTTCGTTGAGATAACTCCGTTGCGCTATAATTGGTTGCACTGTTGCGCTGACAACTTTTCTCGAATTTCAGATGTAGATTCCTAAAAACTTTCTGATGAAGAGGTCTGGAAATCAACGCTTTATTTTGTAGTCTTCGTGTCCGCTAAACATACCGTCTTATTAATAAATGTGGACTAACGTAAGATTAACTTTATTCCAAGCATTAGGTTGGTACTAACAAATTTCCGTACTAATAAACATGGAATAAGGACGGATTACTCTAATCTGACTCTAGTCTCGGACTAAAAGTTACACCATGGTACTAGCTAGTTTAAGGTCGGATTAAAGTTGCACTAAGAGTGTATCCATGGCGACTACAATTTTTTGTTTGATTGACATTTTGTTTGTGATTTGATGATAAAAATGTTTGGTTTAAAATAAATATATCGTATATTCCATGTTTATGAATAACATTGCTAAACCTATGTTAATCCTTCATTACCCCGGGATTAGCTAGTCGAAGAGTAAAGACGGACCCACGTGGCGTGGCGTGGCGCTATATCCACCAATCAAACGACTATTGTATGTTTCAGCCTACGTCATAACATAACATAACGAGTTTTGTAGCCAATCAACTGCGTCAGAAGGCGTCACGCCACGAAGTGTGGTTCCGCCTTAACTTCGGAGTAAGCTGGTAATACGCCATTTTTTATTATTATGATGGTGGGTATTATTGTACACATTTGACAATTATCTTAACCCCACAGAAAAAAGTCGCATGGAGTAAGATCACAGAACAATAATACTCAAGAGATAAGAGAGTAAGAGAGAGAGTCTGAGTAAGATTCTGCAGGGGCATAAGTCACCCTTTTCCGCAATGACCTTTCCATTGTGTTAGCAAAATTCAGTCCAAGAATTTGCCAAGAACATAATAAGATTTGTTTAGCAACTGCACAATCCGAATTTTGTGTGCTTTGAGAGACAAATCAGAATTCAGTAGGTACAGTACGACCGATGAGTCGTGACTCGTCTGGACATAAGCTTTGCGAACTTTCGCGTATGTGCACTCGTGAAAACAGCCATTTGGTTCGTAAAGTGCAATATACGTTACGTTTTAGGAACACTTTTATTATGCGTACAGCTAAGGAGTGGAATTCCCTGCCGGAGTCTTTGTTCCCTGAAGCTACAACCTTGGCGTCTTTAAGTCAAGAGTGAATAGGTTTTTTCTAGGCAAGCGTGATTCATCGTAGACCACATCATCGCTTACCATCAGGTGATATAGTGGTCAAACGCGAGCCAAAAGTGTATAAAAAAAAAATTGTTTGTTCGGCGCAATCACTTGGCGCTAACTTTAGAAAGGCCTCGACTCATCGGTCGTACAGTTCTCGCCAAACTTCTTCGCCGGCCTAAAGTTGGCCACAATGGCTGCGCAGTAGTAAATCTACAAATACAATAACAGCACCGATCCGTGCTTTGCGCATCGGCAAGCAAACTTCATAGTGGCCCAGAATTTTGACGAGTACTTTTACAGTGCGTGCCATGAAAGATGAGACTTGATCGCGCCTCTCGCGCTCTATCCGCCCCCCCCTTCCCGCACTCAAGACTTCATACCGCTTTATAGAGATCTTTAGAGAAAATTTGTCTAAAGCGCAAGTCAAACCACGTTTTGTGTCAAGTCTCTTATTTCGCGTGGCACGCACTGTACAGTATTATGGGGTGTTCGATATACTAATTTAAATAGAAGGGTTCAGTGTTGCTCAGGATAGTCTTAATCTCGTTTTCCAATGCTAAGATATCGCACAGTTTGCAAAAAAGTCAATGAGTTCGGACGTTCTAGCAGGTCCAGTTGGTTTATCCTTCCGTATCATATTACTCATTGGGTTTATCTCATGTATTTTCGAAAGTGTTACCTCTGGATCCACGAGAAAAGGCGCAATAAAATCTTTTTTCGGTAGTAGTGGTCCATCCCGGCTTTGCCTAGGTCATAATAATTTATAGCCTATAGCCTATAACCATTTCGAGTACCTACCTTTCAAATGATGAAAGATATTTTCCAAATAGGTAGGTGTAGTGGTTCCAGAGATTACCTTTGACGTCTACACACACACTCACAAATTTCGGGCACTGTCTTTATAATATTGGTTATGACATAGTTCCATATTGCGGCGGAAGTGACCACTGGCGATGTGCAGCCACATTGTCTAATCTCATTGAAGTAGTTTCAGGCAGGTTTCAAGGATGTCTTCTTAAAAGTAATTGAACTTAGGTAAATGAAATAAAACAACAGAATCGTTCTTAAAATTATTCTTAAATTACTCTTATTTCATCTTTTTTCCTTTTACTTCTTTTTTTTCGAGCTTTTCAATGTGCCATTTTCATCAATATCTTTTGAAAACGAACCCAGTTACATAGATATAATTATAGCATACGCGTACATTGTACTTTATAATTAAATTGATAAAATCTGAATTCGATTTTTGTATACGAATATGAATTAATTTTTGTATATCTATTTTTCTTTGTAAGTAATGCTTTTACTTACATTCAGATACTTATACGTAATGTTCAATATTTGAAATAATTACCTATGTGGCGTGGACGAATACGAAACTAATACTACCACGAAAATACTATTTAACACAAACATATTTGAGTTATGGAACCTTATCCATACAGTAACAAACACAATGTAGATACAGTCAAATAATAAAAATTATAACAATTCTTCGACACAAGTGTAAATGTACCTATTTAAATACATAATATTAGTTAAATTAGGCCCACTTGCATGAAAACTCAGAGTTATGTTAACACAAGGTTAAATTGGCAATATTGTATGACTAACTGTCACTTTAACCTCGTGTTAAACAACTAACTATAAATTAAGTTTTTCATGCAAATGGACCTAAGGCAGCTGCATCTTATATTAAGCTTTTCACAATGAAGCTGTCCCTACGGAGGGCGTGAGGCGTCGCGGCGCTGTCCGGGCCCGCTGACACGAAAACACTACGCGATTGTGCTGCACGTACATTTAAAATCATTCACCAATCGTGCAGGCTTATACACTTTGTATTGCGACTTAACTGTATGGGTACTAGCATTTCTATCATCCTCTTCAGCACTCACAACGGCGCCAAACTTAACCCTTACTTTAATCTAAACACCTAAACGCGATATGAACAATGATTGCCAAATATTATTCACAAAATCACTAACGACATCTTTAAGGCGAATATAATACAAAATTAGTGTCAAAGGATATATTTTAATACTATCTAAGTTACGTAGACACATAATCAGACATTCAGACGGTCAGCAACGGAAGTCAACATCTTATATTTTATTATCTATTCGCTAGACTTAATTTATACACATCGCCCTAAACGAGTCCTAGGAAATAATTTATGTTCACAATCAAAAACAGCACATTTTTAACACAGTCACTTCATCGCAGTAATTTTATACAAATAAAAATAAAATCCATATTTTCTTAACGCGATCCGTCATAAATACACCGGAGTCCGTATATTTCCCTTATCTACATAATCGTAACCGACGACGTTCAGACAGTAAAGGTAAAAAAGGTAGAGCTAGAGTCCAGTGGCGCAGAAGCGCAGGCTCGCAGCTCTAGTCGAGTCGCCGTCGAGACGCGCGCGCGGCGTCCACACACTAACTTAGCTATACCGCACAAAGCTACCGCGCGGCGGCCGGGGCTCTACCGCACTCAGTACGGAGAGTAATACCCGCCGCGCCTGAAACCTCTGCAAACAAGGCACGCCGTTAGTCACTACAGCTACGTGCTACACGTTACAGATACGAAGCTACCAACTACGCACTGCCATGCAAGCTACGTCACGACGGGGGAGGGGCGCCGCATTGAAAATACTCAAGTTTTCTATTACAAACTTTATTTGTAAAAAGTATGTATAAATATTGTCTTTCTCTTGATCAATTTACAACAGTTTGTACCGAATTTTACAACAGTGTCTACTGTCTACAGAGTGATTCCTTGCTTAAGATGTCACATCTAGTTTAATGTCAATATTCAATTGACTAAAATCCTTCCACTTCTAAATCTATAAAACAGAAGTAGAACAAGTAAGGAGAGAGGTGACATCTTCCACAAGTTTGTGTAGAAATTGGTGTAATTTGCAACTGTTATGTATTACAATAATTGGTACCAAACTTCGTCTCTCATTAGTGTCGTCAAACGGTGTATGCTTCATTCCAATACACTGATATTGGAACCTTAGTTTATTTCAGACTTGTCGATTGCATATATTATGACTTAATGACTGATGATAATAATGAAAAAAACTTTCAGCATGTCTATGTGGAGGTAATAAGATACACTGATTTATTTAAATAAATAGAGATGAGATGAAAACAAAATGACAAACAAAAATCTCATTAAGTTGATAGGCTAAAATAATATAAATAACAAAAGTATATCCTACAAAAAAATTTAATGTTTCCTTCAGGGATGTAGTATTTAAAAGACAGGAAGTCATCCTAAGTAAAACAATAGTTTTTTTTTTTTATTATATTTAGTTACCAATTTAAATATTTGCATTTTACAATATTTTGTATGTTTGCACAAAACAATAAAACAGAAATAAATTGCTGCAAAGAATTTAGGCTACAAATGTTCATAGTCATAAACACCAAATAGGCCTCAAGTTTATTTGACATATTTATCTTCATAAAAGCCCAAATTTTACAATCAGTTTCAATAAATAGTATCTAGTTAGTAAAGAAAGCTCTCTCAATAAAATTATAAAAGATCGTCTATCAATCGGTTTTTACAAACTATCGCATGGTATTAATATTCTGATGGCCTTTCAGGGACAATGTCTTGAGATCGTATTATTAAAATATCATAATTATAACAAACTAAAGATAAGTTTATATCCAAGGCTCATCGTCATAGAGACTATTTAAACAATAATTTTAGTACAAAGATCGTTGGCTACAACAGTTTGTGTGACAAAGTTTCGTTTACATGAAGGTTCGTCGTAACAGTTGCAAATTATGTAACAGAATAAAAAACCACAGAAGTTGAAGATGTAGACAGTGTTAATAGGGATTGTACCTGCCGCGGCGCACCGGCCGATAGCCGGAGTAGTACGGGGAGAAGCCGCCGCGGAACGAACGGCCGCGGCCTCGCATCGCGCGCGGCGGCCGGTTCGTCGTCGACAGCCCCGGCTTGTTGGTGCGCTTGGGCATCACCTGCACACACAACACAATGCTATTTTAATACTTGCCAAATAATATAATAGAGATTGATACAACACTAAAGTTCATGTTCATGTTTATGTTGTTATAAGGATTAAGATAAGTGCTCACTGATCATATTTCATACAATTTACTTTGTAAACTCTTTATAACGAAAAACTCGAGGGATCGAGCACTTTGTATCGTTATTGGAGTGAAGAACTGAGATATTAATTTCCTAGAGACAATGCAATCTACGCTTAAATCAAGTAAAATTTAAAAACCGGCGACAGTTTTATATCATGCTACATAATTTAACTAGTAGTAGACACGCTTCGACCGACAATCGAATACCACTCTTTTTTCGTCGGGGTTAATGACACAAGTGGCAAGGCAACAAACAAAAAATAAAGCAAGATGGCAGTTTACGGCCTCAGAAATAAAAGTTATTAAGAAGCATGCAATTTCCTCAGTCAAACGCACATTAGGATCCACCTCCACCAATGGTTAGTCTTCTTCTAAAAAACAGTTCAACAGCTTACCTTAATTTGACGGCCCCTAAATAATGATTCGTCCATTGCCATAGCAGTCTGTACACTGTCTTTGTCGCCAAATTCTATGTAGGCGAATCCCTTTGGGTGGCCGTCGAATTTATTACATAAAATTGTAACCCTGTAAGTTAGCATGATATTGGATTAATAAAAATTACTCAATGTATCAGATATACGGAGATATCAAGGCATTTTTGACATTATTTTATGAATTTCTAGCTACTAAAAGTAAAAAGTAAGCACTCAGCTTTAGAATAAAAAAATCGAAGACTGGCTATATCACCGCGGCAGGTATAATAGTGCACAAACACAGGTGCAGTCACTGTTCGCTCACTGTCATAGTACGATGGATCGGCAATTCGACACAACAGCAGAGAGATTAGGTGCCCTACACCTCAACGGCTTAACGTACTTTCCGAGGCACCAAAAACCACCCAAAAACACTTTTCTCGGCTTGGAAATCGAACCCTAAACCTTTTAATCAGTGAAAGAATTTCCGAAGCTGGATCTATACTTCCAGAGATTACTTTTTACAAACATAATATCATGCCCCTCGGCAGAATATTAGACGTAACTAAAAACTGGCCAAGTGCGAGTCGGACTTGCACACGAAGGTTTCCGTACCATTATCGCAAAAAAATTACATTTGTTGTATGGGAGCCCCACTTGATTATTTATTTTATTCTGTTTTTAGTATTTGTTGTTATAACGGCAACATAAATACATCATCTGTGAAAATTTCAACTGTCTAGCTATCACGGTTCATTATTGGTGACAGACGAACAGACAGACAGATGGATTGTGGAGTCTTAGTAATAGGGTCCCGTTTTTACCCTTTGGGTACGGAACCCTAAAAACTATCTATCTCGTTTGTCTATGAGTTTTATTATTTGTGAGTTTGTTTGATTTGGGACTCTAAAGGTCGTAGCCCACTTACACGACCACGCTCCGACACCGCTTTCGCACAAAACCGTCTCAAACGGAGTTGACTGCTCGCTGCCCACGCGCCGACAGCTAGCAGACAACCAGCTGTCTCCGCACTTACAGCTAGCAGTCAACTACAATGTCCACGAGCCGATCGCTTTCGCTTAAGCTAGCGCGTGGTAAGCAAGACGTCATTTGTCGAGTGGTACGATAGTGGTAAGCTCGCTTACAGCGAGCTGTCTACTAATTTGTGTTGTCAATGTGAAGATATCTACAAAGGACTCCCTGAAGCTCATATTTCAATGTACATTATTTTGCCGGGTGGGAGCGGTGTCGTTTAAGTCTGCTACGACCTTTACATAGTTAAATAAATTACCCGCATATTACATAGCTAAATTACCCGCAACTGGGAAAGAATTGCGCGTAAGTTGGCAGTTTTGAAACAGTTATATCAACTGCTCAAAAATTGCATCCAAACTGCAGTTAGCAGCTGGCATGCAGTTCAAATGCAGCCTTTCTTTTGAGAGCCTTCATAGATGAGATTAACTTCTTACATACCTATTTATAGATCCACATCCGTGGAAGTGCTGCTCCAGCTCCTCAGCAGTGGCGCCGTAGTCTACGTTGCCGACATAAACTGATCTATTATCTGCCTCGATCTTCTCCTCAATCGACATGTTTAACGGACTTGCTGTGGAAACAGAGAAAAAGCTAGTTTAGAAAAAGTTTGTTTTCTTACATTTTTATAACATTCACTTTTTTTATTACAACAGTTAAGTACAGTAGGCGTTGTTCCGGGAGTGTTGCTGTAATAACAAATAGTATAGATAAGCAGTGTTGCCAACACTATTGTTTTTACAGTAAATGTACTGCTTTTCTGTAGCATTCCCTATTTTCTGTTTCAGTTCACATTCCTATTGTATTCTGTACTCTAGACTAACAAGCCAACAGGCTTGTTTTTCATGTGCGATCAAGGGCTACCATCTATTGAAATTGGCATTACATGCTGCAAAAAAAGTAAACAAAACTTCTATCCACCTATGGTCAACTAATGAACAACAAACATAATTATGTCACCTAATGACTGTTTTTGAAATTATTCTGTGTTCTTTTTTATGCTTTTTCTTATAGTATACAGTAGAATTATTGTTTTAAACTACTTGTTATTGTTTTATGGTTGATATTTTGGTTTTTGTTTGGTAAGGTTGGCAACACTGAGTAAAAAACAAATAAAAAGAGTATTGTGTACTAGTGTTCAATTTAGAATCCAAAAATAAATGCTATATTATTATTTACTGTTATAAAGAAATGATTACTGCAAAAGCAATCTGTTTTTTTGGAAAGACTCCCAAACTATGGCCTAATGTACAGCAAACATGTCATATTTTACCTACAACACTCGCATATGCGCCCAGCCACTCATGAGAGAGAACAATGTCAACTACTTCCTGCTCTCGCACTAAACCACTCTTATTCATATTTTTTTAAAGAAGTGTCCATCATGTGTATGGTGCTTACTGTATGCATTAATTTTTTTCCGAGTTTTAGTGCTGACACTTCAAAAAGGAGATTTCTTCATGGAGGTCTTAAGCTTTAACCTCAGCAAAATGACAACCCAAGATAAAACACTAGGCTGATGATATTACGAATCCTTTTCTAAAAGAATAGCAAGGCGCACATGTGAATATTATTAAAAGATTACATCAATCATGCAAACCCATTTTTTTTTCTTTTTCAGAGCACCTTGATTTACCAGAAGTTATATTAAAGTTTACCAGAACAGATCCTTAATATTTTATAGCAAGACCTTTGGATAAAAAAACATTAAGTGGAAATAGCTTGGAGAACACTAAAGGCTTTTAATAACACCATTCCTAACAGTTCTTGTTCTATGGGAGAGTAAACTTGTATTTTCTATAGCAACAAATTATATATAAAAGAAAACATCTATATCTGGGTGACTTGGGTAACTAATATGTTACTCAAAATATATGATAACACACAATTAAACAAAAAACAGGACTATTGAATGGATTGTGCTGTGAATATAGGTGGACAATCCACCCAACCGGGTTTAATCCCAGCTGGGTTGTGTGTTTTGGGGTTAAAATCTGATTTCCACCCATATTTCGGGTGTAAACGATTTTTATATAAAAAAGATAACTTTACTTATAAAATAACCGTACAGAAGAATCGTAATCCCTAAAAATGTGATGAATAAATCTTAAAGTATTAACTGGAAGCTAAGGGGTATCATGTAAACCAACTTACAAATGAAGTGAGAACTAACATGCTAACACTCGAGTCTTCAAAATTAATCCCTTTGCCTACATGTGTCCACACAAGCTATTCAAAAGTAGAAATAATAGAAAATTAGATTTTCCAGTTCGTTTTTATCTTATACCATTTTATTTTTACCCTCCTTGATCCCACTAATATTGCCTAAAATGATTTAAGATAGATAGTGTTTCAGTATATGAATAAAAACACTTTTAAAACTTATATTTTTTAACATCACTAATGTAATTTCGCAATCAAGTAAACACAAAAATTTCTGGATGTTTATGGGTGGTTACGGATTTTTACTAAAGCACCGGGCTTAAACCCGGTGGATTGCCCATCTATACTCAACACTACTGTCAAGATCTATTGACAAAAACCTAATTGTTGAAAAAGTATGGTTGTCATTTCTGGGCAGCACAATGTAATAACCAATTTTAATAAATGTGTATTAAGAAAACAATATGTTCTAGAATATGGGCCTCATCAAAAACATTACTTTCTTGATTTTAGTTTATCTACAAAATTTTGAGTTCTACTGCCCAGGTAAGACAAAACCTATTTCTATTAACATACAGTCTATTAAATGGCCTACATTTCTGCAGAGGACAACTAGTAGTTGAAATAAGGTATTAAACAAAAACTTACTAAGTCCTGGTGGGCTACCCATACTCATCTGCTTGTCTACTTCAGTTTGCATCTGTTTTAATTTCTCAGCCTCTTCTTCCATTTCACGTACTCTTGCTTTGATGGCTGCCAAGTCTGGCACTTCACCGCCAGCGGCTTCATCGCCACCCTGAGAATAATTGATTGTTTTCTTTAGCAATATTGTAAATAAATTGAAAAATTGTAAATAGATGGTTAAAAAGTATTTGTGCAGTAGTCAAACTGCTGTTTCATCAAGTATACTGAAATAAAGAAACAATACCTATAATTTTTCATTTGAGCACACCATTGCATTGCATGTTGCCAACAACCCTGATATAACAGGATATCAGGGCTGTTGGAAACACGTTTTAATCAAATGTAAAATAAATTGCATGAGATTGAAAACTCTTTCTTCTAGATAAGATAGAAATACTTCTTAAACCAATTTGGATGCTTTTTATTGTATTTGAAATGACCTGTTCACAATATATTGAGAGTTTATAAACTAATCATGATTTACTACGCTCTTATGGTATTTGGCGACTTAACCATTTTAGAAATTGGGAATATGAATCAAATGTAGGTGGGGCAACAACGACTATGGTAAAACTAAAACATAACAGCTGAAGGTACTCCTAGCATTTGAATATTTATATTTCTGTGTGATATGCTAGGCAATTTAATGCATGTGGTATTTTCCTTGATAAGGCCATTAATTTTTTTTATGATCTTATGGTATTTGAAATAACCTGCTGTCATATCCATTTTAGAATTTAAGATTATCAATAAAATGTAGATGGGCCAATGCCTGCAACAGCTGTAGATACTTCTATACTCCATTTGTTTAGGTAGTTAACTAAATGTAAACAATCTTAACATGTTTTTTATCTAAAAAAATGTCTAAAAATTGAATCTAAAAATGTTTACAATTAGGTATTTACTTAAACCGATGTTAGGTAAGTAACTAAATTTAAATAATATTTGTTGGTCTTTTATACGATTTATTTTATATAAAAAGACATATCAAGATTGTTTACCTTTAGTTAACTACCTAAACAAATGGAGTTTAGTACTTGAATTTTAATACTTCAATTTGATATCCTAGGCAATTTAATGCATGTGGTATTTACTTGATCGGCCATATCTTCATAAAAGATGTATATTAGCAAACAACATAGATAGACACCAAGCTATTCATTACAAAAGATAGATCTATCCAGTGTAGATAAAATGTATGGTTGTTTATTTATAAACATACTGATATTGATAAATAAACAAATGAATTAATATTGCACCAGCAACATGACTTCAAGAAAAAAGGCTTGGGTCATTACCAACTTATTAAATATACCACAAATTATATTTATGTTAAAATCTATGTTTATCACTTACTGATGATTATTACACTAATAAAATACCACATATTTGAGATCTTGCATTCCTCCAAAATTACGAGTTACCATTCAATTTTTATGATTGTACAGTATTGTTTACGTAAAAGTTAAGTTACGCGTACGTGTAATCGATGATTTACAGGTTAACTTTGTAAACCAGTCGTGTAAAGACCGATTACCGTTATTACTCAGTAAGTGTAACATTTCACCTGGGAATAACTGTTATCTTCTGCTGCTTACCAACAGACTATGTTTGTACATTATTAAACACAAGCATTATGTTGCTTAAAATAAAAGTAAATCAAGAAATACTCACTCCAAGACTATTGTCAGTCATGTTTAAAGAACCGTTGGTGCCGTCTAAATGATTGTTGTCAATCGTCTCTAAATAATCATCATTGTCTGCCATGGCCACAAACTGCTTGTATCATGAATTCAACACTTAAACCTCACACTTCACTAAATCCCTGAAACAACACGTAATTAGTGAAACTCTACGTTGAAATAATTCTGATGATTACGAAGTTATTCTGACGTACCGGTAACCAAATCCGTTGGAACGCAAATGGCCTACTTTTAAAATACTATTCACTTTGAACACTAAGGGTCGTTGGCTTTCACTGTAAAAGTGGTAATTTCATGAACATCCTACTAATCCTTTGATATTTACAGATTCGTTTTGGCCAAAACACGAAAATACCTAAAAATTAAACGCCAAACCAAACAACTAACAATGTGACCAAGCAAAAAAAATTACTAGATTTATAAATCAAAAAATTGCTTCATTGACGGCATTTAATTCTTAAGTTTTTTTATTTGCATGTTGTGTATTTTCGTCGTTGAAATAAGATTGAAATTTTAAACAAGATCTCGCCTTGTCGACAACATTGTGTACTCCGGTTTTATTTCTGGATACATTGCCAGTTTTTTTTGGTCTTCTGTTCCTAATTATTAGCAACACCAACACCGTTCAAATTAAGACTTTTCTATTAAAGACTTGGCTTAAAGGTCTCTTAGCCAAGGCCAGAGGTAAGGCCAAAAACAATAAAAAAAAAACAGATAAATATTCCGCAGGGGATTATTATGTCTATGGATGAAAAAGCGCGGGAAATTCATAGCGAAAGGGCGCCTTTTTTTAAAACAAATTTTTAAATAATTATTTTATTCATTCATAAGTCTATTTGCTTGCTTTTCTCATGATGGGGAAGAAAGGGAATCCTAAAAAAAGAAAAAAAGAAGATAGTTCGTCTACTGCTCCACCGTTGGTGTCTTCTGAAGACGACGGTGGAGCCTCAAGCTCTTCAGAGGAAGCTGTCCCTGTAGAAAAGGATAAGTATCGGGAATTCAGGGTTCCCGACTACATTAGGTCATATCCTGAAAACGGAGGCAATTTTGAATATGTCGTATTTTTAGAAAGCATTGATTTAGTCCCGATTGGTGATAGAGATATGATGTCTCTTTCAACCAGCATTAAAAAATACAACAAGGGTGTAAAACAATTATTACGGATGAATCGTTACAAAATTGGTGTCATTTTTGAACGTCCTGGTTTGGCCAATGCAGCGCTAATGAATAGAAAATTTCTGGATACTTATAAATTGAAAGCCAGTATTCCTGCAGCCGCTACGGAAAATACAGGTGTTATCATGCATGTTCCCATTGACCTTAGCAATGAACACATCTACAACGCAATAACTAGTACAAAGAATATTATTTCTATTAGAAGATTTATGCGTCGCACTATTTCAGAAGGAGGGGGGGTGTCCTTTCAACCGACGAAGACGGTGTCCATCACATTCTCGTGTGCAGCGATACCCGATAGTGTAGACCTGAACAGCTGGCGGTTCGAAGTGCGTCCGTACATTCCGCCGGTAAAACAATGCTTGAAGTGTCTAAGGTATGGCCATATAGCTAAATTCTGTAAGAACTCCCAAAGATGTTCCATATGTTCAAAAGACCATAATTATAAAGAATGCCAAATACCATCAACGGAGGCAACATGTTGCCACTGTCAAGGTAAACATGTAGCTATTTCATCACAGTGCCCAGTCAAACAACAAAAAGTGGAAGAAAACAAAAGCAAGATTAATAAAAAATCATATGCAGATTTATTCAATGAAAAGTCATTTCCATCTCTTTCAAAGGCCAGTCCTGCTAAACAATTACAATCATTAGTTGAAACAGAACCAATTTTAAATATTTTAATAAAGACAATAGTAACATTAATTTCTCAAAATAAAAATAACGAAAAGAGTATTTGCACTCAAAGCATAAAAGATGTTCTATTATCAAAAATTCAGAATAATATAAGTAAACCTTAATTTTATGGATCAGCTAAATATAGTACAGTGGAATGCTCAGAGCATCAATAGTAACAAACATGCTTTTTCATATTTTTTATATGAGTATAACATACATATAGCTTTATTGTGTGAGACTTGGCTCAAGCCTCACATGAGATTTAGTATTAAAGGATATAATATAGTAAGATTAGACTCAGGTAATACACATAATGGTGTAGCTATTTTAATACATAACAGTTTACAGTTTAGTAAAATAGATACTTTATATGATGATTCCATACAAAATATAGCGATTCGTTTAAAATATGGCAATAGTAAAGAAATTTCATTAGTCAGTTTTTATAGTCCCGGAAACGCTCCATTTACTAAGTATAAATTTGATAACTTAGTTCGCAATATTCCTGGTCCTCTCTTGATTGGTGGAGATTTCAATGCACATCATTCGGCTTGGGGATGTAACAGTGTGAACATTCGCGGCCGAGAGGTGCTTGAAATCATTAATGATTATAATTTGGTTTTATTAAATGATGGAGAAATGACTACTGTAGGCTCTGATAGGTGGCAAAGAAATGCACTTGATTTAACTGTAGTATCAGCTTCAATATCATTGTCTTGTAACTGGTCTGTTCATGACGATCCGTTAGGTAGTTACCATTTGCCTGTAATTACAAGGGTACATATAAATAACAATTATAATATCTCACATGATGCAGAAACTTCAAATTTACCAAAACATGTTAATTTTAACTTGGTTGATTGGGTATTATATAGGAAGAGTGTTGATAGTTTGATAGTGGATTTTAAAATTAATCAAGATAACCCACTACAGTCATACAATGACTTGATAAAGTTGTTAAATTTAGCTATTGTTAAATCATCTCCCTCAAATTTAAGACCTGCTACATCATTTGATACAACATTAGTAAATAATAATCGTAAAAAACGCATCCCATTACCATGGTGGAATTTGAATTGCACTAAAGCAGTAAAAGACTCTAGGAATGCCTATAAAGAATTCAAGTACAATCCCACATTAGAAAAATATATTGAGTTTAAAAAATTACAAGCACTGAAAAAGTTAGTGTTAAAAAGAGAAAGACATTTGAGCTGGATTTCTCTATGTGAGTCATTTAATAGAACTACTCCATTATCAAGAGTTTGGCAAATTTCAAAGAGATTTAATAAAACACATAAACCTCCAAGTAATAATATTTCAGCTTGGGTATTCGATTTTCTTAAAAAATATACTCCAGATACAGTTGAGAGGCCATTTCAATCAATTTCTTATGAAGTAAAAGCTTCAGGACAATATGAGTATCTGCTTAATCCATTTTCTCTTCAGGAATTCAAATCTGCAATATCATCTAGACGTGATTCAGCTTTTGGCCTTGACGGAATACCCTATAAAATGTTGAAAAATGTATCAATTAAGGCACTTTCTGACATACTAAGTGTTTTTAATCTACTTTGGCAGGAAATAATCATCCCTAATGAATGGAAAATAGATTGTCTCATCCCAGTACTTAAACCTAACAAAGAAAGACATAAAGCAGAATCATATAGGCCAGTAGCATTAACTTCATGTATGGGAAAAACCTTTGAACAATTAATTAAACAAAGGTTAGAATTTTATATAGAAAGTAATAGTCTATTACCATCCAATCAATTTGGCTTTCGACGTGGTTACTCCACTCGAGATAGCATTTCTCATTTGCAATTAGATATATACAATTCTAATAAAATGGACAATCATTTTGTTGGTGTCTTCTTTGATATAGTGGGTGCATTCAACAACATCAATCTGCACATTTTGTGTGGTGAACTTCGTGCCCTTGGTATTCCTGAAAAAATTATAATATGGATCTTTAACTTTTTACATGGTAGAGAAGTATATGTCAAAGTAAATAAACGTTTAATAGGGCCACGTTTTTCATACAAAGGGGTATGTCAAGGTGGCATCCTCAGTCCATTGATTTACCTTCTTTATTTACATAGACTTAACATTGTTCTTGGTCTTGAAGTGGCAAATTTGCAGTTTGCAGATGATTTGGTAATCTATGCTTCAGGTTCAGATATAAGTTCTGTTGAAAGTACTTTAAACACAGCTTTAACTCGGCTAAAGAACTATTTTCATTATTTAAACTTGGATATCAGTCCAGAAAAATCTAAAGTTATAGTGTTTGGAGAGTCTGAAACAGACTTATGTATTTATTACAATAATAGTGTTCTTCCAATAGTAAATGAAGTAAAGTTTTTGGGTATAATTTTTACAAGCAGCCTCTCATGGTCTAAGTATGTTGACTATCTGTTAGGTAAAGCTAATAAAGCATTTAATTTTATAAAGTCACTGTCATTTGCAGCTGATCCTAAAATTTTACTTATGCTATATAAATCTTTAGTTCGTAGTCATTTTGACTATGGATTTTTATGCTTTGGGTCTGATCAGAGATTGGTTCACAAATTAGAGATCCTTCAAAACCACAATCTTAGATGTGTAACTGGTGCAATGAAAACAACTCCAATTAATTCACTTCAAATTGAGTGTAACACACCTCCTATGAATATAAGATTTCAGTTTTTAAAATCCAAGTACATTCTCAAACTTTTATCTTTCGAAAATCATCCTCTATTAAAGAAAATATTATTTTATCATAGAGTATACAGTCCCTCAAATTCCGTAAATGTCCCCTATATATTTCATGACTTTTCTAATATAATCAGTATTGATGATCAATATCAAATTGAGAAATGTAAAGACAGATGGCCATGTTACTCTGGTAATTATATCAGCAAATTTTGGCCCATGGACATTTATATTAACCGTGACCTACGGAGTAAAGAAGAGGTCTATCAGTTAATTTCAGAGTTCACTGGATACAGGCATATATTTACTGATGGATCCAAAAACAATAGAAATGTTTCGTTAGCTATATATATACCTCATATTACTGTTGGACATGGAGTTCGGTTACCTGGAGCCATGTCTATATTTACAGCAGAATCTCTAGCCATTTTATCAGCTTTGCAGTATATACATGAAAAGAATCTTGGGCACACAGACTGGCTTATAGCGACCGACTGCATGAGTGTTCTCATGGCCTTACACAATCCGAAACTGGACGCCAATACCGGAAATATTTTATATGAGATTCGGGCTTTATACGCTGATCTTTGTTCTAGAGGATTTACGATATGTTTATTATGGACACCCTCCCACATAGGAGTAGCAGGAAACGAAAACGCAGATTATCTTGCAAGAGTTATTGTTGACGTTGACATCCCAGAGACGAGAAATGTTGCCATACCAAGTTCCGACCTGCTTACCAAATTACATGAACAATACACCTTTACTTGGCATGAGAACTGGCAAGAAACACTAAGAACTAAAGGAAAATGGTATGCGAAAATAAATCGAACCATTGGTTCTATGCCCTGGTTCACCAGATCTGTTATTCCTAAGAGCAGAAAATTTTATACAATTTTAAATCGTCTTAGACTTGGACATGGAAGATTCAATGCACATTTAGCCAGAATGAAAATGATAACATCGCCTGTTTGTATCAATTGTGACATAGGAAGTGATCAGACTCTAGATCATATAATTTTTGAATGCCCTGCTTATGACTTACAAAGAATTCATTTAGTTGATGAATTATTGGAAATATATAAAACGCCAGCAAGCATCCCGCGCGACACTCAAGGTTTGCTGGAAAATTACAGTACATACATAGCACTGTATAAATTTATTGACAGCACTGGATGGGCAATTTGACCGTTCGGGGCGACTAGAAGGATATGACTTTACTTCACAACATGATTATGACCAATACACGGATATGACCCTACTTAATACTCGGATATGACAACATAATATATGATTTTAACTATATAATAAATACTGAAGACGTGGCTCTGGCCTAAAATAAATATTAAACAAGGAATAAACTACTGAGGACGAGGCTTTGGCCTTACTTAAAAATCAAGAAAAATAATAACACTGAAGACGAGGCGGTATGGTCCAAGACCTTAGCCTGCCTGAGAAGGGCGAAGGAAAAAAAAAAAAAAAAAATGTCTATGGATTATTGTCAGTGTCACTTGTCTAGTCAGTGTCACAATTAATTGTCACTGTTTCGAAACGTCACGCGTATTTATTTTGTGTGTCAATGTAAATGTAATCCAAAGATACTATCACAAACAACAACAGAATACTACATTTAGTTGTTTCTTAATTATTCACTGATGGTGTATTCTAGTTTAATATACAAAATATTGGTTGCGGTAAGTATGAAAACAGAAAACCTTTCAATATGTAATATTCCTACCACATACTGTTTACCAACTCGCTTTGAGCTAGTGCGGTGATTTATGGTCGCGCCGTCTCTGTATGAGAAGAAGCATTGGTCGTTGTTGTGGTACATTAACGGAAAAAAAAATTGTTTGATTCAGAACGTGCTTGTCTGCTTTCTGACTAATTAAGTAAACTTTCAGGTGTTCGTGTGTGTCTGTTGGTTCCATGCAATCTATCTGAGTTGGAGTTTATCACCAGTCCTCCAAGATGCCGCTCACAGCTGATGTGGCTGCTCAGCAAGTGCAGGTATTCAAATCAGGAATAATAATCTAAACCATTAATAAAAAGCTGTATGGTAAAATTGTTTGTTTGTAAAAGGAAATCTTCTATGGAAGTGTGATTTGATTACGAAAATTCGTTTACTGATAGACAGCTTCATAAAAAAGAAAGAAAGAAAAAATACTTATTTGTGACCCGCACATGAGACACAAGAGACAAGCAAAAACAAAAATATTAACAATAATAAAAAAACCCTGTGCGAGACCTAATAAGGCGAGTACCAAACTAAAAACTAAACTGCTTTTGGATCTAAGTTCCGTATCATGCATTTCATGGATGGGAGCTTCACGGGAAAACAGAGTGTGATTGACACTTTAGATAAAATTATACAGCTATGCATTAGTGTAGTGCAGTTATATAGTACAAGCTGTTGCCCTTGACAGTGACGGTTTGCGTAGCATTAATAGATACTTTGAATAGCCCATCTTTTTATATCGTGCAATAATATTGTAGGTTTCCATACAAACTTCCACCCCCTTAAGGATGATTTCGGCTTGGGCAGGGATCCATCCCCTACCTGCTTTAACAACTTTAAACCATTTCCTCCTGCCAAACATTACTAAATTTTATCAATTTGGTCCAGCTGTTTAAACATGAAAAGATAACATAAAGACAGACAGACAGAGTTACTTTCACATTTATAATATTTGTATGGATTAAGAGACAGAGAGGCGAAATACTAATATATAGCAAAAGGAACATCCCGTGACACCTCTTGTTTTTTATTCTGGAAACAGTTTCTGTGTTCATTTGGCACTGTGTTGTTTCCCCCTTTACATAGCAGTATAATGTTTGAATGTTATTGTCATAGCAACCTTCACTCGACTGTTAGGTTAGAGTTTATGGTTAAACATGTCTTACTGCCACACTCAGAGACATTTAATGGTTACTGAAGGCGCTCCTTAGTATATATTTTGTACTAAAATCTATACTAAGGAGGGCTTTAAGTAACTGTTAATGTCTGTTGAGTATGGCTGTAAGCTACTTTAAAACATGATCAATATGAATTTTCCATTTCAGGAGCGTCTGAGATCCTTGCACAGATTGATTTATGACATTGAAGCGGAGAGGGCTCGCAACGAGCAATGTATCGACTCAATATTGAGAGCAGAGAAAGCTGTGGAGTCGCCTCCCTCTAATGAGGATTCCTCCAGTTCTTCACAACAGGTATACCATTTATTTATATATACTTTATTATACACCATACTATGTTCTTTCATTTAACTATTATGTTTGGCTTTTTAAATGGCAATCTTTTTTTTTTTGACAATCATACTTTTTGCGCCTTTTGCCCATGGGAAAAAGGCGTGAGTAGAAACTACAGAATTCCACCTTCTATTTTTTTAAATCTATTTATCTTCTATCTTTTTCAAAATGTCTGTCCATTCGCTTTCATAACCTAAGGGTAATAAGCTGCTGAACACCCATCATAAATTCAGGAATTTTCTGCCATTTTGTTGAAATATCTTATAATCCTTCAGCAGATGCAGTTGAAAAACTTGTATAAAAATGGACTATCAGCAGCTGAACAAGAGGAGAGTCTACTTCGGAAAGCGTTGTCTCGTATCTACGAGATTCGTAGCATCAAGAATGAAAGAAGAATCCAGGTACACTTAATACACACATTCTTTGAGAAAAAAAGAATCCTACTTTCTTCAAGACCCAAATTGTCTCTATCTAATTTAAATAAAATTAAAAGTTTGCTTATGGATCTTGTGCAATTATCAGTTTTGTAGGCACAGCTGGTATCTTATTAATTAATAGTACCTGGGCGACCGAGCTCTGCTCGGGTGAAAAAAGAGAAAAAACAGTTTTCTAAAAATGAAACCTAGCTAGATTGATTAATCGCCCCCGAAACCCCCTGCATACTAAATTTCATGAAAATCGTTTGAGTCGTTTTCGAGATTCAGATTATATCTATCTATACACCGTGAAATTTAAATGGTTGTTTTCCCGCAGCGAAATGGTTTTGTCTATGTAATACAATCGTTTCGTAGTTATATAAAATATTAGAAACAAAAACTGGCGTATTTAACATTGTGAAAAACTAAACTCGAAAGCGATCACGAACCAATAGTATACCTCCCGATATCTACGACCGAACGACAGCAGGCCGTTGACCCGGGTGCTAGGTCACCGTCGAAAGGATTAGGTTCGAAGGCGGCTCCGTTTGATCATGTTACGCGCGGGCTAGATTATGCCGTATAATTACACGCGAGAGCTTATTTTACTTTAAACATTTAATAAATCGGTCTTTGCTTTGTCGGCTTGTGGCTCGCTCGTTTGTTTTGCGTGCAAACTTTTATGCCGTATCACCACGTGCGAGAGCTTATTTGGGTTTGAAATTATTTTGTGCATCGGTTTTCTTTGTAGGTGGTGACACGAGTAGTACCTAGTACCTACAAGTTACGTCTAGAGTTACTATTGTTACTCACTTTTTCGAGTTGATGAATATTTTTTTAATTATTTTAAAACAGAAACATCATTATTTATTTACTTTAACTCTATACTTCGAAAGTACTCCTTAAGGCAAGTCGTTCTGCCGCGGGAAAACAACCAATTAAATTTCAGGGTGTATACATCTATATATAAAAGCGAAAGGTCACTCATTCACCTATCAGTTATATTCACTAAGAATGGATTTTTGGAAATTCCATCCCTAAGGGAGTAAAAGGAGGATTGAAAGTTTGTATGAAATTTTTACAGTTTGTAAGATGGACACGTGAAAATTGAGATTTACACTGTTTGTTGATAAAAACTATTTATGTACATATTTGTTTTTGGATATTCCACCCCTAAAGGGGTAAAAAAGGGTTGAAAGTTTGTATGAAATTTTAACAGTTTGTAAATTGGACACATGAAATTTTAGAAGTAGCGAGATAGTGGTCAAAAGTGAGTCTATAACAAAAAAAAAAGAAAATGATTTGCGCTGTTGGTTGATAAAAAGGATTGTTGTATTTATTGGTTTTTGGAAATTCCACCCGTGAGGGTGTAAAAAGGGCGTTGAAAATTTGTATGAAATTTTAACGTAATACGTATCCTTTAGAAAATTTTTATGGTTCATACAAGCGTCAAGATGGACTGAATACAGTTTTCAGCGAGCTTATACATTTTCTCATTTAGGCACTGCGAATTTTTCCGGGTTTTCAAAAAAGCGCGATTACTTGCAAATTATAAATATGTTCTAAAATCTAATTCCGGCACAAATACGCACATATCAAGAGCTACTCGTGTACGTTTATTCTTCAGGCGCACACACAGTGGTTTTAGAGATACACGATTCTGCAAAATGTTACTCCAGCAGGAAATGCAATATCTCAAAAATCTGATGACGCACCAATTATATTTTAGGCGCACATTCTTGCACAACTTTATGCTCTCTGCCCATGCACAATATTTCTCACACCGGTCATTCGTTTAGAATTTTCCTGCTGGAACAGCGTTACTAATTTACTGCACTGCACAATTTTTTTATGTGGCGCACATTCACAGCAGATTACGCACTAATTATACGTTTCACTCATATCACTCTAGGAGCCACTTAACTGTTGGGGTAACGTACACTTATAATGTTCCTTTGGGATAAGAAAATGCTTTTCACGCGGGCGAAGCTGCTGGCAGAAGCTAGTTTATTCCTAAAACCCTTGACCAACTGTTTCCAGGCGCGCTACGCTGGCAACAAAGAGACTATCGGTTGCGGAGCCCTGATGAAGATGCTGCTAAGTGCGGCACAGACACTGCCTCTACACGTGGGTCGTGTGGGCGAGCGAGCACCGCCGCTCTGCGGGGCCGTGCCGCCTGACTCGGGACATGTGGCGAAGGCCGGGGACGCTGTTGCTGCACTTGTCAGGGTGTCGGAGAAAGAGGAGAATTGGATATTGGCTGAGGTACCTTAGATTATTTATATTTTATAAAGAACAAATCCAATCAGTTAAAATTATTTATTAGTGTAATTTTGGTGATGAGCAGTAGATCTTATTACCCGACTACCGAAAGAGGGGAATGTGTTTTTATAATATAAATGGATACTTGTGAATTACTACACGGTCAAGATAACTGAGCACTTCGGGTGTAGATAACTGAGCATGTCAACGTCACTCTGACTGATTCTCACGAGGCTCGGGCGGAGCCCCGCGCGAGAGCCAGGGAGTGGGCGATTGACATTTCGGGTGCTCAATTATTTTGACCGAGCAATAATGTTGTGCTCATTTCAAACTTACAATCTGTTCATGTGATCCTTGTCAATACAGAGAAAAAAATAGACACAATTTTAAGAAAAAAAAAGATTACGACGAAATTGTGAAGTTTATCTTATAATCATTTCACACACAATTTCTCTAGGTAGTAAGCTGGCTGCCCGCTCAAGGCAAATACGAGGTCGATGACATAGATGAAGAACAGAAGAACCGTCACATCTTGAGCAAACGCCGGGTAGTCCCACTTCCCCTGATGCGCGCCGACCCGCGCGTCGACGAGCACGCCTTGTTCCCTAAGGGCGCCGTCGTGATGGCGTTGTACCCACAGACGACCTGCTTCTATAGAGCTGTCGTGAATAGACTACCGGCTAATGCTTCTGATCCTTATGAAGTGCTGTTTGAGGTAAATTCCTTTTCCCAAGTTTTATATATTTAAAAAAAAATACAAAAATAATAAATAAATAAATAAAATTGTTTATTGACACAAAATACAGGTATAACATACTTATTTGAAGCCCTGGCTCCTGTGCTAGGTATTAACCTGTGGTACAGGAGCCATTGTCTTCGCCCATTTGTGGTACATTTCATAAAATATATTTGCAAAAAATTTATTAAAAAAAAAAAACATAGTAAAAGAAAAGAATATAAGAGATGCGCATGCTCTTTTGGTCTGCAATAACTTTGTATATGTGTGTGGGTGTGTGTGTATGTGTGCGCGCGTGTGGATTGTGTGTGTGTAGGTGGGTGTTGGTGTGAGTAGATTTTTGTGAGTCCTACTTCTGTTGTACTAGGTCTTCCGTCCGTTGATAATCCAGTGTTTGAAGCCAAGTGGAGATTTTCTTTTTAATTTCTCTAGTTGTTGATGGGCTTATATTATGGGTATTGTTTATTTTGTTGTAAATATATTTAGCCATGTAAAAGTGTTGTCGTCTAGCGGAAGCGGTTTTACATATTGCTGGTCTACATATATCAGAACGAATAATGGTTCTCTTTAGTTTTGTAGTGTGATATACCGGTGTAATTTGATGTTGTTTCACTGTGAGATTAAGAAGGTACAACTGTCTGACAAATAGGAAGGAATTAAAATTTTGATCAAGTATTTAAGATAATATCTGTTTCGTAAAAACTCGCTTATCATAGCTAGCACATGACACAAATCATATTTTTCGTTTGGTGCTATTCATCGTCTTGTTACCCTTACAAATAATGTTGAAAAGCGATCGACCGGTAATGTTCGTCTATGTATGTATACGCACATATAGGCAAAGTTAATGACGTATGAAGTTCGCGTATAGTTTAATATACTCTGTGAAGTTCGCTTTTCGCTGCGCAGTAGCCACCTCTTACCGTCACTGAATTTGAATTAGTTACTACGCTGCGACTCGCGGAGTGTGCCGAGCTAGCATTAGATTTGACTGTACCTGAACCTACCAGCAAGATCTCTGCTTACTGAACCCGTGACATTCCCCCAGGACTCGTCGTACGCGGACGGCTACTCGCCGCCGGAGCGCGTGGCGCAGCGCTACGTGATCGCCATCAAGGAGGGCAAGGGCCGCGCCACCTGACACGGCGCCGCCGAGCGCCCGCCCTCCAGCCGCTCCGACGCCACCGAGAGCGACTCTATGCTCTAGACTCTAGGCTCCTAAGTGCTAATTGCAATGGACTTTTAAAGTGTACTCGGGGCGAGCGGCAAGAGTATCTAAAATGTATGCTTAATTTTAGAATCACATATATTGCCACAGTACTCCCCAATTTTTTTGGCTGGTCTCTGATATTGGTCACAATACCTACGCAGTTGGAAATCTCATACTAAAACGGCCTATGTTCAGCCCGACAAAAAATATTGGGGAGTACTGTACTCAACTATTTACTCTAGGGTTATGTAGTTTAGGTCGGTTTTTAAATGACCTTTTATAATTAGTTGGTTCTAAAATAGCTTTGAGATTGTTAATTCAAGTTTGGTTTATTTGTAGGCCAAAAAAGGTGTATTTTAAGTGTATTGAAAATATCATGGGAGTCGGTTAGTGAATAAGCCTGAAGTAATTGCAGACTGTGTGTTCGAAATTCCTTTTAACTTAAGCGAAACTAATGCGCGGAAGCGTCACTGATATGTTATCATATTAATGGTGCGAAAACTTATGGGCGTGAATATTAAGAACTGCTTGATAGTACGCTTTTACATTAATATGTGCTGCAGCGCAGAAAAGTAGTGATTCGCTTATATAACCTCATTCACAGCCATGTAATCTTCCTTACTAGTAGTAAGTGTGTTGACTACTTCATAAGTACATCAAGTCCAACAGTATTTTAGGATTCATAGAATGTAATTTCTGCACATTTAATTATAAGCTCTGTTTAAGGCTATAAATTAAAAATGTTTGGTGTGTAATTAAAACAATGCATTGGATACAATCTTTTATTTACTATCTAAGGTTAAAATCTAATAGAATACATGATATATAGTGCTTAAGTCCGAAATATACAATCATTTAATTTTGATTGGTAGTTAAAACAAATTGATTTTATAATTTTCTCTGATCACTTACAAACTAAGGAATAATAATACAATTAATGGAAGAAACTAAAATATGTCAGATTTTAATAAACAAAATTTGCGAGGAACTCACGTTTTAGGTACCTGCAATACCTACAATATGAAAAATATATGAGATAAAATAAAACATTTGCTCAAGCAAACTATTCAGTCATAATGTGATAAGATGGAAAATAAAAACACAATAATCATAAGTAGGACGAAGTTGGTCGCATTACTTGCGTTATGAAATCTGGTAAATTAAAGAAATTAAGTGCCTCAGAAACACTAATTCATTCCGACACAGCCATTGAAGACTCTTAGGCAGACTTGGACGAAAAACTTAACTCACGAGTTAGTTGCTAGCATGAGCTTAAATTGACAATATTGTGGGACAAACTTGATTTAACCTCGTGTTAGCAACTAACTCTGAGTTAAGATTTTTGTGCAAGTGGACCTTATTATTTTAACTTAAATCTTACGTAAGCGATGAGCAAAATTCAAGTTATGGCATATCAATACTATATGTATATCAACATAAATAAAAAATGAGATCAATATGTATTTTTCTCAACATTAGGGGCGCTAAGTACGCGGGACGTGCTTCAGGGCGGCGAGCACCACGAGTAACACGAGTTGTGACAAGTTAAAATATTATTCATTATGGTCAACCTTAACAAAATTGATTTCACATTTACATATCAAATTCGTCAAATAATCAAATCATTTAAGAAAGGAAAGACGACGGCTAGAGAGCTAGAAGCGATTTTTGGTACTAAGTGAAACGAAATAAATATGACTAAGAACATAGGTAGACTCAAATGTTAATTTGGATGGAGTCGGTTGAGTCTGGAACAAAGAGAAACAAAATATTAGTAAAAGAAGTAAGTGTGTAATTAGAACTAGTATAGAGTTTATAGACTCATTAGACATTGAACTTTACAAATACTGTTTCACTAGTATGAGTGACAGAAAACGACATACTTCATTGTCACTTTGCCATATTAACGACTACCGTAAACTCTTAGAGCAAGGTTATTTCCATTGTGATTACGGAAAACATTGTGCGTAAGGGACATATAGACATCTGTCCCTTATGAACAATCCTAATAACCTTGCTTTAAGAGCTCATGGTACTCGATGGCCTGCCCTTCCCGCGGTCATCATAGGGAATACCTTGTGTAAGGCCGTTCCACTTTCGATTTGTTGGTGCGCGCCACTTCCAAGTTATTGATGTCGCGTAAAAGCCATGAGTAAGAGAAATTTAGACAAACTCTAGGATAGGATAGATAGGGGGATAAAGGGTCCCCTTTTCTGCACTTGAAGACTCCGATTTGGTCGGTCCGTTGTGCGTGCATGCCTCCTCTCTGTGAGAGGGAATAGGCCGTAATCCACCACGCGGGCCCAGTGCGGTTTGGCGGATGTCACGTCTTCGAATTTTTTGTTCAAAGACATTTTGCCGGTTTCCTCAAGACGTTTTCCTTCACCGTTTTGAGAGCAGTGGTGATGAAATAATTTATACAAAATAAAGCGCCTGCCTGGGTTCGAACCTACAACTTGTAAGTCGCAACCGTTACCACTGGGCCACCAATGCGCTCATAGACAGACCCTTTTTAACACTCAGACACTGGGAAGTGGGTCAAATTTTACTTAAAATATTTGATTACAGACAATCGGATAGGTGAAATTAAATCAAAGCTTGTAATAGCATGTTACCTCTAAACAGCCTGTCGGTCAGTCATGAGTCCCTGCAGCTTGCGCGCCACGTGCGCGTTGGCCAGGCGCGCCCGCTTCACGACGTCGCCGCCCGCCTCCGCGCCGCGCTTCACGCCCAGCGGCAGCGCGCCCAGCGACGACGTCAGCCCGCCCACCTCGCACGACACCATCGTGTTGATTGCGTGCAGGTCCTGGTAACAAGTGTGTTGTTTTATATAGTGGTTAATATGTGAAGGGACTTAAGGAAGGCATTTGCAACGCCAATAGCTACACAAAAAAAAGTTTGGTATGGACATGGATATCGAAAGTAGAGATGAAAGGGATAACTATTTGGCCGGATACTAGA
Source organism: Orthosia gracilis (assembly GCA_947562075.1). Classification (NCBI taxonomy): domain Eukaryota; kingdom Metazoa; phylum Arthropoda; class Insecta; order Lepidoptera; family Noctuidae; genus Orthosia; species Orthosia gracilis. Next base: position 30,841,856 of record OX387273.1, read on the forward strand.
TATCCGGTGGAACATTGCCGTTTTAGTGCATCGCAAGAAGCGAGCTTGCGTAGGTGGCGCAAAAACGATCAGGCGGACTCGGTCGAATTCAGGTATTTTCGGTCATGAGGAAAATTACCAATTGTCCAATTGAATGGTTTGATGTTATTAAAATATACGCTTTGGTTATTTGAAGTATAATATAATCCAGTTCTACTATTATAAAATTTTTATTTCTGAAGCTGGCCTTGTTTATGAAGACCAGCAAAACCGCTTGTTACCTCATACTGCAGAGAAGTTAGAATTAATTCTAGTGCCTCACTCATAATTTTCCTAAATTGTAGATGAAAATTTTGTGATAATTTATTGTATTTGTTAAGTGATAAAAGAAAGTAACTAAAAATAAATTTGATGTTTTTTTTTTTAAATCCGGTACCCGCAAACAACAATCCGCCAATCCGGCCGGCCGGATTGGCGCTTGTTATCCGATTAGGCCGGATACCGGATATCCGTTTCATCTGCGGTCGAGAATCAGTAGTAGATTATTATCATCGGATACAGTTGGCAATGCTGGCGGTTAGTCGCGATTTCGGAAGCAATAGCATGTCCAAAGATCCAGTCTACCCAACACGCAAGCACGCTGTTTAAAAACCTTGAAATATGAGGAATAGTAGATTGTAGGATAGGTAGGCAGAGCTTGGCTTGAGGATTTCAAGATATCATTGCTGCTCAGTAGATAAGTAATCTTTGATTTTTAATTTTTAGACTAAACTGACATTTGGAGGGTTGCCACTTTATTGTTACATAATAATAATGTCGTATCCTGAGTAATCGAAGATCGAAAATGAAAATATTTCACGCCAAAAAAATTCCTTAAATTTGAGAAGAAACTAGCGGTCTTTATTTAATTTTCACTCATTTATGTCAGACTTCATTCTATCGATCGGATTTGTTTTATTGTTGACTAGCTGACCCCCGCGGCTTCGTTCCCGTCATCTACCTACCTATCTGCCCTACCTACCTACCTACCCACCCACCTTACCTACCTACGTACCTGCCCTACCGATCAATCTACCTGCACTGCCCTATCCTACATACCCTACCCTACCTACACCTAATTTGTAAAACTTTATTAGAATAAGAATTAATACTACAATACGAATGTAACCAACTTTTGTTTCTACTAGCGATCTAATTAAATTTTAGAACACAAAAGCTGCTTTTGTGACATAACTATGATAGTGAGATATATTCCACTTGCAGACTTTTTTGTTGTTTATAATGAGTACTTTAATCATGTAGTAGTACATACTTTTTATTTATCATCAATAGTTTTCTTAGCGCACGCGAAATAATGAATTTTATAGGCAAAATTTTGCTACTTTGGATTACATTATTGCAATTTTCATATGGATCTCTAATTTTTATGAAAATAATTTATAGCCAATGTTACTCGGGAATAATGTAGCTTTCCATAGGTGAAAGAATTTTTTAAATCGGTCCAGTTTTACAACAATCAGTAAAATTAAATTGAGGAGTCACATCGATTTGATAAATCACTTATGATTGAGCAACACTATGCTCTGCCCTTGCAACACTTAAAAAAAAAGGTCATTGGCAGCTGATAATTTAGTCTAAGGAAATAAAAAATCAGAATAATATAGTAACCTTAGCAGGACTGCGACTGAACCGGTACGTGAGGTGGTGGTGCGGCGGCGGCGGCGTGGTGAGCGGCTTGACGTACAGCTGGTGACGCTCTGACACGCGCTGGCCTGCTGGCGACCACGTGGCGTCGCCGCGACCCGCCGGTAGGGGGGATAGGCTGCATTCCTGAACATGTGAAATGACGTTGCTGTTAGTCGCGGTCATAAAAAGTTGGAAGCAAAGGAAATCTCGTACTATATTCACGTTTTCTTAGCGCTACTGGCAGTACCTTGGCGATTAGTATAGCATCTTATGGAGGTATATTGCTGGGACGCAATCATCATACGGTGGGCGGAAAACGGTGATTTAATACAATGATACGATTTTAAATAAAATACATGAAATGTATGGAATCAGATACTTACATCTTTATGTTTCCCAGTAAATCTCAATGCGAAATTTTGCATACATTGCACATAAACCTTATTATAGAAATTAATCAAATCGCCTCTCTCTGATGAACCTGAAAGAAATAATAATAATTATTATGAAATCCTTATGCAATTTTAAAAAGAGGGGTGTTATAAGTTTGACCTGTGTATCTGTGTGTTTGTGTACCTGTCTGTGGCAAAATAGCTCCTAAACAGATGAACCGATTTTAATTTAGTTTATTTTAAGGTGACATTATCGGGACTGTTTTTAACTATGTTTGATGAAAATCGGTTCAGCCATTCAAAAGACATGGGCGTTTTACTCTTTGAACGGGGTATATGCACTAGATATCATGTCGAAGGTTTTTAAATTTTACTTGATAATTAGTACCTAAATTTGTCAGTCAGTCAGTAACCTTATTTTTGATTCCAGTGATATCTTACTTCTTACTAATTTTATAAATGTGAAAGTTTGGATGGATGTGTGTTTGTTACTCAATCACGCCAGAACGGCTGAATGGATCTGGATGAAATTTGGCATAGAGATATAGTCTGGAATAGTACATAGACATATTTTTTTTCAGCCTGGTTTAATGGTCCCTTGGGATAAGAAAACACTAAACACGCGTGCGAAGCCGCTGGCAGAAGCCAGTTTAAATATAAATTAAATTCTAATACATTATGTTATATGAAAGAAAGGCTACTCACTCTCTCCTTCGATCTGTTTGATAAGAACAGATCTGTATACATGATTGTCTGCTAAAGGCCGCTGTCTATAACAGCGCATGATTTCTGCAAACGTCCGCTCTACTTGATTCGCAGCATTGTTTGACACCTGGAAATAAATTCGACAATTTTATTATAAGGAAAACAAGGGGCTCGGTTTGCCTCAGCGACGAAAGTAGGAAATTCAACAGCGCGTTTTCATATAGGCATTAATTTATGTTTCGCCTAGTGCATTTATATTTAGCATATAGAATTATATCTGAAAGCTATCAAAAGCATGGTACCCGTCGTTGTGGCGATGCGTAGGAGATATGGTATGGGGAGGTATGTTTAGTAGTGGAAGTTAAATGATGCTGCTGTACTTACTCTACATATAACATAAACGGCACACATGAGGATTTGGTCCAGATGGCGGTCTTTCATGAGCTGTGTCTGGTGCATGATGGAGTACTCGAGACACGTCCATATCTTGCGCTTTAATTCTTCGTCGGTGAGGCGTAGTCGTGTACATAGGTCGTTTATACGGACTACTGCTAAACTATAAAACTGTAAAAAAGGAAGTTTGTTATTGATTTTGATAGAAGACATAGTGTCATGGGTTAATGGCAAAGGAGATTGCCCAAACTTACAAAGCTATGTAAGTTTTTAATATGTTGGTAAATGCACCCACGATACGGGACAAACTACGATAGTAAACGCTTAGCTTAGCCGTGGACTCTTTGAGCGATATCTTTAAGCGGTTTAAGGCCACTTATAACAATATTAAGTAGAATTTATAGATGAAGTTGGTTTAAGTTGTAGTAAAGCCTTATAAAAATTATTTATTCCTTGCTGACCCGGTGAACTTCGTTCCGCCTAACAAATTTCTAAAATAAAAGAATTTTTCTAAAATAAACGTAGCCTAAGTTACTCCTTATTACATCAGCTACCTGCCAATAAAAGTCCCGTCAACATCGGTCCAGACATTTCAGAGATTAGCCGGAACAAACAGACAGATAAAAATTGTAAAAAATGTTATTTGTATATACCGTATGTATGTACCGTATATATATTCATATACATGTAGTAAAAAACGGTTATTTCAATATTACAAACAGACACTCCAATTTTATTTATATGTATAGATAAAACTTGAAGAAACTTACTTTCCTAAAGAAGAGTATTAACGAGTTATTAGTTTTCTTAGGTGTGGACGTGCTGCTGTTCGTTTCGCCGTTCGAACAGCTTGGTGTGGGCTGCGATGTGCTGGACTCTGATTTCGCCGGCGTGTTGTTTGTGGCAACTGGAATAAAATGTTCTTTACTGATGGAATCAATACATCACAGGCGCAAGGCCTTTTAACAAGCTTTGATTTGACTTACAATGTATGCAAATGTGTTTGGGTCAAATCTTGTAACTGAATTTTAAAGCAGTTAACCTCAACCGATTAAGATGAAATTTTGCGTACACGTTTAGTTTGGATGACAATGCATGGTTAGCTAAGTGACGTCATTCTAAATCCAATATGGCGGACGGCACAAGATGGCGGAATAGTTATTTTTGGTGCACTGCCATGATATTAGTATCAAATGAAAGGGTTTGCTGAGAAGAATACGAAGAAAGATTAAAAAAAAAATAACAAAATTGATTTATTTTTAAATTAAATAAATATCAATGCCGAATATCTGTTTCTAGAAACCTAGAAGTTTTTAGGTCTCGATGGCATAGTCTACTTCAACGTTGCCATAAACTATTGTTGCCTGCAAAATCACAAACACTTACCTAGTAACGATTGGCCAGGCTTGATTGGGTCTTTAAATAACTGTTTTTTCGCCTGGTCGGCCATAGGCGAAAGGTACCGGTCGATGTCTGCCGAGACGGGTGATTGGAGACCATCTTTAAAAGAAACACATATGTTACTGTTGAAATACAAATAAAGAATTTACACTCAAATGAAAATGTAATGTTTCTTCGAACCGGTCAGACTTAAACCATGGTCCAGCACTTTTTAGGGCTTCCAGTATTTTGTTGTCTTATGACAAATGCATTAATAGAATAAATATTACCCATTGGTTCTGAGAAAACTACTTACTGCTCCTACGATGAGGCGAGTCGTGAACTTTGACATCATTGGATGCTGGCACTGGTGTTTTACTAAGTTGATCCCACAGTGGGCTGTCCGAAGTCCACACCAAAGACTCCAAAACTTCTTCTTCCACCTAAGAAAAAAAGAAAAACAGTACTTTTTAGATTATCTTTCGCATTTGTAGCAATATCGAAACAAATTGTCTGTAGTAGTCTATTTTCAATGCAGATTTGTGGGACTTTGCACGCTGTGCCATATACCTCCAAAGACCCCTTGGTAAAGGAGGAAGATACAATAAATTGAATTTGAATTATTACCTATGTCCGCAACATATGTTTTGATGGGTATGAGTGCTGAAGTAATTTTATAACAGGCTCTTGAGACATTTCATCTTTTTTCTCAGCTGTGATGCCTTTGGTTTTGCATTTAACATCAAGTAAATTTACTTACAGCATTGAGATGTTTAATAACATCCCGACTGAGTTTCTCGACGACCGCCTGTACAACCAGTTCAATGATCTTGTAGAAATGGAAGGCACTGAGTCCGTATATCTGTAGCACTCTCGGGAACTTGAGCGAATGGACGCCGTACGCATGTAGAACTATCTCCGTGCAGCACGCGAATACTGCTAGCTGGTATGTTTCTTGATGAAGCAGCATCTGTAGAAATGATAATTTATTATCAAAGATCATCTCATACTATGACTTGTCTTTCAACTTTGGAATTGTGGAACTTGTTAATAGTCTGTACCAGACTATTTAAAAATCTCACAGTACTTCTCTTGCTCGTTACTTATAGGAGAGTAGAGTTCCCTACTCTACTCTCCTATAAGTGTGCGTGAAGAGCTATGGATGCCGCGTTTCAATGAGTGACCTTGTGAGGCTACTTCGAGACGACTTTGCCTCATATAGAGACAATGTATGTAAGGCTGCCGCGAAATAAAATGCTAACGTATCGTGAGTTGCTAGAGTCCATACAAAATGTTCTGATGCAGTGACTGTGAACTGTCATTGCATAGCTATAGTTCAAATTCGTTTCCTGAAGGCTCATTCAAAATTATAAGAAAGGGTCTCCTTTCTTATAACTTTGAATATCTTAGATAGTAAATACTTAACTAATTATTTTTTATAAGAAAGACAAAGATCATAATTTATAGATAGATACTTCAATAACTAATCAGCTATTTGTTGAGATATTGCGATTTTCTCTCCTAACCATTCAGCTAAGTATTAAAAGGATCATATACCTATATATAAATAAAGACCGGATCGATAATATTGATTAAAAATAGGTCATAGCCAAAGATAGCACAAAATCAGATGATGACAAAATTTATTTGAATTTTTATCTTATCTATCTTCCTTTGGCGTTAATGCAAAACAGCTGATATGCACAATGCTGGTGCAATGCATTATATACATATATATTTCATATTATTTTAGATAATATGACAAGTAAAATTTTGGACATTTTGTTTATTTATGTTATCTTGGGTTTACTTGCAATGTATGACCGTGACGCGGTTGTTATGATGCTTTTAAAAGGAATGACGTCAATTTGCAATGCAATGTGAAATCTTGACACCAGCACACTAACTGCATAATTTCAAGGAATGGCGCACGCCTCCTTTGCATACATTAATTTGTTCAAAAAATCGTCTAGCCTACAGCGTTAAACACGCAATAAATACTGCTGAGTTGTCAAAATGGCCCTTCCATTGGTTACGCAATTGGGGTGCAGTTGCATTAAAAACTGAACTCAGATTTAGATGCTAACAGGAGGATTAATAACAGATATGTTAGACATGTCCTAAGTCAATAACTAACCTCGAGTTAATAATAAGAGAGATACGCTGACTAGCATAAATGGGTCTAGCTTAGATTATCGTTAGGTTTAATAATTCTTGTTTCATCGAAATACATGGACCACTTACATTCAAAGACACTTGCGGTTTTTTCCTGTGCTCCTCTCTAATGATGTGTTCCAAGACTTTGTAGTATAAACAAGTGACCATATTGCATCGAAACCGAATTGTTTCACTACTAGAGGTACTGTTGGTCTCCTTTAGACTGCTGGCGAACTTGTCCATCCAATTGTTACATGGCAGGACGAGGTTTGTGTTTATTGCATCCATGTTCACGTTGCAGTCACTGTGGACAAGAATTACAATTCAAAATGAAGATAATATTTAATTAAATCAAAATTGAAAACCGTTTTATTCAAATAGGGTGGAAAATTCAATCGTGCAACTAGCCTTTGATTTAAGATAGGCAAAAGTTTCGACACAACAAAAGTTAATTTTTCTTGAATTAAAACGAAACACACGGCACAAATCTTGTTTTTTACGAATTTTAAACCGAAAACCAAACCAAAAATAACCATCAATATCACATCAGCTTCTACCTTATTACCTATACAGCATTTAACAAACGCGCGTCCTTATTCCACTTAGAGTCACTTGATAGGCTCTCTTTACTATTAGCCAAAGCAACGCTCTACTCACGTGAAAATTTTCAAGAGGTCCCTCGAAGGCTGTGGCTTAGCGTTTCTCAGATACGCTGCGAGTCGAGCCAGACTGTTCTTAGCTTCAGACACCGGCGTCAGTTCCTCACCACGTCGCGCTAGGTAGCGTCGCCCGGTAAGAGGAGTCTCGTGGCATGCTCGACCGCTCTGATAAGAACAAAAATACATAATCAGCCAATGTATCGTTCAAATGTGCGTGAACTATTTACTTTTCCAATACAAGCTGGCCTCACTTTGTATAGGCGTTTTATAAAATGAGAGGTCAGTTTATACAGAAAAAGTATAGCATGAAATGTCGTTGTGCTGGGAACGTAATCTCCCATGTGGGATTAGTTCAGGTTGGTAGTTGTCGCATCTGTTAGTTTTGAACTTACTTTCTACTTAGTTTTGAGTTTTGTCCTATTACCAAAAAATCTTGTGACATTCATCCAACAGTCTTCCCAGCTGCGCAATTCACACGGCATCGGAGTGTGCGCGACTGCGATACAATGCCACGACACAATTGGCGTAGTGGTTGAGCGATCGGCTGCTGCGCTGCGTGTCGCGGGTTCGATTTCCGCACGGAACAAATATTTGTATGGCCTACAGATAGTTGTTACGGATTTGGGTTCTTGTGTATGTGAGTTTAAATGTTTGTGAACGCACCCACGATACAGGCAGAAATGCCTAGTAAGGGCCAAAGTTATAAAATAAAATGCGGCTTGACAATAACTCGCTTCAACGGATTCCACCGCGACAGTCGACACCTCTTCCTAAATTCTTAATTGTTTGTCCGGGACAGTTTAATATGTTTCAGAAAGGCATTAAAACCATACGCAAAATACAGTCCAGTTTGATTACCATCGACTAGCTAACAATGCCTTCCTTAGTCGTTTTCAGAATTACCTTCCCGATTCCCAAAACCTACTCGTACAACTTGGTTGTTGGCACTGACCCACCACAGCTCAAATATATTTATTGCGTCACCACTTCACCACAAATTATTTATGCCGTGGTTAAAAATAAGAAGGCGCAGTACAGTACGACTAGTATTGATAACTGCACCGTAAAATGCATACAAACAACAATAAAAGATGACGCAATTTCTAGAAACTTCTAGTACTTATAAAGGAGGAGCCTGTCCTGCTTCGATATACTGTGGGGTACATGCACAGGATAATATCAAAAGCTGACTTGTCAGCAGATAAACAATACAAGATCACTTAGACATTTGTTCTAATCATCTAAATAAATAAATATCAGTCATGTTTAAAAATATTAATAATTACTTAACACCCTGAATAGGAGACAAATCGTAGTGGAACATCGTTTCATCACCCACGGTCATCGGTGATGAAACTGTATATCCCGCGTAAGTGTAGGAATGCTTTTTAAATGCTTGTGGAATCGGAAGTACCGTACTTATAGTACGGTACTTACTATAGGTATGTGCCCGACCCAGTTCTCGAAAATGGCAATGTCACGTGGTATTGGGATCAGTCCATCATTACGGACAATTGTAGCCAATAAGCCTGACATAGTGGTGATAGTCTGATAGACCGACTAGAGCGTCGCGCAATGATTGTTGATATAGCGGTTCCCCATGACGAGAATCTCGTTAAGGTTGATAGAGATAAGAAAACTAAGTATCTTAATCTGGCTCGCGAGGTTGTCGACATGTGGGACGTCAATACAGCAGTCATTGTGCCGATAGTCGTGACGGCCAATAGCATAATAGCCAAGAGCCTCGACGAATATCTGAGGAGGCTCTCGTTGGTCAGCTGGATCAAGGGCTTGATCCAGAAAGCGGTAGGTACTCCTGAACACAGCGCGTATCGTTTGGAGGTTCCTTGGGGAGGGTCTGGATCTATGATTTATTAATTTTTAACATGCTTCGCTTTATTTCACTCTGCTTGACATGGTTGTAGCACCGTCAGAGGTGGCAGGGTGGCGGGATCTTGAGGCAGAGCGCAACAGTGGTTTAGATCCTCAAGTCACCTTCTCGTGATTGCCACCTCATTATTGGTCTAATTCCCCAAGAAAAAGACGTAACAGAAACCACCAGACGACCCGAAAATACTGAAAATGCTTAGGTGGGAGAGGGGGCATGGTGCTCTATGACTGACCAACTAATGACGCGAGGACTTTCATCTATATCAGGGGTGGAATAGAGGCAATGCCCTTACATAAAATTACGGCCAATCCACTACCTGCTTGGGGCTTTCACTGACCACTTTGGAACCAACGACATGCTCATGAATATGGATAAAATGGGTCTAACTGCGACACCCATGTGCAGGATGTGCAGGGAACATACGGAACACATGGGGCACCTTCTGTGCACATGCATTGCACTAGCTAGTAAGCGAATGAGTCTCCTAGGAGTAGGATGTCCAAGACCAGAAGACTATAGGCTCATATCGCCTAATCTCATTGTAAAATAGTATATTATGCAACTAGTGAATAAAGAACGGATTTAAAGCGAGGGCCATAGATGAATCACGAACAAGTGAAGGATTCTAAAAACTGAATCACGACCGTAGGGAGTGATTCATGATGATTGAATCACAAGCATAGCGAGTGATTCAAGTGTTAGAAATGTTAGAATCCTGAGCTACGCGAGTGATTCATGGTCCTCGATATAAATCCGTTTTATTCAAGAGTTGCATACTATATTTTATACCATGACTACGAGAGAAAAAGAAAGATTTAAGCAAAAAGCACAAGGGATAATAATTAATAAATTAATGATTAATTTACAAAAACCTTCAAAATTTATAAAAAATTAGAAACCTCAGGGTTTAACATTTTTTGTAAATTTAAGTTGAGCTAGTTGCGTTTCAGACGCCAGTGACCACCTCCGTTACGTTATATAATTATTATTAATTAAACACCAATGAAATTAATATTAGAATTACAATCTAAATAAGTATTCACTAAATATCCTAGACAAAAACCAAAATCATTATTAAAATCCTACATATAAACAAACACAAAATTAAATCGACAAAGGAGTTTGAAAGTCGAATATACTTAGCACAAGAAGTTTGCATCGAGTATTTTATGCGCAAGGAGGTTGTATAGCATTGAGATGGAGGTAGAATGTATAGTGATGTGTTCTAAATTCAAACACCAAAACAGTGATTAAAAGTGCTTTTTATTCACTGTTTTCAGTGAATAAAATAAGCTTTTTAGAGGGGGAATGGTATAAATAAAATTTTCTAAGTTTATCTTGGACATCACAGGCAAGGGCAACGGTGAAGGAAACATCGTGAGGAAACCTGGACTTATATACCTAATTTAAGTCTGAAATAGCCAAGTAAGAAGCCTGTGGGCTTCCTAGAGGCGGCTTATTCAATTCTGACACCAGAGATGGCCACATCTTCACACAAAAAAGAAAGATTATAAAACTTATGAAGAAGGTTTTCAATGAGATTGGTGAGGAGTAAGTTATCTAGGGGACCACAAAAGATCTCAATGGGTGGAAGTGTCTGAATTATTTCTCGGCCCCTCCACAAGATAACAGGTTCCTCTCTCAAGAGCCCTAGTGGCGTTTTTGTCAAAACCTTAATACAGAAGTATACTTAAATGCCTGTAAGTGACTTGCTTAAACAGGATCGTTTCTAGATGTTTCTTTGTTTTATTAATGTGAAAATGAGTCATTGGTGTGCCTTTTTAATAAACAAATAATACTCACAGGTCCAAAAGTTGCAATAACTTGTGATATTTCATCTCCAGACACTTTATTTGAAGTACCAATATGCTCGTTTGCATGTTCTCCTAAAAAATAGAGAATAAAATTGAAATTCACCGTACTATTTTTCTTAATCTTAGAAGATACTTTTTAGGGTTCCGTATCCAAAGGGTAAAAACAGGACCCTATTACTAAGACTCCACTGTATGTCTGTCTGTCACCAGGCTGTATCTCATGAACCGTGATAGCTAGACAGTTGACATTTTCACAGATGATGTAATTCTGTTGCCGCTATAACAACAAATACTAAAAACAGAATAAAATAAATATTTATGTGGGGTTCCCAGACAACAAACGTGATTTTTTTGCCTTTTTTTGCGATAATGGTATGGAACCTTTAGTGCATGAGTCGCACTTAGCCGGTTTTGTTAGGCATAATAATTGAGTGTACAAAAACATTACCTTCGTAATCGGCAAAGCAAGTTAAAATAGGATTTATTAAATAATAAATATTATTATTATCTGAAATAGCTGACATTTTCGCTTTCAAGTAAACATGTTTTAAGAAATGTCAGACTTATTCTTTTTATGAATGCTAGTTTTTTGTTTTACATATTTAAATTTTTGCTTGTGGCCAGTAACATATTAAATCCTCTTTTAACAATTTTGACATAATTTTCTGGGGACAAAGATGCAGATGTTTTTGTTAAAGGACATTGCCCTGCAGTGGCATGGTGATGTTAAACTTATATGACAACTCACCCAAGAATATACGTTCATCAAATTCACCAACACTTAGAACATAGGTTTCATATAAATTGTTTAATGATTTCAGGTTTTGATCAAAAGTTCCAATTTCTAAGACCCCACAAAGATCTTCAACATCGCCTTTTATGATCTAAAAAATTAAGAAAATAGGGATTTAAAATTTAGGTACATAGCAAATGCAGATCCAGCCATGATTTCAGCTGAACCCAATAGTTAGTAGGTTTATTGGAGATTTATTGTGAATCTTGGTATTAAAAATGAAACCTTAACATCTAAGCATCAAGTCACAACTTACTTGTTTTTCAAAGAACTTCCTTATCGCTGGCTTCCAGGTGTATTCCTTAGATGCTGCAGCATCTACTAGTAGTCCATTTTTTATTTCACATAGAGCAGACATAATGCAGGGAGCAGTTGATGGCATTTTAAAGTCATCTTTTAACCAGTCACTAGGCAAACCTAAAAATAAAATAATGTATTTCTAATCTATTTATATCTAAAAATTCAAGATCATATGACTTGGAGAATGTTGAATTATGATTAATATGGTTTTATTTTGGGTTTTCCTACCTAATTTTGAATTTAAAACAAAGCTCTTACTCCTTTACTTTTTAAGTGAATAAACTAGGAAGTATATAAATAAATAATATTGTCTACAAACCTTTGAATGCAGGGTTGATTAAGTCTACCCTTCTGTCCAGAAAAGCATTTGCAAAAACGAAATCTAAAGATGCCAGCAGCAAATGGTACATGTCCACAAGATCATGAGCAGACCTGTGGTGCTCTCCCTTCACGCAGATGTACAAACACCAGGTGAACTCAAACAGAGAATTTGTAGTACATGGCTGTGTCCTGTGCGGGGAAAATCAAATATTAGGCAAACACAAGATCCATGAGAATAAAATTACTCATTCTTTTTTTTTAACATGCTTTTTTCATATTCTTTTCAGCAAACCCTTTCATTTGATACCCATATAGCGGCAGTGCACATAAAATAACTAGTCCGCCATCTTGGGCCATCCACCATATTGGATTTAGAATGACTTTGGCTAACTGTCATCCAAACTAAATGTGTATGCAAAATTTCATCGTAATGGGTGGAGGATAACTGCTTTAACATTCAGTTGCAGAATTTGACTAGGACACACTTACATACATATATTGCAAGTTAAATAAAAGCTTGTTACAAAGACATTTTTCAGGCAAGTTAGATGAAGGCCGCCATAATATTTATTTTCTGTAAATTGCTCAAAGTTTTATGAAACACTGCAATCAACCAAATACACTGTTACTAACAAGTAAGTAAAGATTTTATAGTTGAAAATGTACAAAGAACTAATGTGGGAACATCAAGTAATGTTTATACTTAAGCACTGAACAAAAGTAAACTTTACAAACTTATACTAAAACTAACTACTTACACTATATACAAAAGAAAGGGACACTTAGGCGTGGAAGTACTCCTCCACATCGCTATCATCCAGGAATGTGCCCAGTAATGTTTTAAGACATTTGGATTCAGTTGAATGATATAGCTCTAGCCAAACTTCTGGGCTGCCCTGAAGTTAGCTTTCCGCATGCGCAAGGTACAAAACCTTGCTGTTTTTGTATAAGATTTTCTACTGCACAGCGATTGTAGCCAACTTCAGGGCGGCCAAGAAGTTTGGCAAGAACTATAATTATTAACAATCAGCAAACAAGACAATGACGAACATCCTGTTGCCTATTGATGTGGAAACCTGTTTTTGGTATACTATGAGTAAAGTAGAACTAGCATGTTTTGGGGCTAATTCTTTTGATTTGATCCATCAACTATCTAGAAGTCTAAAACCTAGACACAGATATAGTTTAAACAAATAAATAACTTACTTAGGCCTTCTTTTAGAACTGGGTTTCATAGGCTCATTGGTTAACCCAGAGAAAATCTCCTGGAAGATAGGCTGGAAGTTCCTGTACAGTACTGTGGACACTGCAAATTTGTGCTCCAAATGGGATATCCTGTCCCTGAATTCAGTTGACATGGAAGCCATCTCCATCCAGTTTTTGATTTTTTTGAAGAACTGGATTAAACTGTGGAGAATGTAAAAAAGCTGTAGTATGATATACACATGTGAAAAGCAAGGTGCTAACAAAGTAATAATAATTAATAGGACATTTTAACAAAGAAAATAATTATATAAACCTTATATTGCATAATCTCAGGAGCTTGGTAAGACTGACACAGTTTCCTTCTACTGCCTTCCCAGTCTGCACTGTAGGAGTGATGGATGTTCTACATGCCACATACAAGGCACATGCCATCCAGTGCAATGAATCACCCTAATGAAATAAAACAATGAATTAAAATCAAATCAACACAAAAAGAAGATCATATGTTAAAACATTACGTCCTATCATGACTTATTCTCAAACAATACAAGTAGGTATTGTAAACAAAGGTTTAAGGAAAATGCTTCCTGCAAACATTGTCTGAATGTTTGTGTGATCTATATGGAAAGCCTTTATTTCCTGATAAATGGTTATAGTCAGTGAGCATCCTTAGTGAGCATCGTGTGGATTAGAGCAGGTGAAAGTTGTAACAGGTGAACAAAAAAACACATGAACCTAAATCATAAAGAAACGAGATATCATCTGCCATAATGAAAAAAGAATTAAGAACACTATTAAGCTAGAATAATGAATCAAGCTAAATACAATAATAACATTTGCAAGCATAAGTGAATCGAAGTAGCTTGAACATCATCACATACCCTGTAATGACGATCGCGATTTTTTGTAAGCAAATCACAACAATTAAGGTTATTATTTGAAGTAATGACACGAAAGCCTAGACTAAAATACTTACATCTAAAGTATAATTTCTTTTTATCTCCAAAAAGGACTCCTTGGATTTTTGTGCTGCAACTGGGTCGACATTTAAATCTGAACAAAGACTGTCCATTTTATCAATCCAATTTTCTTCATTGTCTTCTAATTTAGACATTTTTATGTTAAATTCACTATTGATTTATATAAAACATAAAAATAAACAACCTAGCACACGTAAACTTATCTCGATTTTGACAATTTGACAGGTATTTGGCGGGAATAGCACGACTCCGCCCACGCGCGGCAATTTTATCTTTGGTTTAAAAACATGGCTGCGAAAAGTGTTGATCTCACCAAAGCTTTCTTTCTCTATGGACATGGATTTGATTTGATTTTCGATTGGTTTTGGTTCTCATGTTGGTGTTTGAAATGCCCCAAATTGAAACATAATTATCTTCCTGTCTTCGTCCCTGGTAAATAATTTGCCAAAATATGTTTGGTGGCAAAAATTCCAAAAACAAGTTGTGCCTTGAAGACCTTGGTAGCTAGGTCACTAAACAAAAATCTGAAACAAAATGGCCTTGACAGTTGACAGGGAGAACCACGGATCCAGAGACATTGTTTAGCCTCAGAGACATTGTATTACCTAGATGGAACATTATACAGGGTGTTTGGAAGGGAGCTGTACATACGCCTAGGGTAGAAACTAGGGATAGTCTGCTACCTACCCCCGCCCATTATATTGACCTTGGCCTCAAGGTTTTTTTTTAATTTATTTTTATTTTTTATTTGACTTTTTTGTGATTTTTTGACTAAAACTACCTGTAGCTCAAAATCTATCCATGGGACCGGTCGGCTAATGGTCTTGTTTTAATCGTTAGAGTCTTAGGGTCCTGCAAAAAATTATTTTACACCAGAAAATTGTGGAGAAGAAAAGTTATGGGGCCTGAAGTACCATAGTAAGGTAAAGAAATAATTTTAAGGGCAACTTTCTATGGGGTTTAAAAAAAACTAACAGAGTTGGAGTTCTTCTGATTTTTTTAAAACATCCTCAGTCCATGCCCTTTCTAACGATATGCTAAAAGTGTATTTATCACTTTTAGTTTTAAAGTTATTAATTAATTTCCGCAACTAGGGCACTTTTACCACCACGAGTCGACATTTGTAAGACAAATGTAATTTCCAGAACCAGTTTGGCCTACAGTTGGCAAATTTGTTGTCTCACTCTTACACGAGAGCAACATGTAAGAGACAAAACATGTCATGTCATGTCTCTTTCGCTCTTGGGTCGACGGGGCCGGGCAGGTAACTCGTTGGGGTCTTTGTTAGTCAGTCGAGATTTACCCATCTTAGCTAACTTACGTACTTGCCGTTACGACGCTCCACTGTTTTCGTTAATTTTGTTGAGTTTGTTATTACTTCGTTTTTGTTAAGTTTTGTTATTTGTTACCTTGTTGTTGGCAAAATGGCTGGATTTACCAGTGAAGAGTACACCGACATGCTGGTGGTGTATGGAATGGCTGATTGCAATGGGCGCGAGGCACGGAGGATTTATCAAGAACGGTATCCTAACCGGCGAGTGCCTAACCACCAAACGTTTGGCTCAACTTATCGGCGTCTGCGAGAAACCGGAAATTTAAATTTCCGGGAACCAGCCGTGAACAGATTTCAACCAAATTTGGCTGCGGTCTTCCGCAGCCAAATTTGGTTGAAATCTGTTCACGCATATTGGCTGAATTTGAGGAAGATCCGACCAGAAGCGTAAGAACCGTAGCCCGGACGCTTGGTTTAAGCGTGTGGAAAGTCTGGTCGGTTCTTCGCGAAAATGGACGTCATCCTTTCCACTACACCCCTGTTCAAGGTAATTTTTTACATAAAGTTTTTGTTTTTAGCTCTTATGTAATGAACTAGCATGTGAATTTCATAGGCAATTTTTAAATTAACATGAGCATGTGTGTGAGAGAGAGAGAAATGGAAAGACAGAGATAGCAATCAATGTTACATAGCTACTAATTCATAAGGAAACCGCTAACGTTGATATTTTTATTGTTTTAGGCTTAGAGGATAACGACTATGCAAGAAGGGTGGAGTTTTGCCGCCACTTGCTCCATACGGACGTGGAAGATATTAATTTTTTACGGAGTATTCTCTGGACTGACGAGTCCAAGTTTGACAAGGAAGGAATTGTAAATTACCACAATCTCCATCACTGGGCACCCAGAGATCAAAACCCGAGAGTCAAGAGGCACAGAGGTTTTCAACGAAGGTTCTCCGTGAACGTATGGGCAGGCGTCATCGGTAATCGGTTGATAGGGCCGCACTTTTTGCCAGACAACCTAAACGGGCAAAACTACTTAGATTTCCTCGAAAACGATTTGCCTGATTTAGCGGAAGAAGTGTTTGACGAAGATCGGCCCATAGTCTTCCAGCACGACGGCTGTCCTGCTCATTGGAGCCTAGCAGTGAGGGAGCTTCTGGACAACTGCTTTCCTAATTCTTGGATTGGTCGGGGTGGGCCAATTCCCTGGCCCCCAAGGTCGCCTGACCTTACCCCACTCGACTTCTACGTCTGGGGAAGGGCGAAAGAGTTGGTGTACGCAGAAGAAGTACCAACAAGGGAGGTTCTAATTAACAGGATCCACGCCGCATTCGATACAATGCGCGAGGAACTGCTGCTTAGAACGGTGACCGTGGAGATGAGGAAGAGGTGCCGAGCATGTTTACAGGTCAATGGTCATCAATTTGAACAAAATTTGTAATTAATTAAAATTAGTAATTAATTAAAATTTGTAATTTAATGACATTAGTCATTACCAAATTTTTTGTTTCATTTACCATCCTTTTACGATCGAACACATTTAATTTTCATTAGTTGAAATTTTTGCTTGAAGTGCCCTAGTTGCGGAAATTAATTAATAACTTTAAAACTAAAAGTGATAATTACACTTTTAGCATATCGTTAGAAAGGGCATGGACTGAGGATGTTTTAAAAAAATCAGAAGAACTCCAACCCTGTTAGTTTTTTTTTAAACCCCATAGAAAGTTGCCCTTAAAATTATTTCTTTACCTTACTACGGTACTTCAGGCCCCATAACTTTTCTTCTCCACAATTTTCTGGTGTAAAATAATTTTTTGCAGGACCCTAAGACTCTAACGATTAAAACAAGACCATTAGCCGACCGGTCCCATGGATAGATTTTGAGCTACAGGTAGTTTTAGTCAAAAAATCATAAAAAAGTCAAATAAAAAATAATAATAAATTTAAAAAAAACCTTGAGGCCAAGGTCAATATAATGGGCGGGGGTAGGTAGCAGACTATCCCTAGTTTCTACCCTAGGCGTATGTACAGCTCCCTTCCAAACACCCTGTATAAGACGCAATTTCGTTAGCGGTATTCACTTTCGCAGTAACAAATAACGTCATAAGCAAAAAGGAATAGATATACTTTTGTCTATGCCATCTTTTGTGCCAGTGTGGCCGAGTATGCTATAGATATAGGTATCTATAGTATAGATACTTATCTATAGACATATATCAGTACTAGATCTGTGCCATGAGATCAAAGTGACATTTTTTGGTATACTCGTACGATTGTACAAACTGATCACTAAACTGATATATAGTACGCTAGTTCTTGTGCAAGATTGAAAAGAATGTTTACAGACGATTTTGTATAAGGTGTAACAAAATAAATAATAACAAAATGGTTTAAAATAATGAGGGTTTTTAAGAAAATGCACGCCACTAGTTGGCGCCACATTGGTGAGAGGTCTTTTACTTGGAAAATTTAACTTATGACATCAACTTGCTTGACGTCAATTTGACTAATGTCAAAAAACATAAGCATTTGACAGCAGCTTGGACCTCACGTCTCAGTGATGCCACCTAGTGTACATGATTTCAGAATACCCTCATTTAATAAAAAAAAATAAAATGTAAAAATAAACATGATGTATCAACCTGTATCCATTCAATGTATTTCCTGTATTTAAATATTTTCTTGTCCATTACATTTTTAAATATTTTTATAAAACACAAGCAAAACAGAAAACACATTTAAAAATAGTAGTCTATCGGTATCGGGAACAGAGTCCAAGCTACCGGTGGTCAAGGCTCCTGAGAGAGGAACCTCCTAACGATACGCGCTGTGTTCAGGAGTACCGCTTTCTGGACCAAGCCCTTGATCCAGCTGACCAACGAGAGCCTCCTCAGATATTCGTCGAGGCTCTTGGCTATTGCCAAGAGCCTCGACGAATTTCTGAGGAGGCCGATAGTCGTGACGATGATAGTTGTGCCGATAGTCGTGACGGCCAATAGCATAATAATGCTATTGGCCGTCACGACTATCGGCACAATGATCGCTGTATTCACATGCCAAATGTTGACAACCTCGCGAGGCAGATCAAGATACTTACTTTTCTTATCTCTCTCAGCCTTCACGAGGTTCTCGTCATGGGAGATCGCTATAACAAAAATCATTGCGCGACGCTCTAGGCGGTCCATCACCACTATTTATCATTATATCATCACCATTATTGGCAACAACAGTCCTGTCAGTGATGATAGACAAATCGCAATAGAAGAATACCAAGGCACTTCCGATTCCACAAGATTATATTTCAGAGCAACTTGCTGATGTATAATCCTGGCTACAAGGTTGTGAATATTCAAACAGTTTCCATTAGCTAGACTAGAACAACCGGAGATATGGTGAGGTATGGGCCGGTGACTTGCCCGACAGATGTCAACCATGCTGTTTTTGTCAATGTATTTCCGGTAGTTGTTCGTCATAATAACTTCGTCCATAATCGCAAAGACAAAACCTTCGGTTTCCCCGAAAAGGTCAACAAATCGCAGCCAGGCCACGGTCGCTAAAAGATGTACATCGGGCCCATTTAGTACCCGATAGAAGCGTCCGTGAAGCTCCTTGCTCTGCCATACCTCCCTGCGGTCATTAGTATCTAATACTATAGGTTAGCGCCAGTTCTCATTATCCAAGGAGAGCGGGGTATGGCCCTTGTCCACCACTACCACATCTCGATGCATACCCACGTCGGCAGCCAGGAAGTATTCCCTAAGACTGTATACCTCGCGGTTGTGCAGGGACTTAGCATTTAAAAAGCCGCGCCACCCGCACTTCCGAGGGATATACAGTCTCATAACCGATGACCTTGGGTGATGCATACAATTTGCGGTAAGCAATGGCAATTTATTTACTATTTTCGTTTGCTTTGATATTGTAATTTATAATTCAAGAGGTTATTTCTGAACATTCGGCTTGGATGTTGATGGAACATTTAATTCTGGTCTTGAAGATGGATCACGCCTGACTGAGATCTGAATGAATAGTGAACAAAATATTAATAGAAGTGGTAAAATCTTACTAGGAAAAACCTGTATCGTACTTCTACTGCCCATGCGAAGCCGGGGCGGGTCGCTAGTAATTAATATAAGTTTGAAATTGCCAACCCTCATTGAGCAAGCGTGGTGACCAATGCTTGTGCCTTCTCTCTATGAGAAGAGGCCTTTCTCCTGCAGGGGGTCATTAACAGGCTGGTATTATTATTATTAAAGTACTAAAAAAAAATATGATAAGAAAGAAACTACGTAGAATTACGTGGGAAGTTACTTCTTCAAACAAGTATCTGTCTAGGTATAGTATTTTATTACTAATATTTTTTTTTTTTTTTTTTTTTATTTGTTATAGGCTCGCGCTTGACCACTATCTCACCTGATGGTAAGCGATGATATGGTCGACGGTGGAGCACGTTTGCCTAGAAGTAACCTATTCACTCTTGACTTAAAGACCCCTAGATTGTAGCTATCGGGAAACACAGACGCTGGCAGGGAATTCCACTCCTTAGCTGTACGTATAATAAAAGTATTCTCAAAACGTTTTTAATTATTGTTATTCTATTAGGAGGGAGGAAATTAACTCATAATGAACTATTTGTAATTATTCAATTTTATTATTATTCGGTATATTAGTATTTTTTACAGCACACCGAAGAAAAGAACACGTTAAGCTACTAAATCCTTACCTTAAGTAAATCTGAAAGTACACATGTGATTATTGTAGGTACTGCATCACTGTGTAGGAGCTTTAATTGATATCCTTCCCGATAGCATGATTCATTAAAATGCAGTGAATACAAGCGAGAATATGGTGAAGGTGTCCAGTTAACTCGTTTTATATTATTTATCCACTTATTTCTTAAAAAAGTACTCTTAGGAAACCTGTGCACAATCAATATTAGATTAATAATAACAAATAGCACATAAACTTTATGAAATAAATTAAAGTAAGTAAAATAAAAATACAGTATCGATAAATCTTTCTCGTGTATTTGTTGTCACATCTCTAACATTAGAACGTAAATATGTAAACTGTCATAGCTCTATCAGCGAACACATAAAAGTTTAATATATCTAAATAGAATGGTTTAAATGATACTATACGTCCTCGACGTATTTAGCACTAAGATTTCTTTATTCGGGACAGCCTATGAAATAAATTGCCTGCACAATAATTTCAGTATGTTAGACGATAACTCACCTGTGGAAAGATATCCTTTGATTATTTTCTATTAATACGCTCATTCTACTCTTG
The DNA here is from genome assembly GCA_947562075.1 of Orthosia gracilis. NCBI lineage: Eukaryota > Metazoa > Arthropoda > Insecta > Lepidoptera > Noctuidae > Orthosia > Orthosia gracilis. Next base: position 30,863,081 of record OX387273.1, read on the forward strand.
CAACCGATAGCCACATCGACACGGTTTATGCAGATAATTAAACAACAACATTATTTCTGATATAAACGAAACAAACGAGTGAAAACAGCTAAAAATTTTAATTAGAGCTGCTAACCGAAGGGTTACAACAGTGACTAAAAAGTTATCTCTTTGACGTTCAGGAAGGTAGCGTTCGTCTCTTTTTTTTCACAGAATTTTCTTTATGCAAGAAAGAAAGACCTGAAAATTTCTTTTTCGTCGTATATACGTTCTGTCTAGGTAATAAAATGTCTGTATTAAAACTAAATTATTATATTGAAACTATTTTGTTACTATTTATTTTATTACACCAACATAACCGTCTGTAAACTTTCGTTTCAGTCTATATATCATACTATAAATCAGTATATTGATTTTAATACCATGATGTAATATTTGCGCGAGCTATTATTAAACATTTTATACAACATGTATAATGCACAGAAAAGTTAGAAAAGAGTGGAAGTGTACTTGTACAATGAGTGATAAGTTCACTCTTTGTAGGAGTACACGTCTACTCCTTAAATAATTATAAGAAATCTCTAAAGAAAACGTAAAAAAGAGTCCCCCAGTCAGGTACGATTCTTACCTGACAGACAACTAATTGAGCAAGTAGATCAGGGCAAAACCTACACTAGATACAGAATCTACATGACAGTGGCATATAGAAGTATTTACTGCATACTCGGCCACACTGTTTTATACCAGTAGAAGTATCTATAGCATACTCGGCCACAGTCCGCACTGGTATAATACAGCGGATCTTTGTGTTTTTGAAATTGGCTGCAAGACCCAGCATAGATAGCAGATAACTGTCTCTTTTACTCGCTTAAGTTTGTCGCATCATTCTATCTCGCTTACTCTATGCAGTATACTCGATGAAAAACAGTTTTTTGCGCAATGGTTCGCAGAGTCAACTTCAAAGACACACATATCCGTTGTGGCTACTATAGGAATAGTAGACTGGAACAAAATATGGAATAGACAAAAAAAAACATCCGATTTGAGATTCTCCTCCTTTTTGAGAAGTCGGTTAAAAAATATATCTATCTCTTTTTGCTTGACGTTATCTGTTAGTGCGAAAGTGAAAATGCGTCTTAAATATGTTCGGTCTATTCTAAATATATACAAAGTCTCTGATAGTATCGATATCGTAAATGACACCAGTATCGCATCATAAGTATTGATACCAAGATAATTATTGCAACTTTACCATTATTATTATTTATTTATTTTTCGATGCACAATGACATCTATCTTACCTAGCTCGGTCATCCAAGGCCACATGCCTTGGATGAGCGAGCCTTGACGCAAGCCACGCTACCCATTCGCTTCGGTGGGCTCGGCATCCGCAAAATTTCTAGTAGCCTACCGGCGTTCACTAAAATTTTATCCCTGTCACTGGTTAACTGTAATGTGCCGAGCTCGACCGACGCAGTGTGCGCCTGGAAAGTGGCTTGCCCGAATACGGCGTTGCCCGAAAACCCATCTTCCCAAAGACAGTGGGATGAGCCGCTCTGCGGATTGGTACGGAATAAACTCATAAATACGTCCACCAATACTGCTGAGCGTGCTCGCATACTGGCTGTGGGTGAGTGGGAGTCGGGCCTCTCGGGTCGGGTTACAGAATTACCGTCACCCAATATAGGTACAATAACACTACCGTCTGGATCGCTACTTGTCTGCGTCTAGGTACTTCCGGCGGAGCTCCACATCGTTGTCAATATGGTAAAGCAGTCGACCGCCTCGGACGCCATGGCCTATTCTGCATTAGGAACGCTGGTGTGCCGTGCTATCCGGCACGCCAGCATTAATGACATCATACGTCATACTCTTGTCACCGCCGGGGTGCCAGCTGTTTTAGAACCCAATGGCTTGGTATGCGACGATGGGAAGAGACCGGACGGGATGACCATAATGCCTTGGAAGTTGGGTAGGCCTTTGGTGTGGGAAGCAACATTTTTTTATTTATTTTTTATTGTAAATCGGCTCGCGCTTGACCACTATCTCACCTGATGGTAAGCGATGATGTGGTCGACGGTGAAGCACGCTTGCTTAGAAGTAACCTATTCACTCTTGACTTAAAGTCCCCTAGATTGTATATCTATCGGGAAACACAGACTCCGGCAGGGAATTCCACTCCTTAGCTGTACGCATAATAAAAGTGTCACCAAAACGTTTTGTAAACCAAACACGTGTCGATACCCTTGCGCTTGCCCATTAAATTAAATTATTAATCATTGGTCGAAATTCATTGTCCTTGATAGTGGAGTGGTAAAGGGTATTGATTACATTTGAAAGTATAGGTTCCGTATAGTTAGTCCGGTGTAGTATCGCAAACAAGGTAACTGGTTTAAAAAAACTCGGTATCAAAAAAAAGTGTTGATACCAATGAGTAATCGATTCTAATTTTCGTTTTCCCGTCTCATAGTCTCTCTCTCTGACTAGTATATAGTTATCTGTGAGTCTCATGTCAATGACAAACATCATGTCAATGTCATGTCATGATTCCATGATTCAATTTTTTCTATTCCAAATTCAAATTTCAAATTTGAAAAAAAATTGGTTTTTTAATTTTTCTTTTATTTTTCTTGACAAGAGACTTCATCACAATCACTTCAAGAGAGATCATTATTTCGAATTTATAGCATTGTATGCACGTGGAATATGTTTTCTCCGTATTTTTAATTAATTGTATCTTACAACCCTGAATTAATCTTACATATCATATAAAGTTTACATTTAGTGAAGAAAATGATATCTTTTCACCGACTATACCATGTTTCATGTGTAGCTCTCAGTTTGAAAAAGCAAGGGCTAAAGCTGTGTAAAATGGTGAATCCGAAAAGTAAAAGGTTGGTTGTGATCATGTTTCATTTTAGTAAAAATTGTAATTTAAAATTTGTTATTGTTTTGAGGTTATATTGTTATTTTCATAATTTCATAGGCAGTGGCATCCAACGCAAGCGTTTGCAGTGAATGCTCTGCCTTCGGTAAAGAGCTTGACTCAGCAGAAGCATGAGCCTGACAAGCGTGGCCAGCGCAGAACTGCCATGCTCAACAAAATGTTTATGAAACAGATCACTGACTTGATGTCTACTGGTACAGTTGCTATGGATATAGTAGGAAGAGGCATTGAAATCTCTAAAGTAAGTCAAACACAAAATGTTCATCAGCAACAACCCTGATTCATATACAAAATTTAAAATTTTGTATTTACAGGTAAATGTGACTCCAGACTTGAACACAGTGAATGTTTTCTGGGTGTGCAAAGGCGATGCTTCCGATGATGAGACTGAGAAGGTACTGAACAAGGTAGCTGGTGGCCTGAGGCATGAGCTGTCCACTCTGAGGGTCATGGGAGAAATACCTTACATTGTGTTTGTTAAAGGCAAGTTATTATAGTTTTGTTAAAGCCGCTTTTTACTCTGAAAAACATATCTAAGCCTTTGCTACTCCCTGTAGGTTCTGGATGTGCCTCGTGAATTAATAATACGTTTCAAGGCACTGCAGTTTGAAACAACTAACTTCTAGGAAGTATAGTTGTGTGAGCTGACCCTTGACCTGATCCTGTCAGACGACCCCGTGGATGGCATCCGTCAATGGCCCCACCAATTATCATTTTTCGGCCGCAGGGGATAGGGAGCGCGGCTAGCGCAATACCGACACTCCTCTTCCCCTGCAGCCCCACTGCGTCCGCCATCAGATGATGGCGACCCCGTCCAGGCCGCGGAAGGTAGGGGGAAAGCGGCGCACCGCGATACCGGCACTCCTTTCCCGCCGCGGCCTCGAACCCTCGGCCGCGATACCGTATGGGACCTGGGACGCTCCATAAAACATCGCGGCCCGCCTCAGTTGCGCTGTCGCCTGTTACCAAGCTGTGTGAGCTGACCCTAAGTTTCAATATTTTGGATGATAAAACGGTGCCAATATATCTAACAATTAGGAGTAGCGCCGGCCCCTGGCTCTTGATCAGGGTAGAGCGAAATTCTTTCAGCATGATCGACACTTTCACTCCATGTAAATTATACTTTGAATTTGTGTTAATTCAATCCATACCATTCGCCATCTGGCGCCTAGAGGGACTGTTCCTCTTGCTCCAGGTGCTGATTAGGGACTCCAGACTGGTCTACTGGCATTGACAATTTGAATCCTTTAGGTTCAAAACGAACACTTCCCAAAACGTTCAATCTCCCAAAACGTCCACTTCCCGAAATGGTAATTCCCTAAATGTCTATTTCCCATTTCGTTCACTTTCCCAAAACGACCAGTTCCCAAATAGTCCATTTCTCAAAATGGCAACTCCCAAATCGTCTAGTTCACATGAAAACAAGAATCACCTTATAGTCTGGTTTCTTAACAGGGCCACAATGAGTAAATAAAAATGCGTTATGGAGATTAAAATGGTTTATTTGCTTGCTTAACATCTAATAATTCTAAAACAGAAGATAAATAAAAACGACTTTCTTGGGTCATAACACTGAATAAAGGACAACGGGCAAAAAGGTAAAGGCAAACGTGCTCTATTGCATCCAATCCAGCTTTGCCATTTTTGAATAAAACATACGAATTATGCCTGCGCCTGAGATTTTAGGGCTGCGCACGCGCTTGCCTATGGCCCATGCAAAAACATGAAAAACAAACATGTCAAAACATGCATCACGCTAAACGTAAAATCGTATTGTTTATAGTCAGGTAAACATGATCATAAAAAAATGAATCCTCGGATGGTTTTTGATAATCTTTTGCCAGAATCATATGACAAGTGTGTACTTTCATTTCCCACAAGTCTCATCAGTGGAGGCTCCTGGACTACTTTTGCCAATCGTCCTTTGTAAACCAAGGATTTATAACTAACTTTTATATTCATGTTTTTTTTTTTATTTTTGGGTGTAATCGACGATCCTCAACCTTATATGTTTCTTAATATTTTTTTGGGAACAACAATTATTAGAAACTTTAGCTTTATTTTCTGCAATGTCTTATTTATAATATACATTGAAAATTCAATTTGTAGTCTTAACGACTAACAATAATCATGTTACCTGAAGATTTAAAGACGACATTCAGAAATAAAAGACCCCCAGACTCAAGTTTCAATTGTGATTCTTAGGCATGAATCACAATTAAACTTGAGTCTCACCCAGAAATATTTATGTTTTGTTTTGCTTACACTTCATTAGAAGACGCATGTAAATTATTCTTTTTAAAAAGTTAATCGGAGTTATTTCTTTTTTGTGTAGTGTTTTCAGTAACGTGTTGTAAATTATTAAGTCTCGAAAAGGCAACGTGTTAGTCTGGTGTCCTGATATTTCATTTCTTTCCCAATTTTATACAAAAATAAATAAAAATTAGGGTTTTGTGGTATTCGGGCTCGAAGACGTCGATGCCATCCTTCCACTTGATTTGTTGTTCTATGATTATCTTTATATACACTTATTTTATGGGAATATATTGCCATCCACTGTTTCTCAAAATAAGTTTTGAATATCTTCATATCTGTAGTCATTTGTACATTTGCTAATAAGTCTTTCCATGTATTCTGTATGTATTCTGGAGGAAGCATAGGCAATATAGTAATAAGCCTACAAAAATTTCTTTCTGATGTGTTTTTATTCAATTTCATTTTTTTTTAATTTGCGCCAGACAGCACGATTGTAATGGTAGAAGCAACCAGTAATTTTAGCCTCTGGGTATACATTCTGGACAGCATTAAATTGAGCTAGCTCATAGTCACATTTAAAGTGAAGTATTTTTACCCCTAATTTGTTTTTTAATAAATTAAAGAAACGGACGTATGTAGTTTCTCTTTTGTTCGGCAACAAACCATAGAAAACCGGTATAATATTGCTGCAATTTTTGTTGGAATCATCAACGTCAAGATGTACGCTGTAAATCTGATAAAATGGTGGCGGACAGCATCGAAAAGTGCCGTCACCGTAATAAGATCCAAGTTTGTCATTTTTAATGAATTTTCTTGCAATTCGAGAAGCAAATATTAAAATTTTATCTTCAATTCCGTCCTCGCAAACCAGGAAATCGCTTCTTATTGTTTTTGGAATTGTAACTTCTTCTAAACTTTTGAAAACTAGCTTCTCGACATCAAGGAACTTTTTTCGTTCACGATACAAAGCACTTTTAAGTGAAGAAAAAGACGGTATCCAATTTCTGTAGTCTTCATCATCTTCAGACCAAATTGTTTCCCGTATGTTATGTATATTATTCTCAAAAATTTGCTGTACTGGTTCCAAATTCTCGCACACGTCTTTCTTACATTTGTCAATTAACTTAAGTACCTCATTTCGATAACTGTTTGATGCGCAGGTGTGATTAGTCTGCCTCAAAAAATTTGTACGGTCACTATTCAACGTTATGGTTGCAGAGCACGATACACGGTTATCACATCTCCATAAAGACGTGTCGTTTTTATTACGTTTTGCCAAATAATAACGATAGCCATCCAACAACAGACAGTCGTTACCCTTTTGGGTTTTAATTATTGTTAAGTCCATTTTTAATTAGATTTTTTACACGCACCTTACAATGATCAAAAGAACGTTCAACACTATTTTTTTAGCATAAAACCAAACATTAAGTATAATTTGTTTTGCAACTATCCACTTTATACAAATATTAACAATTTTAACTTGCATATACAAATATCTTGAATTTAAAATAGGTTTCCGGTTAAACATTGACTATGTAATTAAGATTTTAGAAAATAATTTAATTCATAAATTGTAAATTTTATGAAGCAAATTGAATATTTTAATGACAATGACGGGGATGTCACAGTCACCTGCAAAAGAGTTTGTAACTGTTGCAGTTAACCATGAAGGAACCAGTAACACTTTGATAAAAAATAAACCTATTTGGGAAGTGGACGTTTTGAGAGTTGACGTTATGAGAAGTGGACTTTTTGGGCATTGTAAATTTGTGGTCGTTTTGGGAAAGCGGACGTAATGGGCAATAGACATTTAAGGAATTACCATTTTGGGAAGTGGACGTTTTGGGAGAGTGAACCTTTTGGGAAGTGTTCGTTTTGAACCTAAAGGATTTGAATATTGCAGTTGCTTCGACCCCTTTGAAATAACGAGATCGCCATCACTTTCCTCACCCTTATTAATGAAACTTTCCTTTTTCTTTGATATGTCATAAAAATTAATCTCACTTTAAATTATATGATGCAGTACAAAATTAAACATTTGTACTATATGTTCTCAGATAAACAAGAAGCCAATCTTGTAGAGTTGGATCGTCGTCTAATGATGGCTGATTATGGCGAGGACTACGTGCCTACTGACATGGGACACCTGCTGAAGTCTGAGTTCACCTTAAACACGAAGTTATCGCCTGATGTCAAGGTAAACGTTGTATATGATAAAGACTCGTTAAAATGCTGGAAATGCTAAGGTCAACAACGCATTGGCGTTTGCATATAACAGTTGCTGATACGAAAACTGCTACTGATAAGTGCAAATTTCGGTCTGATTATCAAGATACAATTAAAAAATATACAACCATGTTCCAAAAAAAAACAAAGTGAAACATAATTTCGGAAGTCTGTGTTCCTGTTTTTCCCTCCGTTTTTGATACAGACTTCCGAAAAAAAAGTTATTACAAGCTTTTTTTTTACTTGCAATTTATGCATGTGTGTGCGGGGTCAAATTTTGCAACTGAATTTTGACTGATTAAGATGAAACTTTGCATAAACATTTAGTTTTAATATAATAAACAGACTTGCGATTGAAGCAACCTCGAGAGATGCCGTTGTTTATTGAAGAGTTCTGTTGTACCTATATCTCTGAAGTTAAATGGGACCACATGAGAAGCACCAGCTTTCAAATAAAAAAAGAATCGTCAAAATCGGTTCACCTAGTAAAAAGTTCTAAGAAGACACACTTAAAAAAAATAGTCAAATTGATAACCTCTTTTTTAAATCTGTTAAAAAACTGAATACAATCGTTATTATTTCAGGCAAAAATAAAGAAGCTAGAAGAAGATTTACCCATATTCGAAGAACCATTGCCAGAAATGACCCACAATGTCTTTGGTCTGGACCATTCTAAGATAATGAACAGGCTCTTAGCTGCTAGGAAGAAGACTCGGGATGCTTGGAGCACCCTGAACACGAATGATGACGTCATATCATATAGAGTGACGCCCGATAAAGTACCTGAGCCTCTTGTTGGCAACCAGAGGAAAGAGCTGGCTGAATTCTTACAGAAGAGACAGGTAAAATCTTACTATATTATAAATGTAAAAGTTTGCATGGATGATTGTGTGTGGCAGTGTGGATGTATGATAACTCAATCACGCCAAAACGACTGAACTGATCTGGATGAAATTTGGCACAGAGATAGATATACATCTACTTTTCATCCCAGTATAATGTTCCCTTGGGATAAGAAAACATTCTCGCGGGCGAAACTGCTGGTACAAGCTAGTTTTTTATAGTTGATAGTCCCCATGGGGTGCGGACGGTGCTACAACAATATTTTACTATCATTGGAGTTAGTTTTGAAGTATTTTTAAGATGTGTGAAAGGAACTTCCAGTTTCTCATCACCTTATACCAGTATACTGCACCCCCCTATCCAGCTTTATTACCAGCTCAAAATTTAAGTTCTGCAGCTTGAGTCAAATGCATAATCTTCTTTCATGAGCATTGTTATTTAAAATCTTGACGATGTTTAGCAATTCATTACAAGATTATTTCAAATTTTGTATAAAAAATTTTAATTAAATTTCTGCTAAGCAATTGCTATGCAATTGCTGTCGATATTTTTATAACCTGTTAGTGCAGCAACAATATTGAATATTGTTTTTTTCTTTAAAAACCAGTTCTTTGGATTCTTCTAGTTCTTGTCGTGATCAAGAGCTTGACTTTTATATTAGTCTTGATTTGAATCTCGTTCATAACTATTATATATATAAAACTCGCCTTAGAAAAGAAAATATAGCAAAAACCATCACGCATTTTCCAGATCGAGCTGAAGCGTCTTCAGAAACGAAAGAAGGACTCTCGCCAAGACTGCCTGCTCGCAGAGACTTTAGAAAGTGCTGAAGACGTGGAAGAGGATGAAGACGATTACGAGGATAGCGATGAGGAGAGCTACACATACTACTCCGGACCCAGGGAGCTATCCGACCTAGTTGATAGACAGCCTCCTTTGTAGCTTAGTGCGTAGATAAATAAATTATTGTAGAATTTATTTATAGTTTGATTTCTGTGTAGATGAATGCGGTTGGATTTGCTTTATTAATTTTGTTCTGATTTGAAAACGTTATATTGTTTATTTAGTGTGGGAAAATTAATAAAGCAAATTCTGACTGTACTTTTAAAATTTGTAGTTAGTATGGATAAATCAGTTATCTTGGTGACGGGGGTGACTCAGTTAGTCAAAATCAGTAGGCCTAAAAGAGCCAAAAGGTAATCAATTTGGAAGGTGAAGCACTGGATATGTAATGTTGTACATTTTGAATACATCAAAATCATGATTCTTTGTAACAATAACAACACATAATGCATACCTACCCATATTGATACATGTTGTCTTAAAAATAACATGACAAATCCTCATGATCCTGCTTCTTGTGTTTTTAGTACGTGGTTCCTCGTTTTCTGAACAGCTTTCTAGACCGTCATACTATTAAATACTGCCAACTAGTCATGTTTTTTTTAATGAAGATTGTTGAGGCGACTGCTAATTTCGTAGACCGTTCGAGCAAGATTTTGCAAGTGTATCGCCAGTGTATTGATCCAGGCCTGTGAAGGGAGCGCGCCGTGTTCCGAGTTTACTTCGAGAGGAACTACGACCAATTACGTCCTCAGAAGGGTACTCCGTATGAGGTCATGCGGGCCAATACCTGGCCAGTGGCAAGTGCTTCAACGCCCAGGTCGAAGGTAGCTGTAGAACCTGTTGTTTTACTTTTAGTCAGTAAATATGACGGACATCTCCGTTCGCCACAGGGCGAAAAGGACATTGTGCTCACCATGAAGAATTGAAAGTTGGAGGGGATTTTATTTAATTATTTTTATTTATGTATTCACACATAATACATACATAAGAAGGGACAGAAAAAAATTCTAATGAAATCTCTTGGCATATTCTGGGAGAGACGAAAGCAAGGGGCACGATAGATAGGGTGGTCAAAAGACATACAAAATGTTTTAAAGAAAAAGAAGAAAAAAAATCAAGGAATGGCAAAATTTAGAACAGAAAACCACTACTTTGAAAGCTGAAAAAAAGAGTGTGTACGATGCTGTGAAGGAAAAAACCAGGAAAACCGTGGCTATAGCGAAATCAAAAGCTCAGGACAAAATATTCGACGCGCTGAATAGTCCAGCAGTGACGTGACTAAAAATTATCATGGTTAGACTGGAAATGGGACTATACAAGTCATATAAATCTGTCCCTTACGCACACTCAAAATAACCTTGCCTAGCTTATGGTCACCCCCCCCCCTCTCCCCCTGTACCGGCTTGCTAGAGCTGGGGAGTAAAAGGCGAGAGATGTTTGTCAGATAAGATGTATTAAAGATGAAGTCTGAATTAATTTTTTTATGATAAAAATAATTAGGATAAGTGGAAGGATTACTTTGAAAAGAGGAATCAGCGACCACACAGCCCCTAGACGCCTAATAACAGGCGAGCGATGTCAGTCAACATTGACTAAAAGATCATATACAGGTCGCGACTCGACAATTTCGATTTAGTAGCGACCACTTCTGTGAGCCGTAAACAATTCCGCGTCAGTCAAAGGAATAAAAAAATTGATGAAATAAATATCATAATGGCCTCTTGTACAATACGTTGGTGTGGTAACAACAGCCAGACTTCGAGTTGCCGAAATTTTTTATAACATTTCATCGATAAGATGTTATTTTTGAGTTCATATTATACTGGTCAAGTTTTTAGGTGTAAACGCCCACCGCATGTTAGCGTCTCTTTCTTTTTAAAGTATTTTTTCGCTATCTCACATCAAATTTAAAAACAAATTTACTAACCAATTACAGAAAACATTTCCAATTCCTACGCGAAGTACTTCGCGTAGGAATTGGAAATGTTTTTATAGTACATACAATCGCGTCAGATTAGCTGCATCTCATCCACAGATATGAATCTATGTTACTAAAAGAGTTATGAATATAAATTTGGATGGATGGAGGAGAGGAAGGCCAAAGAAAAATGGATCGACTGTGTGAGGAGTGATATGAAAGAAGAGTCAGTGATAGCGTTACAGGGGGGACAGGACGGTATCGAAGAAGAAAACGTGTTGCCGACCCCAAGTAGCGTAGGATGTGGTAGGAAGATGGTTGACCAACTGTCATAAAATACAATAAATAAAAAAAATAAAAATAAAAAAAAAATTAAAAAAATTAAACTATTTTGTTACTTCGTGCATCGTAAGTCGTCTAATTTGTATCATTTAACCTTTGCATTTAGTGCAAACCGGACGCTCTCAAACAACTTGGAAGTATATAGAATTTTTAATATTCTTTTAACTTAATTTTTTTTTTTTTTTAAATGAGAGGAAAGCTGCTAAAAGAAAATAGGAAAGTAGTTTAACAGCTGATCACACGGAAATCAAAACAAAACAACGTACATAATTCTGAATTCAAATTAGTATACACGATAAAAACAATTGATGGCATTCGTTTATATTCTCAATCCGCTGATCGCCGAGGGACATTAAGAAAATAGTTAAACTGCACGCACCTTCTTTATCCATACCACTTCGTGTCGTAAGATAGGCCACATGGAAAATAAATTTTATTTAACTTTTGTTGGGCGGTTTCATATTTTTAAGTATTCTCCGAAGTAGTAAGCAAAGTTGTAGGTATAGAAAGGGGGCCGAGGGGTATTACACTATCACATATTGATCATACATAGGATCCTATATAAACGAGACCAAATTATCAAAGACGAAATTGATTAAATATGACTCATAGATTTGTGATCCTAGATAGATATAAGATAGTGTAATACCCCCTATTAAACACCAACCTTCATTATAATAAGGGATAAGGCCTAATCTAAGTTAATACTGAGCGCAACCTGACTTCAGGGTTAAATTAACAGGGGCTTATCTGTAGGTAGTGAACATTGTCTATAGAACTTAGGTACTACGAGGCATGCCTTTTAAGTTCTGTAGTTTCCATATTTCCCGGCAATTTTGAATTTGGAACTGTTCTATATTCGAATGTGTTTAAATTTTGAATCTCAAAACAGTTGAAAGTATTAGCATTAATGCTATTGTTTAGTCACAGCGTCGATTGGAATCTGTCAGGTTACGTACGAAAATGAATCTTTCCAAGGAAAATGTTCGTGCAATAATTTTCTACAACTTTAGCAAGAGGCCTGACACGGCTTCAGTGTTTTGAAGAGCTAACATCTGTGTTCAGTGATGTAGCCCCATGTCTGCGGACTGCCGAACGCTGGTATTTAGAACTCCAGCGGGGACATACTAGTGTTAGTGACAAATCTCGCGAAGGACACACAAAATCCCCCTTCACTAAAGATAACATCATTGCTGTGAGACAACTAATTCTCGAAGATCGTCATGTGACGTATCGAGAGATAGAGGCTCTATTAGGCATCTCAGGGACAACCATTCAGAAGATCTTGCATGAAGCGCTTGGTGTGAGAAAGCTAGTTTGCCGGTGAATACCGCATCTGCTTTCCGACGATCACAAGGCGGCCCGCGTCAGATGGTGTAAGAAAACTCTGCAAAGGTTCAACCGAGGAGAGGCAAATCACATCTACGACATCATCAGTGGTGATGAATCTTGGGTCTATGCCTACGATCCTCATTCCAAACAACAATCTACAATCGGGGTCTTTCAAGACGAGCCAAAGCCGACTAAAGTTGTTCGTTCTCGAAGCACTTCAAAGAAGATGGTGGCCACGTTCGTTGGAAAAACCGGCCATGTTGCGAATATTGCACTTGAAGATCGTAGAACGGTTAACGCGGAGTGGTATACCACAGTTTGTTTACCACAAGTCATCGCCGAACTTCGAAAATCTAACTCAAAGCGACGCATCATCCTGCACCACGACAACGCAAGCTCACACAGCGCTCGTCAAACGATTATTTGAAGCAGGAAAAAGTAGAAATTCTTGACCATCCTCCATACAGTCCTGAACTAAGCCCTAATAACTGGTTTGAGCGAATGGAAAACTTTACTACGTGGTGAATACTTTGAAAAACAATAAAAAGTACTATAAGGTTCTAGTTGTTTTTTTCTTCAAACGATAAAACTTACAAGGCATGCCTCGTACATATTAAATAGTAGCAATAGATGTTACTTTAAGAATTAAAATGCAAATGCTTCTCTTTAGCGCTTATTATGAAATTCTTCTTTTTAAGCGCTTATTACAAAATGCTTCTTTTTAAGCGCTTATTATGAGATGCTTCTCTTTAATGGCTTATTTTGACACGCTTCTCTTGGAGCTCTTCTACTATGACTTGCTTCTCTTTGAACGCTTACTATGACTTGCTTCTCTTTGAACGCTTACTATGACTTGCTTCTCTTTGAACGCTTACTATGACTTGCTTCTCTTTGAACGCTTACTATGACTTGCTTCTCTTTGAACGCTTACTATGACTTGCTTCTCTTTGAACGCTTACTATGACTTGCTTCTCTTTGAACGCTTACTATGACTTGCTTCTCTTTGAACGCTTACTATGACTTGCTTCTCTTTGAACGCTTACTATGACTTGCTTCTCTTTGAACGCTTACTATGACTTGCTTCTCTTTGAACGCTTACTATGACTTGCTTCTCTTTGAACGCTTACTATGACTTGCTTCTCTTTGAACGCTTACTATGACTTGCTTCTCTTTGAACGCTTACTATGACTTGCTTCTCTTTGAACGCTTATTATGTCTTGCTTCTCTTTGAACGCTTACTATGACTTGCTTCTCTTTGAACGCTTATTATGACTTTCTTCTCTTTGAACGCTTACTATGACTTGCTTCTCTTTGAACGCTTCCTGAATGTTCAGTTCGAACATTCTGGAAAACTCCATTCGACACCAACTTTCGAGTAGTATTAGTTCCGATCTCGTTCGATACTAGATGGCGCCGCTAGTTACTACTTTGCCCTATCTTATAACATTATGCTATTCTTTGAGCGCTTATGTTATGCTTCTTCTTTAACGCTTAATCATGCTTCTCCTGGAGCGCTTACTATAACTTGCTACGACTTGCTACTCTTTGAGCGATTATGTTATGCTTCTTCTTGAACGTTTATTAAGTCATGCTTCTTCTCGAACGCTTATGTCATGCTTCTCTTTGAACGCTTATTTCTACTTGACTTCGAATGCGTATTCCAACAACGTCTTTGAACCTATATTCCAACTTACTGTATGTAGAAAAATATTTTATCTTTTTGCTGGATGGTGCGGGTGACCAAGTAACCGGAAAATAAGTACATACATACGAATATCGACGTCTTGGTCATAGCAAAGTCTTGGTCATAGCAAACATATTCTTTTTTGTATAAATGAACATGAAATTTGATTTTTATCACCATTTTTACGTGGTTTTTAATTAAGTATATTTATTTAATGCTTGTATTCCCCGAAGGAGATTAGGCAGAGAGGTGTTCGCAAAAACTGAGATCGTTTTTGCCAAAATTTTATTTTAACACCATCACTTTTTGTTTACCTTATTACTCCTATTAGTTTCAATCAACTGCGCTGTTACGATTCATCAGAATTTTTAGAATTAGTTACACCAATAAAAAATATTAGATGGCACATTGCTAGTACAACTCATGATATCCTGTCTTTAGATTAATACTGACGTGTTCTTCCCCACATGCTTACACGGGTTAGTTTATTATGATTATGCGGCTCGTATCGCCATTAGTATAAAAAATTAAAAACTACACTATATGGATGATTCTTAAGTATAAAATATTATTTTTTTTTTAGTCCGTCAGTTAGATTGTTAAAAATATTGGACATTTTTGCTTTATCAAATCAATAAATATTGACAAAGATAGCCCGGTAAGTGGCTTGCACAAACACGGCGTTGCCCGAGAACCTATTTTCCCAGAGACAATGGGATGAGCCCGTGATGAGCCGCTCTGCGGGGTTGGTACGGAATAAACTTATAAATACGTCCACCAATACTGCTGAGCGTGCCTGCTTGCGGGTGAGTAGGAGTCTGGCCTCTGGCCACAGGCACTATCGTCACTCAACATAGTACTAAGTTGAGTCACAACACCTTCCGAATCGCTACATACCTGCGTTTGTTTGAGCAGTTTGGGGATGAAACATTAGTTCCATGGGGTCCGAGTACTCATCGAATATTTTATGGTATAAGTAAATGGTTATTAGACTCTTTACGAGACCAGAGGGCTGGGCTTTTCTTCGGCCAGAGAATCAGCATTGCTAACCAACGTGGCAATGGTGCGTTCTGGGCACGACACATCGACGAATTTTTTGACGCCCAATGAGTCCTCCCCTTTTTATACGCGTTTATATTTATATATAATATATTATTGATGATAGGCTTGCACTTGACCACTATCTCACCTGATGGTAAGCGATGATGTGGTCGACGATGAAGCACGCTTGCTTGCATATTTATGTATTTTTTGTTTTATTTTATAATATTATTTTTATTGCTATCTGAAAGTAATAGAAAAGTCATTGTCGGATTTATAAGATAGTGTATCAAACTTTAGGAGTAGGGGCTTGTGAGTAAAGTGTACCAAGGCGTGACGTCATGCGAAATCAAAATTTCGATATTTTTTGTTTTTTGGTCTGAGACGACACAAAAGAAAGTGTCCAATTTTTTTTATTAATCTGTCAGAAAGAATAATTTTTAATCATCTTCCCTATTTTATATGCTCATCATCATCATCCTCCTGCTCTTATTTCAACTTAGAGTTCATACTTCAAAGATCTCTATTGCAGTCATTTCAATAGCCACTTCCTTTCTAGCAATATGATGCGTTCACACAATCCATCCATTGTTTATTTGGTCTTCCTCTACTTCTATAACCGTCATGAATACTTAAAACTTTCACGACATGTTCTTGTTTCATTATACGCTCATTCCGTGGCTAAAAGATTAACAAGGCAGCAGTTCGTATCGAAGCAGACTACTCTGGGTGCACCGGATGCACTTAAGTATCGCCATTCGCGAATGATAATGTCACGGATAAGTCCTCTTGACAATGTTCAAGGAACAATTGGCTTAGACAGTATGCAGTCAGCAAAGGGTTAACGGATTTATTGAAATTTTCGGACTCGCAAGCATTACAAAAAGTAAAAAATCATCAATCATCCTGCGCTTATCCCTTGTTACTTGGGGTCGGCGCAACACGTTTTCTTCTTCCATACAAAAAGTAGAAAATGATTTCATTGCTTAAAATGGTTGCTGGAAGAAAGTTGCTGGCCACGATTGATAATTTATATAATATTGTTGGTTTTAGTGATCAAAAATTTACAATTTATGTATTCACTCTTGTCTTATCCCAGAAGTCGAGTGCATAAACTACTCGCTCTTTCAACTTGCATGTAGCAGTTTATTTTACAATATTGTGGCCTGTCCCGTAGAAACCGTACATTGTTTCGACAATAAAAGGCTTTTTTGCTTATAACACTTATCAATATGTAGTGCAGCTTTCTAATGGATTTGGGTCAGTAGGTACTTCCAGAGATAAATTAGGTATCCTTTACCAACATACACAATTTTACCTCATAAGGCAATGTTAACATTCCCTAATGTTAACGCAGTATTGGTTGGTTCAATAGTGATATTCTGGCTGCCCGCTTGGACCCAGAATATCACTAAAGAACCTCCTTTTGGACAGTTTTGTTGGCAAAATATTTTTTTGATTTACATATGCTATTTTAGTTAGTAATTCTAGCTATAAATTTTTCTGTGTAAAAATATTTTTAAACATCTAAGTCGTTTTGGAGGAGTATCCAAAAGCAGTGAAAAAAAGGAAATTAAGAATTAAAAAAACCCGTTTGATTAAGAAATGATCTAAAAGATGTAAAAAGAAGAAAATCATGCTACGCAGTTGGAGGATACTTATTCACGACCTAGCTGACCAAAACCTTGTGTATCCACCGACTGCATAGCATGATTTTCTTCTTGTTTATATCTTTTTTGTTCGCAGCTTAAGCAGTTGGAATGTTCGAATGAATCGAATGGTACTATATTTGTTACCGTTGAATGCCCACGTCTAAAGCCATGTTGATAATCTGAAATGCTTGAATCTACCATTTGTGAAATGATGGGACATAACATTCATTTAAACAGTTTAGGAAACACATGAAAGGATCGATATGGGTCGATAATTAACTGCGCAGGCTGGATAACCTTTCAATCAAAAACCAGATCTGAGAGGATCCGAAGGAAGCTGCAGTGGGCCGACAGGTTACTCCGAAAATTCACGCGTGAGAACCCCAAGACTGGAGAGTGAATGACAGCTCTGTATTGGCGTGAAGCCCTTCAGGCTACCGTGGATGGACACGAGTTGCGTGAATGTTCACGGGTTCCTGCGTCCACGAAGTGGATGCGGGTGCGCAGCATGCAGTATACTGGCCGAGACTTCGTGCAGTTCGTGCACACTCATATAAACGCGCTCCCGTCGCGAGTACGCAATACACGGGGGCGCAGGACTGGTGTGGAATCTGAGTTGAACTGCCGTGCAGGTTGCATGGTTAGGGAGACGACGGCACACACCATCCAACAGTGTCACAGAACACACGGAGGCCGTATTGAACGCCACAACTGCATTGCGGATGTCATTTGCTCCGCCATGTCCGAGAAGGGGTGGAAGACCGTGAAGGAGCCAAAAGTCAGGACCGTGTTGGGCCTCAGAAAGCCTGACATCATCGCCTCCAGGAGTGGTGTGGGGGTAATTGTGGACGCGCAGGTGGTCTCGGGTCAGCGATCACTCGATGAGCTCCATCGTGAGAAACGTAATAAATACGGGAATCACGAGGAGCTTGTCGAGAAAGTCGCAGACATACTAGGACTACCTAGGGCTCGATGAGGGTGTGCTGGCCGGCGTCCCGTCGTTGGCTCTGAGAGGATCCCATGTGAACTGGACGAGATTCAATCGCATGACAACGCGAATTGACTGAGTTGGGGAGCGAGTGGTCGGGCTCCTGTGGTTGCGGGCCGCCGCCGGGCCCAGGGGTCGAAGCTCCCACCAGTGGCTACACTTATTATTTTTATGTATCATATTTCGACCTCGCCAGAGATCCCACCGGCGCAATATCGATAAAAGATGGTGGCAGTAGGGGACGTGGGAGTCCTGTCACAATAATCCATAATGATTACCGTAGTTTTTCACTGGATTGGACGATGGCATCTTGTCGAGCTAGAAATATGGCAACTATTCGAGCCTTCTTCCATTCCCCAGGGAAATCCTTACTTAATAATATTATATATGTGAATGTAAGTTTGTTTGTTACGCTTTCACGCAAAAACTACTGAACCGATCATCATGAAACTTTGTACATATATTCTTGGAGGTATTAGAAGTAACATAGGATACTTTTTACTAAAAAATATTTTTTTAATGGCTTTACTGCGAGCGAAGCCGCGGGTAAAAGCTAATGATTTATAAATCAAATGTTTGGTAATTAGCGCGAATGGTTATTAACCAACTTTCAATATTATAATCGTTATATATAATATTTATAGTCGTTACATATACTAAAGCCTTATTTAAAATTGTGAAACGAACCTAAAGATAATTTTTAAATACCTATTCAACGATAACCCTCTTGATATAGTTCTGAGTGAGACTTCTGATGGTCGCTGTGGTGATCTTTGAGTACTGTCATGTTTTTAGTATCACTCGCACGGTTAAGACGAATCGATTGACGAATCATCTAAATCGGCCCATGCGTTTGGTCTCTTGAACGCCATATACATACATACATAGACTGATAAACACATTACCCTCCTTCGGCAGTCAGGTAAAAATTTCGTGTCGTTTATTTTTTTTTAAAGCAAACTATTAGTTACACGAAAAAACCATGTTTTACAAACAATGTACATGAATCAATAATAAATATATATTTTTCAAACATTTCAACCTAGCCGTTACTAAGGAGAGTATGAGAACTTAAGAAAGTAACCGTTTTACGGCACTAAAACGGTGGTGTTTCTGAATACACATCTTCAGTTTTCAGGGACCACCACCATTTTGACAAATTTTCATCTTTCCGGCTCATTTATAGTCATTGAGAAACTTATCAAAAGCAGAGTTAGTTTCTCCTTTATAACCCTTGAACCCCGTTGCCTGCCTTTAATGAGAGCATCAGTCCCTCGTTCCACCGTTTATTGTAACTTACGAGGGAGCCCGATATTTAGCGGAGGACGTTTCCTGGCTGTTATGATGATGACAATGACATAAATGCCGACGACTCTGTTGATTCATCTGTAATGCACTGGGTATGTTCAACTAAGTGATGGGAGAAGTCTCGTAAGATACCTACTCGTTTTCACCATTTGGGTACGGAACCCTAAAAATGTGCTGTTATATTTTTTCTGTAGCTTCAATGTCCAAAAAATGCCCCAAGAAAAAATAGATTGCCAAGTCTTTACCGATCCTGTAATAAATCCTTAACACTAAACTGTGCCAGTTACTACGAAAGTAAAGCCGCACTATTTCCTTCCTTTGCATAATATACCATTTGGCACCACACCAAAAATTGGCATTCCAAGAATGGCAACAATTTCTTGGTGATTTCATTCCATCGACCATCTTATACTTAACACACTACGTTTTTGTGACGCATCAGAAAGCCACGTGTATCGGTTATCACAAAATCCGATAAGCTTATAGAAAATTTGAAATTGACTCAGTATTTTGCATTCTTCAGCCTATTGTTAGGGACCCATGATCTAGGTGCGTCATAGTCTTCAAATTCAATAGAAACTTTACGGTAGATTTCGAACAATACCGCCTTACTTTATCATCAAATCACTTATCTGCTTCCACGTTTTAAATACCAGAAATTAAGTTATATTAGTTGCTCATACTAGTGTTTTCCAGTGGCTACGCCCGCGTGATAGTCAAAAAGTATCCCACAGGAAAGTCGTATGTATTATATGCGCGCTTGACCATATCAAGATCAGATCTCACCTATTGGTAAGCGATGATGTGGTCGACGGTGAGAAACGCTTGCCTAGAAATAACCTATTCACTCTTGACTTAAAGACTCCTAGACTGTAGCTGTCGGGAAACCCAGAATCCGGCAGGGAATTCCACTCCTTAGCTGTCCGCATAATGAAAGTATTCCCAAAACGTTTTGTGCGTATTGGTGGGATGTCCACCATGTACCGATGACGCATCGCCGTACGTCTGGTAGTCCAACGATGAAACGGGCTAGGTGGAATTAATACGTGCAATTCCAACGCACTCTCCCCGAAATGTAACCGATAAAAAACTGACAAGCTGGCAACTCGGTGACGGTGTTCAAGGTTCTGAAGCCTTCACTTGACCAGTGCCTCATCACCGATGAGTCCCTTGGCCCGCTTTTCGATCGACTCCAGTGCGTCGAGCTGGTATTTGGCAATGGTAACAGTACTCCATGCATGATCGAACTTGCGTTTGATACAAATTGAGGAGCTGTACCTCTGCCACCGGTACACCGGGGCACAGATAATATAATACAAGCATCATGCCTCATCCCATACAAAGAAACCGTGCCACGTAACTAGCGTTTTTATCTGATTATACTGATTATTTTTTGAAAATCGATCGCGTTCGGTTCCGTTCCATGGCGATAGATTGATCACCATCTAATAATCAATCGATATCGATAGATAAAACAAATAATCAGTATAATCAGTACAGAACGTCGGAACAGTTTCTTTGTTTGGGATGAGACACCACTAACCGGGGTAAAAAAGTAGTATATCTTAGGTACACCATGACCTGGATTAAAACTCCAAGCCTTAAAGGTTTGCATTAATTCCAAATATTAACCAAATTCATTCTAATATACAAAATTTTGTATTTATTAACGAAAGAACGAATATAGTAGTAGTAGTTAAGTTTTCGATAGAGGATGATGTAAACATTAGTAACAATCGCCAAGGATAATTAGTTAGAAAGTAGGTAATCAAATAAATATGGAAGAAGTCTTGGCTACTCTACGCCTAATCCGGAAGGAATTAGACGGACAAAAAACGAAAGTGGAGCGAAGGTTACAGAGAACAGAACGGAAAACTTAAAATGATGAGAATACAACATACTCGATGCAAAAGTTAAGGTATGGGAAGAAAAGTATGAAAACTTAAAAATTTGATTAACAAGAACAAAGGTTGACCCTCTTGGAAAAACAGACGAGTAAAAGAAATGTGATGATATTTGGCCTTGGAGAACAAGAGTATCTCTACTAGGACTTAGAAAATGTCGTTATTGATTTCATAACTTCGGTCTTCTGTCAATACAGTTATTGAAAAGCGACATTCAAGAACTAAGAAGAATAGAAAAAAAATCGGATAATCCTCGTCCGATTATATTAACACTCACAACTTTGGGTATAAAAATCGAGAGTTATAAACATAAAAATCTATTTAGGGATACCAACTATTATATAAAAGAAGATTACGCCCATCACATTTTGGAAAAAAGAAGAGAGCTACAAAAACAATTAAAAATAGAATGGGAGAAAGGAAATAAAGCAATTATTGCTTTATTTCCTTTCTCCCATTCTATTTTTTTTTCAAATATTATAAATTGGAAATATATGAAAAAAAAACAGTATGTTTCTATCCCAGTTAACAACAAAAAAAAAACTCCTGTCCGCTTCCCCTCAAGAAAAGCAAATGAGTCAAAGCGATCCAACTCCTAGAACTCAAGTTGACATGAAAAATAAAACAACAATTAATATTAATTTTTACATCTTTTGCTATCCTATGTTCTACAAATAAAAATGTTTGAATTTGAGTTTGAACCCCTTTGGAGTCTCCGCCACCACCGTTATCAAATCGACCTGAAAAATTAGCGAAGCCGGACCTCCTAAATTATGTAATAATTAAAACTTCTACAATTAACCAAACCCATCATAAAAAAAAGGAAACTAACTATCAGACCTGATCAAGACTCCCTCTCAATAAAACAGAAACTGAAAGCAAAGAAAAAGATGAAACAAAACATCTTTCAATCCGGTTGGTCACCGTGAAAGATTATGACCACCCTTCAAAGAATAAAACTTCGATATTAAAAATAAGAGGTAAATGGAAATCCTTGGAGGCCTTCAGACCAAAGGGGTCCATGATAAATACAATAGTTAAAAATATTTAGAATAATTAGAATTTTATACACAAGTAAAAATTCAATTAAATAAATTACATATTAATTAATGAAATTAGATTATATTAAACGAATAAAATATATATTTATATATAGTAAGATTGAAAGTAAATAACAATATACATGGATTAAAAATGAATGTTTGCATTTTTTTTTATAGGAAAAATATTGCAATTGCATGGAATAAAAGGCTTTTTATTTTTGTTTATTTATTTTATAGTTAAGTTTTCAGTCGAGATCGAAACCTGAACATTGTTCGTATAATACGTACATTGATAACTATTTTACAATTCTAACATAATATCACGCCTGTGTATTCCCCAAAGGAGTTGGCAGAAGTGTGTATTATGTACCCCCATATATGCCAGTCATGTTATAAGTTCCATACAATAGAGGGCGACCCTATTGTCATTAACCGGACACATATCTAGACATCTGATTGTTACTGAGAATTTTCTAATGGGAAAGACCGATCCGGGGGTCGAACCCCACGGTTAGCTGTCGCGCTTGCGTCCAATAAGACCGGTGATTTTTCTATGACTGAAAACCATTTCACGTTAGATATCCGAGGAATGGATGAATGGGATTTTTCCATTGGTTTGGGAAAATTGTTAAAAATGCAAATTTTTATTCGGATATGGCGTTGAGAGGGGTGATTTTTCCAGCGCTCAATCATTCAAGACATACTAGCCCTTATAAAAGAACGTATCTAGTCTGAGCAGAGTAAATCAAGCTGGATCAATCAAGTAAGTGCCTACGTCAATCTGTAGGACGCAGTGTCGAAAGTTCGTAACTATTGTAATGCAATTAACTTAAGTACCTACGAGTAGTATTCTTTACTTGCCTAATAATTCGTCCTAATCTAGTAAATGCTTGCTTTTTCTATGCCTCTGATGTCGGCCCCCGAGACTATATATCCCATGTCACAAAACGCATCGACTTCCTGAAACAAAAAGTGATTGCATGGGCAAACCGTATTCGTAGGTACAGGCGGAGAGTGGAGCGATTCACCCAGAATCGTACATTCCAAAGTAATGAAAGGTGGGTTTATCGGGCTTGGGAGCGACCCGACCAAGGTGTGACTGATACGCGCCCGCCGGATGATGACGCTATGTGTTCGTTCTGGCGCAGCATCTGCTCAGTGCCTGTCAGTCACACCGAAGGTGAATGGACTCGGGAGGTCGAACGAGCGTGCGATCCAATACAAGAAATGGGTGCTATCACGACCAGCCTCCAAGATGTAGCCCGTGCAGTCCGTCCGTTGCTGAACTGGAAATCTCCAAGGCCGGACAGACTGCACAACTTCGGGATCAAATGGCTACAAAGATCGCACGCTCGTTTGGCATCTCAGTACCAGGCAGCCTTAGTCTGGTTCGCTACCCAAGTTCCTTACAACAGGAATATCCCACCTGCTCCACAAATCTGGTATCACCGCGGAATCCAAAAATTATAGACCTATTACATGTTTACCAACGGTCTATAAGGTTCTTACATCCATTTTGAGAGATAAAATTAATAAACACAATGACAATAACTCAATCATGTCGGTCTCTCAGAATGGATGAAGGGACAGATCCCACGGTACTATGAGGAGCTACTCCTGATAGATGTGGTCATTAGCCAACAGGTTCGGCGTTCCCGAAAGGATATGTCGACATGTTGGATAGATTATAAGAAGGCCTTTGACTCGGTGCCTCGTACATGGCTCATGGGGGTGCTAGAGTTGTATAAAATAGATACAACTCTACGCACCTCCCTGATGTCCTTTATGGGGCAATGGAGCACAGTCCATCGCTATCCAGGATGTCGAAATATCCAGAGGAATAGCGAACCTGTATGGATCGAGCGAGGTATATTCCAGGGCGATAGTTTGAGTCCACTTTGGTTTTGCCTTGCCCTGAATCCTCTAAGCATGCTGCTGGAGAATTCAGGACTGGGCTCAAAGTCAAATGTATTTATTTCGACTAGGCCATTAAAGTTCCCCTAGTCGACGGCACGAACTATTTTGTGCGCGAGAAATGCATGCTATGCCATCCGACAACACGTGCGAAAGAGATAGATGCTGTGATGAGCAGTAAGAAGCTAGTTCGCGTACGAATTAGCACTTTTGCAAATTTTGTATAGAAATGGATGATAATTTAGGACGAAAACAAGCGCGCGAAATTTTATAAACAGACCTTTGGAAGTCTAAACTCCATTAGACGTTTAAATTAGCCCATTTTACTACCCGTTCAACCGATCTTGACTTCTATTGCGTTGGTGATACGACAAATGGTACCTGTAGTAATCAGTTGGTTTTGGTAACAGGTTTATGCTTTTTATGTCATCCTTATGTTCACGGGATAGAACTCAAAATCGGTTGAACGGACTGTAAAAAGGTTTGGAAACATGTCTAATTTTATTTCAAATGGAGTATAGATATCATGGAAAAACGACTAAATGTATATTTAAAAAATAAAATTATTTGAATTGTTGAATTACTAATCTATCCCTGTATGGAGGCCGTTTCGCAATTTTCCTTCTTCTTATGGTATTTATTTCCGCCCAAAGATGCGTTAAAATTAGTGTTGAAATGTGGAACTTTCGACGCTCATAAGTTTCAAATATTTATGTTTTTTACTTTTTTCGTTCAATACATGGCTGACATGCAGACAGGGATGATGAGACAAATTGATATCATTTTTTATTTTGAACGTACATCGATGTACATCGTCAAACAGTGGAGTAATCGCCAGACTACGTTTGTATGGATGAATGATCGACTAGTGTGACCTTAAGCGGCACTTTCGAACGTTAACAATAAAATTTACAATTTATAAAAATGGATTCTACCGTGCATTCGGCAAATAGCTTGTTGGCTATCGGTTGAAGAGAGGTGGTCAGGTTATATCTCACCTCCTTTACATAGATGACCTGAAGCTCTTTGCCCCCTGCAGCTGAAGATTGCTATCTTCAGCTGATGGAGCTACTGAAGGTAACTTAAACATTTAGTAGCGCCATCAGGATAGAGTTTGGTGTGGACAAATCTGCGGTCATGTAAAGCGAGGGGAAATTTTGGAATCCGTAGTAATTCAACTCGCGGATTCATAAATCTGAGACCCCTCTCTCCAAACGAAACCTATAAGTATTTGGGTATATCATAAGCGTTAGGTATCAGCACTACTGACATGAAGCAATCGTTGAAGGAACACTTCTTTGGCCGCCTAAAGAAGGTATTCAATAGCCTTATTTCGGGTGGAAACAAGGTGCGTGCCTTCAACGGTTGGGTCATGCCGGTATTGATGTACTCTTTCGGCATACTCAAACGGAACTTGACGCCCTGGATAGGCGGGTCAGTACAATGCTGACTGCATATCGAATGCATCACCCACAATCGTCGGTCATGAGATTGTATATCCCTCGGAAGTGTGGAGGCCGAGGCTTTTTATATGCTAGAAACCTCCACAACCGCGAGATATGCAATCTCAGGGAATATTTTCTACACACTTATGTGGGTATGCATCGAGACGTAGAACTGGTGCAAGCCTGTAGTGCTTGACACTAACGACCGCAGAGAGGTATGGCAGAGTAAGGAGCTTCACGGACGCTTTTGCCGGGCCCTACATGGGCTTGATGTAGACCAATAAGCGTCCGTAGCCTGACTGCGTTTCGGTGACCTCTTTGGGGAAACCGAAGGTTTAGTCTGTGCAATTATGGACGAAGTTATCATGACGAATAACTACCGGAGATTTATTGTGAAGGATGACACGGTTGACATCTGTCGGGCATGTCACCGCCCGGGTGAATTGATCCGCCATATTATCTCGAGTTGTTCTCGGCTAGCTTACGAAGAGTACTTGCATAGGCATAACCTTGTAGCTAGGATTATCCATAAGCAACTTGTCTGAAATACACTCTTGAGGCATCGAAGGTACCGCACTACAGGTATGTGCCCGACCCACTTCTCGGAAATGGCAATATCACATAGTACTGGGATCGGTCCATCATAACTGCCAGGACTATTGTAGCCAATAAGCCTGATATTGTGGTGGTGGACCGAATCGAAAGGCGTGCAATGATTGTTGACATTACCGTCCCGGAAACGAAACGATTACGGAAACCTCGTGAAAGCCGAGAAAGATAAGCAAATCAAGTATATTGACTTGGCTCGCGAGGTTGTCGACATGTGGGATGTAGACTCGGCGATCATTGTACCGATAGTCTTGTTAATAGCCACGAGCCTCGATCAACACCTTAGGAGGCTCTCGTTAGGCGGCTGGGTCAAGGGCCTGATCCAGAAAGCAGTACTACTTGACCGGCTCGTATTGTTAGGAGGTTCCTCTCTCCGGTGCCCTGACCTGTAGCTTGGACCCTGTTCCCGATACCGGTGGGCCCCTATTTTTATATTTTTAAATGTTTTTTATTTAGTTTTTTTTTTAAGAAGTAATTAAAAATGTATACAATATGAAAATAAATAAACGATGTATAATCTTATATATAAAATTCTCGTGTCACAATGTTAGTTACCTTACTCCTCCGAAACGGCTTTACTGATTTTTACTAAATTTTATATGCATATTCAGTAGGTCTGAGAATCGGCTACTATCTATTTTTCATACCCGTAAGTGATAAGGGTTATTCACCCTTAACATTATTTTTTTAATTTTTGGCAAAAAAAAATGTTTTTATTTTTCTATTATGTGGCATTAAAAAATACATACAACCCTAAATTTTTACCCTTTTATCACCGACCCCTATTTTTTAATAGCCATTTTAGTAATTTAATCATTTTTCATCCCGCTCGATAACTGATCAATTATCGTCTTTTAAATAATATAATGCAGGGTAATGGGTAGGGTGGGTAGGGTAGGGTAGGGTAGTTAGGGTAGGGTAGACAGGATATGGTAGGTAGGGTAGGGAAGATAAGGTATGGTAGGTAGGGTAGGTGGGTAGAGTAGGTATGGTAGGTAGGGTAGGTATGGTAGGTAGGTAGCCAATTGACGGGAGCGAAGCCCCGGGGGTCAGCTAGTATAATACATATTTATCCGAAAATTCGAAGACATGTTACATCCACCAACCCGCA
This sequence comes from Orthosia gracilis, assembly GCA_947562075.1. Classification (NCBI taxonomy): domain Eukaryota; kingdom Metazoa; phylum Arthropoda; class Insecta; order Lepidoptera; family Noctuidae; genus Orthosia; species Orthosia gracilis. The sequence goes on from OX387273.1 coordinate 30,890,472, forward strand.
TTGGGCCTGCGTGGTGGATTAAAGTCCATTACCCCTCTCACGGAGAGGATGCCTAGGCCCCAGCAGTGGGAACATTATAAGGCTGATGATGATGTTGATATTCATCAGGATTTTGGGCCTATTTATAAATATGTAACGGAACTGTTCAGCAAATGATTAGCAGAAAATATAACATTGGTACCTAAATGCATATTACAACTATATTTAACAAAAAAACTTGCTGCTAAGTGGATGTTGCGGTAAGATTGTCGCTGAAGTTTCGATTCGATGGCCGGCTCAAGCAGTCAGGCTGAAAATAAAGTGTATAATCTATAATCTTATCTTAAGAAAAACTAAGATATTTTAGGGTAGTTTCCCCTCCATGAATTAGGTTCGGTCGTTCTTTCAACCTCTGATGCAACCCGTAATTTTACCCGACTGCCGAAGGAGGGTAATATGTTTATCAGTCTATGTATATTTATGTTTGTTCCTATGTGGCGTTCTAGAGACCAAACGCGTTGGCCGATTTTGATGATTCTTACGTCAATCGATTCGTTTTAGCCCTGCGAGTGTCACTGGCTACATGAAAATTGGAAAATAGAAAAATGGCGGATTTTGGGCGCCATAATTGTGAGAGCCTAAATTGTTTTTTTCATCCAAGCCCATCGTGTGGTGTATCAAAATAAAGGGTTTTAAGAGGTGATTACAAAAATATATTACTCTTATGTTTAAATGTACCTAATTCAAAAAAATATTAACTAAAAAGTTGTAAATAATAAAAATATTTAAAAATAACAAAAAACACGACTGCTTAAAAAGCGAACTAAAAATAAGTAAACAAGAAGAAAATCATGCTGTGCAGTCGGAGGATACATTTGGTTTTGCTCAGCCAGCTCGCGCATATGTATTGTACAGTACATGTACAGTCGGGTTTTTTGTTATTTTTAAATATATTTTTTATTAAAAGTCTAGTCTATACTCAGTGTGATAACAACTGAACCATTATGTGAAGCAATTTTGGCGATTTCTCTCCCCTTGGTGAGATTTCGTGAGATTTTGCTTGAACCCCTCCCACCAAACCACCCCACCTCCCACCAACTCACGTGAGATTTTACAAAATGCATATTTTAATGTAAAAAAGTTAATCTGAGCTTGATTTATTGATTACAAGAGTTTTATAAAAAAAAAATGTACATAATTTTTATTATTTATGACTAGTATTTAATTTTTCTAATAACGTTGCATAGAATCACTTACTTTTACGTAAAATATAAATATTCACTTTAATACAGTTCACGGAGACTCACGTATGGTCTCAAGAGTGCCTTACTGTAATTTTGTATTTTTAGTAAAATCATCTGCTCCTCCAACCTCGCACTAATTTAGCTATTCTAACCCGTTGTCGGTTGCTCACAGAAGCTCAGTACCTCGACGAGTGACAATCCGTGAGAGTTGCACTTTGTGCGCTGGTGCAGCTGGTTCACTATGGACCGCACGCCGGTGTTCTGCGACTCTTGTGATACATGAAAAGTAGATACCGCTTGTACTTCAGCATCTCTTTTCAAGATCACCACATACACTTGGACAATAGAGCATGCTGATAAAGGCATGCAACGGTCTAGTTTACTCGCAATTTTACACTGTTTCTTGTGGGAAAAAAATAAGTGATATTTGTCCTCTCCCCCACGTGCGATTTGCCTCACGTAAATAATAAATGTGCCCTTATCTATCTATACATATAAATAAAATTGGAGTTTCTGTTTGTAATATTGAAATAACCGTTTTTTACTACATGTATATGAATATATAAACGGTACATACACAAAAATAACATTTTTTACAATTTTTGTCTGTCTGTCTGTCTGTCTGTTTGTTCCGGCTAATCTCTGAAATGGCTGGACCGATTTTGACGAGACTTTTATTGGCAGGTAGCTGATGTAATAAGGAGTAGCTTAGGCTACGTTTATTTTAGAAAAAATCTTTTATTTTAGAAATTTGTTAGGCAGAACGAAGTTCGCCGGGTCAGCTAGTTAACTATAAGAAGCTTAGATAGCTTTGGGTGGTGAATAATGGTGATAGTGATAATTAAGTACTTAATAATAAAAAATTTATTTGTTTTGACAAATGATACTCTGTATTGTAATGCATATATAATATTTATCATAATTACAATGTTTACGTTTTCATCGCCGAAGGTCGCGTTGATAAAATTAACAACCTCATTTTATCACATAAACAATGCGTTTATAACATTTTCAATAAAACAAAGGCGAAGCAGTCCACATGCATATCGTACCGACTGTACTTAGTATATCAACCGATATATGACTTGAATAAACAATGAAAATATTTGCTTTTATTGGACTCACTTTATCAACGTTAATCAACAGGTTGTCTTTTGACTCATGTATGCTGTCTAACGAGGGTAGTTGTACTCGGAACATTTTGTTAATGCTAGCTTCGTCTACGTCTGTTCCTGCCTAGCCACGAATGCACGCTACACATTGGTCGGCCACGGCCGCTCAATAGCACCGACATATATGCAACTTTACTCGCAATAAATTACAATATCGATCTCGTTGCCAAGTCACGTTCAGGGTGTACCTACAGTTTCGGGAGGTGTCGACTCGAGGCTACAGCGCGCCTATTTCGTGGCCCTGTACATAACTAATATAGCTTTTTATATCAACCTCCGTGCAATAAAGTTAATCCAGGTCCTGTGTAGTGTAATATCGGGTGGGGGGCTGCGGGGGGGTAAACCGGCCGGCGCGGTGGCCACCTGTCGCCGCGCGGTGGCGCGCGTGTGCCCCCCGCCGCACCCCTCGCCCCGGTCCCCGCCCGCGCCCCTGCACCCTCGACGCCGCTGCGCGCGCTTCTCCCTTCTCTCGAATCATTCGTTTCGCGACGCGTAGACTTGCCGGCCGGCCTCCGTTGCACTCGCCCGGGCTCATTCTCATTCCCATCGCGTCCGCTAGCCGCATCGCTCCGATCGCACCACCTCGCCGAACACCTCGCCATCATGACGGAGAGCACAGAAACCGCTGCGGCAGCTGCCCCTGAAAAGACCCCCACTGAGAATGGAACTACCGAGACCCCGCCCGAAGAGACACCAGAAAAGGCAACTGAAGAAAAAGAAAAGGAGACTCCTCCACCCAAGGAGATGCGCGCTGTCGTCCTCACCGGCTTTGGCGGACTTAAAACTGTCAAGATTCTGAAAAAGCCAGAGCCCACGGTCGGAGAAGGCGAGGTCCTGATTCGAGTGAAGGCATGGTGAGTACTTTTTGCACAGCCCTTAAAATAAATTTTAACAATTGAAAATTTTAAGTTTCTTATAAGAAATAAAGATTCCCAACCGTACACTTTGACAGATCAAAAGACGTTGCGTTTGAATATTTCTTCCGACCCTAGATTTTTTTTTTCGTTTCCATTTAGTTGTGAAATAATAAGTGGCTGCAAATGATCATTGTTAATCTACAATCATGTTGGTCTTGAAGAACTTGTAATGATTTACACCCTATTGTTTTTTTCTATCGTGACGATATTTTGGATAGGCCGGTGTTCGTCGAGTAGTGTACCCACTTAGCCGGTGTCTGCGCGGACGGGTCCCGTTCGGCCGTCGCTCGCCGCGTCTCGGGCTCTCGGCTGCCTCATTAACATCTGCCTCCGTCGAGATGCACAGCTCATGCCCGACCGATTGAAATTTCTGCACGCACACTGGCACCCATTCCCGATCGCGCGACGCGCCCTAAGCGGATTTACACTTCGTCGCCCGCCCGCCGTCGATGCGACGACCAACTATTATATTTATGTGCTTGTTTTAGCCTCTCTCTTACTTGATGTTCAATATGTTTACATAGCCGTGTTATTTCATTCGATTTCGCCAGATTATTTATTCAATAGGCTATGGAAATTTGTTTTCAATCGGCATCGGAATAACTGCATGCATGTGCGCATCGGAGCGCGTCGCTGCGTGGACGCTGCGTCGCCGACGGTTGTAACAAATTAATGTTATATTGTCATTCGAAGCCCGAGCGAGCCGAGTTCGTGCGAAAGGGAGTTGAGCGCCTACTGACATTGTTCTTTGTTCGTTTTTATCGCTCCACTGCTTCAGATAATGCAACGGACGAGTCGCGTCAACGTGCTACTTGCAACCGCGACACATGAGTTATCTGCCACTTTTCTCGTTAACGTTAACTGCTTCGTTAGAGGCTTAACAAAACACTCACTTAACTGTGAAGTATTTGTTTCGTTACACCACAAACGTTTAGTAATGAATGAGATACTTTTTTGTGAGAGGTTACTTTGGGATAAGGGCAGACGTTCAAGGGCTTAGTATGTTTGATAAGGCAGGCAGTTTATTCTTTTTTTGCTTGCTCCAAATACTATCAGGAATTTTATCAAGAATTGATAATACTAACTCTAGGATTCTAAGAAGGAATTTGGGTAGGATTCGAACTTTGTAAAGAAGTTCTTAGGGCTGCAATCGTTTTGTCTTTTGTGTGTCATTGTCTTAGGACATGTGCAAAAATAGAAGGCTTTGAATTGAAGTCAGGTCATGGTATACGAGAAATAATTTTATTTTTTTAGTTTATTTTACTTTATTGGAACATAAACAGTAACATATTACAATATAAGTGCGACATAATAAGATTTAAGACTAGGTAAACGTGTAACCCATATCTAACGGATTTAATTGTCCGCGAAATAATGGTTTATAGATACATTTTATGCGTGCGTTGATATTAAAGGAAATTAAGGAGTACTCGTACGTATTTTTATATAGTGGATATAAATTAATTGTTAGTACTAGTAACAATGTGCAATAGAATGGTACGGCTACGGAGGCGTACAACTTGGGCAAGGGAGGAATGGAGGCGAGGTGTGTAGGTGCAGCGCGAGGTGCGAGGCAGGCCGGCCAGGGCGCATCCCCGCGCGTGCTAAATATAGCGCGCTTATCGTCGACTTACTATGTAAATGACCGCGACATAGCCGACGCCATCTGCCGCAAAAATATTAACTGACTGGTTGAGTGCCGGACCGGTACCAGTACAAGTTTGTTCTCTAGCTTTGAACCGCAAAAACGTGTGAGTTCCGCCTACATGGCGAGCGAACAATCCTGAAGTGTCTGCTGTCTTGCGACTCTGGGTCATTCCTATATTTGAGAATTTGCGAATAAATCGGTCATCTAAACTGATTACCAGAGAAAAGTGCATATCTTCTGCTGGAACAATCAGCGGAGGAGAATCCAGGTTCCTCTTAAAGTTTTACCTTTTTCAAATTTCCCAGAACTTTAAAAAAAATGTTAAATAAATATTATTATAAGGGATACTTGGCAAAAGAATGACAAATAACAAAAAAAAAACATAAAATATACATCCGAAGAAATGTACAAGGACATTACAAATACAGAAAACAATTGATTACTAGTAAATCAGTATCGGACCAAAGCTTTGAAACCGCAAGGTTCTCGGCAAACTGAATGCTCTCTAGAGTCCAGTGCGATTTGATACCAAACTCGTTTCACGGATGACGGAGGTCCAATTTCTACATTCCTTGTTAACGTCGTATCTTCGAAACCGTTTGAGTTCGTTGCAATTACAACGGATTTAATTGTACGAGGACTTTTAATCTACTTCATGTAAAGAAACGTACATCTATACTATCATACTTACTAATATTATAAATGTGAATGTAAGTTTGTTTGTTACGCTTTCACGCAAAAACTATTGAACCGATCATCATGAACTTTGTACATATATTATTGGAGGTATTAGAAGTAACATAGGACAAAGCTTGTAATAAATAAAATTACAGTAGTAGGACTGTAGCTTCTGAAGAAGGGCTAAACCCATCATAAATCACGTTGATAGAAAACCCACCAATGGGTATCAAAAACTTTGTTCGACGTCACGCGCAGACATATTAATTTTATTTATGTCTGATACTAGCTGGGTTCCGAACTTTAAAAAAGTTGTACCATTATAAGGTACCTATGTCAGAGTGTGTTGAACCGCAATTAAGGAGTCGTTATATTACATCAGTAGTTTAAAACTATACCTGTATTAAAGTCACGCATTCGTCGCTCGCTAGGGTACCATAAGTAAGGTCCGAAGAGACATCCCATTTAAATTGGATTAAATTATCAATACATTGTATAATAAATCTGAAAAAAATCATTTTTGTACATCGAAAATATTTCCAAAAAATATAGCCAGGTGTTTAAGGATAACCAACAGAACCTATTTCCAGTATTTTTGGCATTTTTGTCTGTTTATCTGGTTATCTGTTTGTCAGTTTATTTGTGCACGCATCACGTAAAATGTACGAAACCAGTGTAAATAACTTTTATACAGAAAAATAGTGCGTACTTTGAAGTATTATTTAGTTTTTGTTTTTTTTTTTTTTTATTTATTTGTTATAGGCTCGCGCGCGTTTCATCGCAATCTGTTCACTCTATCAAAAGTTGATGAATTTAAAGTGTTCAAGAAGAAAAATTATCACAACACACGCAATTCAGATATTCTGACAGTTTAACTCGATATTCGATAGATGGCGTTGTGCATTTGAAGTCTTTTTCTGAATGGCGGTGTCAAGATTCTCCGTAAAAAATGATGATACTAGAAAAAAAAATGGTAGGCAGGAAGATAAGTAGGGTAGGGTAGACAGTCAGTTGACGGGAGCAAAGCCGCGGGCACAGCTAGTGATAAATATTTACCAAAGCTATAAATAAGCTGTAAATTTTTAACAAGTGTGATTTGGTTTACACGGGGTAGGGTACCTACCTCAATATTTGCTTATGTCGCGGAAATCCCTTGACAAAAGCTGAGTTCAAATTTTCAAAATTAATAATGATGTTGTTTTTTTAATTCTCCAGAAGTTTGACAAGTTTGCCGTACACAAAAATTAAGCAGCGGTCAAAAATAAATGATACGTAACAATATATGGAATCATGAAATCCATATTATTATGATACGGACGTGAGTGGGTTCGTTGTCTACAGGGATCGCTTTCGAGTAGCCGCCTTTTCGGCTAATATGTTTTGTAAGACTTCATAAGAGGGATCCAATGAATAACGCGTCATTATTTTCAATTAGGTCAAGCCCGCGTCAGTAAGAGATGTCTTCCAAGAACAATGGTTGTACTCACGCCTCGGATAAGTGGCTTTCTTTTTATATGGAGAGTTCTTAATTGTATGTGGAGATGATGGGAAATGTGATGGCTGGACTTTTGTTTTTTGTTGCATCCATATGCTCGGGGCGTCTGGCCTACATCATTTCGAACACGAGTTTATTTTGGTGTCAGGGATATCGTAAATATCAAGGATTCCACTGTGTACTTATCAGTACAAGATCGTTGTACTTTTTGTATCGAAAGTGCAGTGTTAATTGCTCACATCCTTTCCTTTGTTGGCGTATCAATTTAAAGCCTAAAAATAACATCTGCCCCTCGAGTACAGGGGCCGGGCTCTATGGTATAAAGTGCAGTATTGTGCATTTTAATGGGCTCTGAAGCCGCATAAGATGGGAGAGATGAATTTGTTTATTACCCTCTTCCTTATTGAGAGCGTCTGCACGAGATAGCTCTCTTCCTATGAGTCACTAGAAAGTTATGTTCTTGAGCTAACTCGATTCAAATAACTTGCTGTGGTACCTGACTGGGACCGAGTGGGTGGATTCGCTTGCGATTCAGTACCGTACTGGACACTATGGCTTGTTTGTGTGTATCGTTTGATACCCCTGCCTCCAGTCGTCTGCCTTCAGGTTTAACAACTCTCTTGTATTAAATAAACTGAGAAGGTTATTTTCATTTCTTTTAACTTTTTAAGTTAAAATATAAAAGCTCAATTTATTGTTATTATGCACCCATTGATGTCAATTTGATATTGGGGGTATATTGTGTTCTTTTATTAAGTTGTTATTCATCATAAATGGTGGCATTTCCAATTGATCATTGCATTCAATGCCCTTATAATTCATTAATCTCTATTAACTTGCCATTGGTTCCTGATCCTGCACTGTTTCAGTAATTTAAACTGTAACCTACCTAACTCGTAGGTACGTTCAACAATACAAAGTATATATAATTTGTGGTATAATAATAACAACGCCTAATAATATATTCGTATTTTTATAATAACATGTTATCGTTAGCATGACCTGTGGGATACGGTCCATCCATCAATCAAACATGTTGAGAGACAGGGTTGCTACACGTGCACGTTAAAGCTTCACATCGAGCTAATCCTTCAATAGTTTGTTGTTTTAACATTATTTCATTTGCTGAATAATTAGTGTGTATGAGTGCTGCGATGCGTCACTACCTTATGCCCGTATTTCTTGCACAGCCAACTTAAACAGATGAGTCAGAGCAAGTTAGGCTATCGTGACTGACTCACCTAACAACATAAATACGGCATCAACAACGATAGCCGTGATTTGTAGCTGATCCCTTCAATTAGGGCACTTGATGCAACTAACAATTTTGACCTTTACCAGGTTCTAGCCAATTCTAGCGTACTATCAACCTCTTGATAGAAGTGTTGAACGAACTATTGTATAATTGTTCTCCCATTGAAAGTAGGTACATAATAGATGTGTCTTTAGTTTTGAACAAGGATAATGGTTAACTAATATAATCCCATTAAGTATATGGAATTGGCATTTATATAATAGTGCTATCCTCGGTAGTATGTAGTGTATAGGTATTTCAGACAAGGAAAAGCATCAAATCAGAGCAAAATGTAGCAAACAATGTTATTAATACCCACATTTTACCTGGTTTGAAAAATTCCTGTTTTGCTTTCGATTTTGTGAACGCGGAAGTTACTTGAGTGGTGCACGTATGTATGTTCGGCGCTGGCCATTATATTCATATTACTCGAAAAGTTGTGCTTGTCGGAAGCTGTAGCTGTAACATATGCTGTCTCTATAAAATCCATCGTCGGACAGCAGATGCGGCAGGCGGGGTCACGCCGGCCCAGCCGCCGCCGCCCGCGGGCACATTGTTCGCGGAGTCAACGAACTTACGAAAATGCTCCTTCGCTTATTGTGCCCATAATCGAAACAAGTCGCTACTGTATATGGTAGTAAACACGTCGCATACTTTCATCTTTTTTGACAAATAAAACACTCGTGACAAGTTATACAACTCCAGAACATTCGGAAAGCTTTTCTGGAAGCTACAATCTTCATGAATGCCATAATGGATCTTAATCTGTAATCAATCTTGTGGCGAGAAAGTTTCACCTCCTTGGTATCCATAATTTTGCCGTCGAAGTGAATATGCCTACATCAGTCTCGTTATTTATCACATTTTCTATCCATTAAGATCTCAATAGCCGTTGCTTAGTTCTAGATTGCTTAGCAAATTGAATTGGAAAATCCCGTGACTCGATTCTGCATGAAAAGGGGTGTGGTTGCGTTATACCCGGGTGTCGGCTAGGTGGTGTGCGTCGGGCTCGGGGGTGTACGGAGGGTGCGGGGGTGAGGGTTGCGAGTGCTTCTGTAATGTCTGGCGAGCCCGGGGCCGGGGGCACGGGGTGTGCGCTGGATCAATACGGCGCGTCCCCTACCGCGCCATGCCGCCCGACCGCCCGACCAATCTCCGCAGGCCCTACGTCTTTCGACGCCGGTGCTTGTTTTTTTATAGCTCCCATTAACCATGCTCTTCGATAAATGAATAAAAGCATGTGTTGGTATTTTTTCTAACCACGACTAGCGGTACTATAGTGTTCTTATTTTGACTTATTTGACGATTACTGTTCTCGCAGTCGTCTTTTTTCAACATCTACGATTTTTTGTTCACACGTGACGAACCATAAACTAGAATAAGATTTTAATGCAGGCTACTCGCAGAGTTATTCAGAGTTATTAACATCGATTCAAAATAAGGACACAAAAAAAAAAACAATTCCCGCGACTTGAACTCCCCCATGGTTACCCTAATCCTTTCGTTAGTGACCTTAACCTAAAGATTTTTAAATTATTGGTATCTCATGCACAATAAATTTGAAGCCAATAAATCAGTTTTTAGTAGACAGACAGTGTCAACGTATTATCGAAATTGTGAAAAACTGGGCAAAACGCATATTTGTAATGTTATTTTTTCCCAAAAACAATAGACCAAGAGGAGTTTGAGTTAGAGGTAGCTCCATAGTAATCTGCTCAAAGCCAGTGGGCCGTGGGTACATCGCCGACGTGTTTAGAGTACAAATTCCTGTAGCGGAGTCGTTGCGGATCTATATTTAGTTAGGCAGCAGTAAGGGCACCCTCGTACAGAATCGACGCACGCCCTAATATGCTTCGTTCCAACACCTTTTTGCTTGCCGACTTTCGGTTCGGCCACTATATGATATTCCGTTTATTACCGTACGCGCGACGCGTCACGCTGTGTAGATGACTTTTTTGCCGACCCGCATATGTTCCATATGAGGGTCTGCTACATTGATTCCAGTTATTATAGCTTTGTTAAAAGTTTTACGGTAACCGTAATGTGGGAGGCTCGGTTTGTTTGATTTTACTTTCATGTAACATTTATTTTTATATGAATGCGGGGTTTCTTTCTTCGGCATTTAAGCGATTTTTGGTTAAGAATCAGTTGGTTCGCAATACTTATGAATTTGTAAATGCCAGCGAGGGTTGGCCGACGCAACAAGTTTTATTAGTCACATCCGAAAAACGTCTGCTATTTGAACTTGAAGTTTGTTTGTTTTCTTTATCGTTTGATCTTAGGATAACAAGGAAGAAGATATTTTTATCGAATAAGACATACTTCTTGGAAAGCTATTGTAGAAAGTAGATAACAAACAGATAAGACCAAGATGGACACAATCTTCTGGCTGGACATGAATATTTAGATATCGTAGTTGTCTGATAAACTCTCTCATCGGCTATTGCAATAAAATGAGTCTTTACAAATAAATAAGCACGTATAAGCTCCTTTACACCGAAGCGAAAGCCAACTTTCGCTCACGTAGATTTTCTGTAGCTCCGATGAAAATTACCTATCCGAGCTTTAACAGTAGGTGCGAAGCGAAGTTAGTTGGAAGCACAAAATCGAGAGCTATTATCAGAAATTGAGTAACACGCGTTTTGAAAGCGATAATTGTAGTTCTGAATCGAATTCTTGTCGGTTTTATAGAGCACGGCAGTGCGTGGCTAATGTGTGTGATGTGGGCAACAATTTATGAAATGGATGCTACGAGTAAGTACAGACCGGAGGAACGGCTTAATGACGGCTCAATTGAAATTATTTAGTCACCCTAAAGTTAAAACGTTGGACGTTCAGCCATCTGCGGAATGCATGTTCACTTCCTGAGTCGACAATTAAAGCCGATGACTGACGGACGGACCGAAACATCATCGTTGACATGGTTCACCATTAGCATCATGTATGACTAATGAGGTTGCAACTACTCGCACATTACAATCAGACCCGTCCACCATGAACATCGTGTAATTTTATGCAAGACAGATTTTTTAATTTATTTATGCATAGTTTTATTTGCGGTTTTTGTATAATTTCATTAAAACTGAGTGTAACATTGGAATTCTATGTTAAGTAAATATTTCCTTTGTCGATTAGCATTTACTAGGCTGTTTGTTAACGATCTGTAAGTCAAAGCGATTTGCCAACAAACATCACACATGTTAGTCATGTTGCGGTCATGTTTCAATATGTTTCAAATATACGAACAGATTTCAGGGCAAACAGTGAAGACTGAAATGCATGTGAGAGAGAAAGCGTTCCAAATTCAAAATGTGCATTTCGCTTCAGCAAATCCTGCGGTTTCAACGAACTTTCTCTCATTAATGTATGTGAGACTGTTTAAAAACGAAAAGCAAACATTAATTAGAACTGTCATTTAAACTCATTTTGGGGTGCATCTATTCTATCATGGTAACATTATCACCATCAGTTAATTACGGCCGTAATAGTAAAGCGGGTGTCACACGCGGCTGGCTGGCATTCTCGTCATCGTCACTGATCGGAAGTCGATAGCTTCGTCACGCGTGTCATGGAATCATGGTGTATTCATTCTGGTCAGCGTCAGGGCCCGCTAGCCGGATATGAACGCTTTTTTGAACCACCTCAATTATTCCTTCCGAGCCTTTGATAAGCCATACGCCTCCACCATGTCGTTTTGCAGTTATTTGGACGCATTGCTTTGTTGTCTATGATTTTTATTTCTTCGCCAAGTATGGCCATGTTTTTGTCTGCGTTTTGATGTACATAATAAGGACTATCTTTGCCTACCTAATCATAGAGAACATGGTCATTTCTAATAGCAATATATTGACTCAATGCATCATGTAGGTAAGTGTGGCCTAGTTGTAAATAATGATTATAGTTTTCCTTTGTTAAACTGCATGTTAAGCGCACTTGCATGTGGTTTGTTTCTAGATATTTATGTATAAAATAAACACCAAAACGTGGGCTTTCATTAAATAAAGTCACATTGTACATATGTCACGCAATCCATAGCATTCTGGCACAAACACCTTAATGTGACCTGTTTGATTATATCTCGGATCTATTTCAAACTCATGAAAGTAAATGCTATGTTACCAGACGACGATGGGAGGTTTACTATTAGGAGACAATGTTTTCACTCGCAGTTTAAGGCGAGTTGGGTAACCACACCTACCGTACTCCGACAAAATCCTGGCTTTCGTAAATGTTCGCAAGTTAGACTATACAGCTAATCAGAACGCTCTATGTTTTTCTCCTTTATTTAATCAAAGAACCATGTCTCTGTGGTAAAAGGGGCGAGGGAGAAGGTAACAGCATCGTTTCTTTGTGGTAAACCGGGCAAAAGTTTAGGACGCAAATGATTTAAATAATATGAGAAATAAAAACTCATTTGCGCGTTGGAATTTCAAAGACGGCATTCATCATCGTATACGACCTACTGAATAAACATTGTCCTTAGTACATAATAAATAACTTCAATAGTTTTAATTATCATGCAATGAGTCCACGACCACAAAGATGCGTCAGACAGAGCCATAGGCTCAGGCACAGAGCGATCGATCCAGCCAGCTCAACTTCCGGTGCCTATTTTATAAGCTCATAACATAATACTAGTGTATTAAGTCGGCAACTCGACGTCGATTCATGTCAGTGTGGAATACAAATGAATCAGAAAGTACGCGAATAAGGAAATTCCTTTCGGTGCACTCGTACTAGTAGAGGCACATATATGATTAACTAATACTATGAGCTATTCCCACAGACATAAATCTAACTAGATGACGCGATTGTATGTACTTCGCGTGCCAAAAAACGGAGTAAAGTTACGATCAAGATCGTAATCTGAGCTTTTCATTTAGCATTATCGGCGCCGGAAATCTACCGATATCTAGAAAAATGCCTTTTATGCCATATTGAGCTGTAAAGAATGTATAGAAAAAGTTGGCCGAGGCATTGCAAATATTTTCATTCATTGGTAAGTAAATTTGTTTTTAAATTGTGTGTGAAAAAGTGGCACGCTTGTTTTTACGTATGGAGGGACTTGCGTTATCTAGTTAGATTTATGTCTGTGGCTATTCCTATTCACAAGTCGTAGTCTTTGTAAACTGGGAGGTTGTGAGTCACCGCTCATAGCTCGCACATCTACACTATAACACCCCTAATTAACACATTCGTATGTACTTAATGAAGAATTAACTAATATTTGTAATCGGAGACAATGAAGTGTTTGGTAAGGTCGGATTCTTGAAAAGGGCCTTTTTTGTGGCGAGTTTTTCTACGTCGTTGCATGTTGAGGAATACGACTTGGGGATCACGAGCCCCGGATTAAGTTTTTGTAGTGTTTTCAATTCCTTTTGGGGTACTGTTTTGAATTAGAAAACTTGTCATGTATCCGGAAACCGAAGTTAGGTTTGGCGTATTTATTGATTTTTAGAATCTTTCAAAATAAAGCATCAACACAGATAAAACTTATTTTTCGGCTGGTGAACCTATATTTCGGCCAATAAAGTGAAAAGAGAGGGTCTTTCTTACCAAAATATGTCAATAATTTTTGCGACTGTTTATGAACCCCATGGTTTCCAACATATATATTCTGTCATATCATTACCCAGATATCTCATGACAGAGGAACCATTGGCAAATCCATAAAAAAAACAAGTGAAACTTGCGAATAACTTTTCGTAATTCAATACACCGAGCAATAAACATCTTCGTGAAAGACACAAGTTTGACGGAGTTGTAGCGAGGCAATAACAGTCTCTTCCAGCATATCGTGAACACGTTCCGAACATGAAATATGAGCGCGGGCGGAAGGAGAGTTTACTTATACGCGGTACTTACATACTCTGAATCACAATGATGTTCGCTCTCCTCAACTTTTCATAGGAAATGCTCGACGCTGACGAATCGACTGTACGTGGTTTTATGTTCTTTGATGTTTTGATAACACGCTACACTAGACATCGTAGAAGGTTTACTTTGTAGGAATGTGTTGCTCCGGTGGTTCGGTTACAGTGCCACATGAAATGCTTGCGGTTTTCCTGAAACTAAATTTGAAAAGGAAGGAAATTGCGGCAGTTTTTGCGAGCCATTGATTTTTGCTTTGACACCTAGGAATGTTGTGTGCCGGTGTGCCCGTCCATGTCATTTGGATGGGTTTTAAACTTTGGCCCCTGAAATAGTCACCGGGGGTTTTCCGAAACGTAAATCTGAAAAGGAAGGAAGTCACAGTAGTCAGTGTTCATTAATGTTTCTAGGAATTTTCTTACTGTTTGATCTCTTCGACAAGTTACGGAAATACCATCAATTTGTCGTATTTGTACCTACAGACCACAGTTCACATTTTTGGCAGGTGTAATGAACTGATGAGTCATAAAAATCTCTACGACGGCAATGTCTAAAAATGCAGACAGTGCAAGTGATCGGTCCGGTTCAGTAGTTTTCACTGTCACACAATGAAAACGAAAGTGCAAAGTTCAGAAAAGTAATTTCGTTCGTGTAAGTTAAGTGCGCGCGGCGTGGATTTCGCCGAAGTGCACTGGAACGTGACGCCCGACATCCGACTTGTGCAAGTTCCTCCACTGAACTGAAGGATCCACGAACCGTTGCAGATTCGAACAATCATTCTGTTTACGTCTCTACTGAAAACCGATCAAATTGAGTTTACTCAGAACCAGAACGTAATCAAAGGAGGTTTTCTCTCAAGCACTCCAGTCATAAAAATTACAGTCTAGACATCCAAACGGTTGCCGCACTAATGTTAATGAACATGAATTTCTTATGGCAAAACTTTCCCTAGGTAGTGAGCCATTTGTAGTACAGGCTAGGTAGTGGCTACGTACCTAGCATGGTATAGCATGTTGGCAGGCGTCGCGTCGACGCCGTCGGCGACCCGACGCGACGCCCGCCGTCGACGCCGCTCGGGCGCGTCACACCACCTCCAACCCCGGTGCAATTTTAAAATTACCCCGCACTGAGGGTGTTCATTCGTTCATTTTAATGTCCATTCTAAACGAAGCATGCACACGTGAGGGAGCGAAACAACGCAAATAATAACATATTCAAAATTATTCTCGACATATCATTCTGATAGTGTTCAATAAACCGTGAAGTTATTTGAATTGCGTGAATAGAAATTGTATGCAACGCAACGCATTAATCGCATTAGCACTTTGCTGGGGTTGTGTTGTGTACGTGCGAATAGTGAAGACCCTTTCAGTAATACTGAACTTGTACGTGATCCAATTAATTGCCGCAGGAGTTACCGCAGCGGTGTGTTGCTGTTGATGTTATATTATGACAATATTTTATACACATATTTCCTCATTAAATTCCTTGTTTTACCGCAGTCTTTAATTATGAATGTTATTAACCTAGGTAAATGAATATCTACGTGACTCATGCTGAGTTAAGTATTTGAAGTTAAAATTCAATGCTAACTCGTTTATCTTCGAATTTGTGGAAATGGCTCTGTAATTAAGATAATCGAAGGAGGGCAGGGTTGATGACTCGCATTTTGGCCTTTTGGCTGTGCGACGTCGTCGGTTTTATCGACCCCGGGGCCTTGACATAAGGAGCCTAAAACACGCGACTGGCAACAACACTTGGAAACAATGTTCTAACATAATAATTTATTCAAGGGCCAACCACCCTTTACGCTATTACGGCTATTGCTTTAATAGTGTGTAACAATTAAACCTTGCCAACTTTAAACGCTTCCCGTGTGTAAGCTCCAAGAATATTTCAACAGGGAATTCTTAATCGTCCTGAATGTAGAATTCGCGTTATTTATTTTCAAGTAGTGTAAGCGTCAACAAAAACTAGTCTACCTGCTCATGACGTGCTCGTAACGAACTATTGTTGTAGAAGGAAGCCATTCAATAAATGTTGAATAAACGGTCAGGTAGCGTGCGTAAAATTCGATACGAGCGAGACTCGTCGGAGATTATCTCAGATTAACATTCCGACCCTTGGGTCCCAGGATCGACGCTTACGGAGGACCAATGTAGGACAAAGCTTTTTCAATAATGAAACCGTAGTACCCGCGCCCAATTTACCCAATAAAACGTATGCGGGCGACAGACGTGCGACAACCGACACCGTGGCGACTTGCGACTCATTCGACTCCCATGTCGCACTAATTACCCGAATTGAAGGCTTCAGAATGCCTTTATATCACATGATATGCTAGAGGCACAACAATTTTACTTAAACTCCTTCATGCGTGCAACAAAGTTTAACTGCATACAAAGATGCGTATGAATCATCACTTGAGTGTTTTAACAAAGGCGTCATATTTATAGAGAAATTATTCATCGAGATGATTAATTTACTTATTTGTTTACTGTGCATACATAAATGTAATGGCAGCTCAATTAATTATTGAGGAAAGTGCCTAACAACGCACTAGTCACAGTCAGCCATTGATAGCAACGGGATAGCAAGCTAAGGGCAAAAGTCCGTTAACCCTTTCAGGATCATTATAATATAGGATTGCTTACGCAGTTGGATCGGTAATAAGTAACTTAGAGTATGTAGCAACATTTAATAAATTCGTAGCGAAGATTATCGTAGACGTGGGTTACAATATAGCTACGCCTACTCACCCCAGAACAGCAACTATAGATCACTAGGTACTCAAACATTTATATAAAATTCTTCAACTTTATAATTTCCGACTAGTCATTTAACCGTGATTGAAATCGTAAATATTTGGCGAGAATTCCGAAAACCTGTCGAAATTACACCTACCGTACCATATCAATATCTACACAATACTAAGTAAAGATTATTATAAATTGCGATTAGCGGGTAGTTTAATACCGTCGGCGCCGATGACAAATGATATCGAATTTCCGCTTTCACCACAACGCATCGATACCGGGAATGGGGTAGACGATGACTCATGAAAACACTGGAGGGACACAGACAAGGGGAGGGCTAAGCGCTAAATTACAGTGTTTGCGTGTACGTGTACTTATCTACACTAGTTAGTACTTACCTATGTTACGGTTACCATTTGGCTAGATTTAATCAACAAAATTGATTCAAAACAATTGTTTAAATTAGAACTATGTTCAGTACGTGTGAAACCTCTCGTATTCACATAATACTGTTGCTAGGTAAACTTCGTTAACGTAATACGAGTTCGGAGTTTTCCAGCTTTCATTGTTTGTTGTTTCGTACACTATGGATATTTTCGGAGTTCTATTAGCCGACCAATGGCATTTCCTTGTTTAGTCGTAGGTACAATAGGCTTTTGGAAAATTAAGCATTCGGTTGTTTTAAAACAGCAGACGTTTATTACTTCAGACTGTAAACTGTTAAACGATGTTACAATAAACAGAGTTTCTGGAAGTGTGCTTGGAACACAAAATGTGACGTTTTCAGATCGATTGTTTTTAAATATTTTTTTCTTTTCTTTCTGAAGATTTTATTTAAGACATAGCGCAGTTTTAGAATTTATGGAGCTTACAGTATAAGAAAATACTTTCAATAAAAATCTATACACGCAAGCAAATTAAACTTTTGTGTAAGTAAATGTATTGTTGTCAGTAACTTAGTATGTATAGGTAATTCAGGGAGCTCCATCGAGACATATCGATCAGCGACGAGTAGGTAGGGTAGGTCGCCCGCAGTGACTGGATCCAGTATGGCGGCCTGCAATATTGTAACACGTGTTTATGTCTTCGCTTTATTCTGCTGGTTTAGCAACGTGTTGTTATTTTATACCTACCCGGTCTTATCTGACAACATTTCTGATCTTGATCTGTTTAAACTTCCGTGAGATACGCTTGTAGTTCAATATCTGCGCCTTTGTCTTCTGTAGCTATTACATTCTTGTTTATATTTTCATTCTTTTTGTCGTTTGTACTTTTATGCGTAGGGAAACATTCGTCAGTTATTCTGACGTACGATATGTGGTTCTGCAGTCTCAAACTATCTTTATGGCCCATTCCATTAACCATTCATCTTTCGTCCAGATGGGAGACGTCGTAAAATTGAGCTTTCAATAATAAAAGCGAAACTTTTTGTATCGTATGGCGCTGCACTAGCAACTTTGACATTGGGAGTGCGCAGTGACTTAAATTAACCTAATTATTGAGTCCTTTATGTGTAAGTAACAATAGTGAGGCCACCTATGTCCTACCATATTCATATTGATTGATTCGTCAACACGTTTAAAATTTAAATGCGGGCTTCTTTATTCTGTGCGTGTGTTCTAGAACATAATAACAAATGGCTGCCGCATTCCCGACTCCAGCTTTATAATTAAGTAACTACGTACCTACGCACTTGTTTATTAATAACGTTCGACACGATAAACTTGAATGATTACTTGAATGAGATTAATAAATTCAAATTCGTATCGTTTCGCTCGATCGATCCAATTGGTGTTTCAACAGGATTAAGACATTGCTAGGTTTGTAACTGCATTACGTTATACGCTTTTCAGACTTAGGCGATTTGGATTTTTGAACGAAAAGCCGCACAGGTCTCTTCTTACCTAAGAAGTTCCTAAGCTCTTGTTGTTTCGATAAGTCTTCGTGTACACTGTGCTTGTCATCGACAAATCTTTGTTTTTATAAACCTGCAATATAAACTCTGCCACTGACGTGCCTCCTCTTACTAAACCCTAAAAATACTAACCCAAACTTTACTTGTTCCAGTGGTCTGAACTTCCAAGATCTGATAGTGCGACAGGGCGCCATCGATTCTCCTCCCAAGACACCGTTCATCCTCGGCTTCGAATGCGCCGGCGAGATCGAGCAGGTTGGCGAGGGAGTCACCAACTTCAAGGTAACCATAGAAACAGATTTAAAACAACTACTTACATAAAGGCTTATGGACCTAGACATATTATATACCTAGGTGTGTAATGACCAGACATAAATGAAAGAAGAAAGGATATTACATAAAGACCGTAATCGTAGCACGTGGAGTTTTTTTTGACGGCTGCCCAAAAAAGGACCGTTATGTTTTTCGTTTTTGCAAACCGCTGTTCCGTTTTCATTCACAAAGAGGGTGAGTTTATGTACAAAGCAGTGATTATCCACAGTCTTTTGTTTCTGTTCTTTACCCTTTGCAGAAAATACCGGAGATGTTGCAATTTCGCCGTAAGCAATTTTACGAAATTCTCGGGACATTTGGGCAACCCTAATCTTAATTGGTTTCTCCGATACGTCTCCTTGTGCAATTCCTCATCATCACTATGTGAAATTTCACACGCCTTCAGAATATTAATTCGGTAATGAATAATACAATTAATGTCCCAACCAGAGTCCCTACTGGCTGGGAAATTATTTTAATTAAAATTTCCTTTCCGTTGCTCATTTATCGCAATGTTAAATTAATTACATTTCGTTCAATGCCTAGTTTAATAGTTTTAGTCAAAGCAAATGGCTTGTGGTATATCGAAACGGATTGCAAGTGCCGCTATTTCTAGGTAAATTAGTTTTAATTACAATGTCGTAAGAAGACCTGACTAAACTCCATTTGAAATAACATTAGACATGTTTCCAAATCTTTTTACAGTCTGTTCAACCGATTTTGAGTTCTATACCGTAGAATTAAGGATGACTTAAAAAGCATAAACCTGTTACCAAAACCAACTGTTTACTACGGCTACCATTTTTCGTATAACCAACGCAATAGAAATCAAAATCGGTTGAACGGGCTGTAAAATGGGCTTATTCAAAAGTCTAATGTTATCGCAAATGGAGTATAGCTCGGTTTTAATTCAGAATTGACTACTTAAACTTCACCGTTAACATCATCATTTTGTCAATCCACTGTCGATATGAGGTCCTTAGCTCAAGCATCATCTGTTCATCAACATTAGATAACTTAATTTAAAGCGATCTTTTTATCAACTAAGGCCCCTTCAAAAAGTCCATCGAACCGTCATCCACTCCTTCTGGAACACACGATCGGCGGGCGATTTCTCGCTCGAAATCGCCCGGCGATCAATCTTTTACGAATATGTGAAGTCCACATCAAAGGTTTTGTAATGGATGGTCCTATAAACACTTCTCTTTGTTTCCACGCATTATGATACATTGTTATTCTTATACGATTTAGTGTTATGTCTGGAATGCATATTTGGTTTCAAATGAAGTAATTTTTTCTAATGATATTTTGCGTAACTTTTGGACTTGGTGTAGGCACTTACTGATAGTCTCGATCACTATGAGAATGTGTAACTGCGATCACCTAACACTTTAGCCATACTCGTATCACCATACACCCCTGTCTATTATAATATGTCTCTGACTGGTAATGCTGGAACGGCAAAGAGAACTTGATTGTGATGGCTCTAATATTGCAGATGGCGTAACCATTTAGATTCCCTTTTGTTCGCCAGGCCACCTAAGTGCTTAAATTATTTTTTGCCAAATTAATTTTACCAATATTCGCAACCAGGTTGGCGACCAAGTCGTGGCCCTGCCAGAGTACCGCGCCTGGGCCGAGCTTGTCTCCGTGCCAGCCCAGTACGTGTATGCGCTGCCAGAAGGAATGACTGCCTTGGACGCCGTGGCTGTCACCACCAACTACGTGGTCGCCTATTTGCTGCTCTTCGAGATGGCTAACCTGACTCCTGGCAAGAGCCTGCTTGTGCATTCCGCTGGAGGCGGCGTGGTAAGTTATTTCTTACAATATTTATTATTATATTTTCCATATCTCTGAAGAAGCTCTCTTCTAAAGTAGAAATCGATTCTAAGTAATTTTGCCAGTCGTTGCCTAAATAGAACTGATTGAACAACTGCTGTGAACAACAAAAAATACATAAAATCACAGACTGCATTTTTAGACGACAGTCAAAAAAATCTACTGTTGTAAAGTCATTGCAAAATATTATCAACTCCACAAGCGTATCTTCAGAAATCGAAAGTGAAGTTCAAGAGCACGTAATTTTACAGCCCATAAAAACTGACTCACACCCAAAACTCATGAATGCAAAGCTAAAATTAAGTTTATTCAGAACTTGACAAACACCGAATGAAATCGAAAATACTCGCGGAGTCGCGGTAGCATTGACCCCTGTGTCTGTGCACATAGCACGCTTCACACACTGCTGTGTACTTGCTCTTGATAATTACTGAGCAAACAGACTAACGAGATGTCTAATTGTTGCTCTAAATAGTTCACAAAATATTCATGTTTGCTCTGGAATGTTGGTTTCCATATGACGTGGGTGCCGACCACCCTCGCGTGTCGGTGACCGGTAATACGAAGCGCGCTCGCTGGGTGGGGTGACAATACCAATTAACAGGGGAAACCAATTTACAGGCAAATAACCTACGACTATGCTAAGTATTGATGATAATGTGATGGCAAACGTGGATATTGTTTTAGTTTTAATGTCACTGAAAGCTTTTATAACTTTTGGGGCGATAAACTTGGGTTTATATTTAGTTTCGATACTTCGTTAGATACAATGGACGGACGCTACCAGTCCGGAAATCAATAGTTTGAAGACAATCTCAGACTATTGATATTGACTTGCTTACAATAGCGCCTTTGTCCGATACTTGACGGTATTCAACATTAAAGAACACTACGAAGGGGGCGCTAATCACGAATATTGTGCTCTTGGATTTTACTTATCACCATTTGTTAATAGGAACCGTCATCTAATATTTCGTTTAACAATATAGGTCCAAGCAGTAGCAATCACGAAAATGTTGCTATTGGATTTTACAAATCACCATTGGTTTGTAGGAACCGATATCCAAATTTCTGATTAATTTTATAGGGTCAAGCAGTAGCTCAGTTGGCTAAGACTGTGGAGAACGTGACGGTGTTCGGCGTATGCTCGAAGACCAAGCACGAGGCTCTGAAGGCCAATAACAACAACATTGACCATCTGCTTGAGCGCGGCAGTGACTACACCAGCGAAGTTAGGAAGTAAGTTCAATCATTTCTTTACTTTTATGACTTATTGAGGTGGGTCTTCTGGACGAAATCATAATTATTTTCCATTTTTACTTGGGGTTTGTGCATCACGTTTTCTTTTTCCATTTCGCCCTGTTAATTGTCATGCTATTTATCCACGTAATTTTCTATCATATCATTTCACACTTTCACATTTCGATCATACTTTTTAAAACTAGATGAGGTCGGCGTTTCCTTTTTTATTGTTTATTAAATATAGAACAAGACAAAATATAAACAGAAACATCACAAAAACCTCAAAAGGTTTGTCCGGATGTTGAAACACTTTTATGCAATCCGAGATAACAATGATTATAGTTTTGAAAAACATAGTTAATAAAAAAAAATTGTGCGGTAGTCAGTAAATAATACCTATGATACTACTTAATAAAACTACGCCGGCACGGGTCAGGCAGCCCGTCAATACAATTTAAAGATTAAATGAAATTTAAACAGGTTGATGCATTTTCAAAGAGAATCAGTGAATTGTTTGTATTTGTTTAAATAATTATTATTTGTTATTTAATTTTTCATTATTATTTTTATTTATCTATCTGACTGTTCTGAGAAGAAAGGTCGAAACAAACTCAGAGGTCACATTCTATTTTAAAGTCCAGCCATAATCTTCGTTAGATCATGTGAAGGCTTTGTACATTGGTGTCTGAAATGGTCTTTTGAGGAAAGAACCAGCCAGATGGAGTGAACATTTCCAGTCAGTGCACGCCTTTGTCAGTAACAATAATATTTAAATCAAACTTAGGTGTGACGATGTCTAATAATGCAGCTTCTGCCCTCTTAGACAAGTTACAAACGTTTCGTATCGAATCTCTTTCTACAATCGTTAACGCCTTCTATTTGTAGGTATGTTCTGACCACGTGACTTAACGTTCAGATGTGTCATTTCCATACATTGATTCGTTTTCTGCAAGCGTTATCGATTGTAGATAGTCAACTTGGCTACAGGCGCAGATATTTATTACCACTGATTTCAATTACCATTAAAACAAAAGATGTTAGTTACCCATCACATATGTTACCACACTTTATATTGTAAATCAATATTATTGTAGAGCATTTCTACGCGCAGTAGATAACTGACTATTTATTTACACTAATCTTGTGTGGCTCTCTTGTTTACCGCTGTAAAGTGCTCACCAGATATAAAAATATCTTTGTCTATTTACGAGAATTAAATGACGCGCTTGTTACGAAGCAGCTGCCCTAAGGAGCGGGTTATAAACCGAACAATTATCGTGGAACGACACCAAGTTATCCAGACCTCAACTCCAGTTATTATGTCCCCTCTTTATAACCGTTAATAAAAGCTCAAGGGGGTGAGAGAGATCTTTGTAAAGTGGTGCTGCACATATCACACGAGGAGGACTCGCACTGAAATATGTAACTGTAATAAGCGCCAATTAACTAAGCATGGGATTGGGCACAACATACTTTAGCTATGAAACGTCGGGAAGTAGATCATCAATGATTCAACATTGAATTCTTAAATGACGAACAAGATGATTACTACTATAACCCTAAGGAATTCGGATGAGATTTATGTAACACCATCATAAAATTAACTGACAAATCGCCGTAACATGCAAGAATTTATTGTGACAATAATAGGAATACACGGGCATAAAAATCCTCGCATACCAAACATTTAGTGCGTGTAACGTAAACAAAGGTATTATTAGTAAGATGAAGGGCCGCTGAACGGGATATATTTAGCTAAATGATATCACGAATCCGATCCTTCCCTTCATTTTTAGAATTCTTCATGATTGCTGAACAAATTAATTTGTTCTTGTGATTCATACTTATAGCAGTTGGCTTTACATTAATTTTATCACTTAATGCGACACTGTTTCAAATGGCGATTCTTAACAGATAACATTTAAAAGTGGGTACATTTACGACTGTTAATAGTGACCGATCACTCGTAAAGTCGTAATAAATGGGGCGGTACCACATTGATTTTTTCGCTTTGGCACGTGTTCAAAGCACAAAGAAGCTCATTCGAACTATTGATGATCTCACCGAATTCTTGATATGAACTTTAAATTCGATTATCAAACACACGAGAGATCGTAGATTGTGGTGTAAAAGAACTCGAGGGCAAGGAGGTAACTACCTCAATGTGGGACCTAGTAATTTATTACAGTCCACCGCTGCCTCCTCAATCAAACGCTTTTAATCTCAATCCTCGGATACTCTCATTGTCTCATCTACCTTGCTGTCAGTCACCCTACAAAGATGCTCGGCCCACTTAGCCTGAGGGGGTTTATCCAAAAAAACTACCTAAGTTATTCCTTCTAACCATGAACACAAGCATTTATTTCAACACTTTTGAACTGTTAAAGAGTCGTTAGGGAATTTGAAGCTAGTTAAAGCCATGGGCAGTCATTGAGTACCTACGTCAGGTCGTCCAAAAAAGTTGTTATTTTGTAGCTTTGTGAGGTGTTATGAAGAATGTGGGCGTAAATAGTGTTTAACTCGAGAGCTGATACGTTAGATAACGTGATATACCTAGGCAAATTGAGATTAGCAATCTCGTAATCCCAATTCGTAAGTGGGGTTTTGTATCAATATTGTTGGCGTAAGTGCCGAGTGTCATAAAAATGGATCCGTGGCATAAATGTGTCCTGAATAATTTTACTATATAAAAGGCATAAACATTCTTTTACAAAGTATTGCAGTATTTGCTCCTTAGGGTACAGGTCTAGCAACACAACTGCTAAAACGATACAGGAAGACCTTTAGCAAAAAAATTAGTTAATTGGTTGTTTAGTTTGTAATTCTTCCAGATTAAAGTCCAAAAATAGTGCCTCAAAAATCAAGCTCATGACTTCTTTTCACTACTGTTAAATATTTTTCATAGTTTCGGTTTTGCAAAGTGTTTGTACGAACCAACTTACAGAAATAAAATAATTTATCATAATTTTCTGCCGAAAATTAATAGACAACTCGTAACCTTTATAAACCGTTAACTATATAACCTTGAGAAACGCTCTACATTTCTTTCAAATTTAAATGTTTTAATAACTAATAAAATAGCGGATAGCTAATCAGAAAAACATTTCCTGTAAATAATAATAGGAAATAGGCTAACAAGATTGATAGATTCCTGTAAAAGTTTTTATGCTTTCCTCTATTAGAAAATTTTATGCCCAAGGTTTTTAAGTAACTCTAAGTATTAGAATGCCTAAATATACAGTAGGTATCCTGAAAACCCTGTTTTTTTTGCGGTTCTTTCTATCTTTGGTGGATGCATAGATAATGTAAACTCCTACACATGTTTACGCACCTTTTTTGTCAACATCCTTTGTCGCGTGAAGCTACTGTTATCTTGTGGAAATAACTCGGACACTTCGACCTATTGGGATCTATTGTGGTCTGTACTGTTACTGGCAATAGACTTAACTATATTTTCTGCTATACTCCATTTGTTTAGGTAGTTAACTAAATGTAAACAATCTTAACATGTCTTTTATCTAAAAAAATGTCTAAAAATTGAATCTAAAAATGTTTACAATTAGGTATTTACTTAAACCGATGTTAGGTAAGTAACTAAATTTAAATAATATTTGTTGGTCTTTTATACGATTTATTTTATATAAAAAGACATATCAAGATTGTTTACCTTTAGTTAACTACCTAAACAAATGGAGTATAGATATGAAGATTTAGCCAAAATTTAATTTAATTTAAATCGGATAGGTATACGATATGAGCCGATACTAAATACAATTTTTATAACGACCGTTTGATTGAGTGGCAAAAGACTGAATGAGGATGATGACGAACGAAAATTGAGTAGGTACCTTAGGTACCTACCAACAAAATACGAAAAAAAAGGAAAAATTACAATGTAGGTACAGTGAAAATGGGAGAAGAAAAACTTTAGATCAAACTAACTTACAAAACACTACAAAGCGAAAAATAACTTTCTTTTCCGAAGTCGGTGTCTTTGGTATCTACTGTTATTGTCCGTTTTTCGACACCGACTTCGGAAAAGAAAATTTTTCGCTTTGTAGTGTTTTGTTTTGGAAGTCGGTTTGATTTATTTGTATAAATCTTTTTATTTATCTCTTTTTAGTTTTGGTAGGTACCTCCAATGACCATGAAAATCATTTATAGCCAAAGTACATCACATGAAGATTCCAATAAGTCCAAACACGACTAGGACATTGTTTTATTTCGGAGTTCCAGTGCCTATCTGCCGGCTTCATCATCAAATCAGTTCGATTGTACCATTTTCATCAGTACCATTTATTTATAAGTATTTGCTTCATCATAGTCGGTTAACTTATCGAGATATATTATACCTACCCGTGACATATTCCAGTGGCCATCTGTGGTCTTCAACATCAGTTCCACTTCACCAAATGATACTTTCTGAGTGCAAATGATTGCATTGCCGATGAAAATACCAAAATAGCTATCGGTATGCCTATAATACTTGAAGAGAACCCTCGGTTTCTCCATGATTCCATCATCAGATCCTGACCTGATGACGATCTGGAAAGTATACCCTTTCAAACAAAAGAAAAATTTTATAAATCGGTCCAGGTGTCTTTGAGTAAAAAAAAAAAAAGAAAGTTGTCTTTGAGTAATCGGGGAACATAAATAAAATAAAATTTTTCCAACGAATTAAGAACCTCCTTCTTTTTTTTAAGTCGGTTAAAACATGTTACGTCGACGCTAAATAAGTAACATGGGACAAGGACAGGCAGATAGAAGAACAGTAGAATATTAAGCCATGTATTAGCTGCTATGCTCCCTCAGTTTCTTCGTCTAACATAATTTGTATTGTTGCCAGGGTGTCTGCCGATGGAGTGGATATCGTGCTGGACTGTCTCTGCGGCGAGGAGTGCAACCGTGGTTACCAGCTGCTGAAGCCGATGGGACGGTACATCTTGTATGGTATGTGGTAATTTATAAGATTCTTAATGAAATAATTTTTTTTATTAAGTAGTTTCCTCCGAACGAATTCTTGAAACATAACATAATAAAATCCTACGTTTCATCATGTCTTTGTCACTACAAAATAATTCAAATTTCAAGATAGTTTTGAAAATGTTGGGGTCTAAAGCCAACTTAGAGGACAGTTCCAAAATAGGATTCATCTAAGGTAGATAATCGCTCCAGGTAGAATACTGGTAATCGGGTACTTACGATCACACTGGAAGCTGACCTCAATATAGGTAGTAGGGAAACGGTTAGGCATATAATGATGCCTCGAGCATTAATCTTTACAATCAAATGAGACAGATTTAATTATTTCAGGTATTAACAGAGATCAATGCTTGACGTTCAAGAATACCTCAAAAATTAATAATATTTCTTGAGTACATCATTATTTAATTTAGTAAACGTGATTTCCTACTCAATATGTGTTTAAATGCGTGTTAGTAAACAATGGTGTGTATCGCAGGATCATCTAACATCGTGACCGGCGAGACGAAGAGCTTCTTCAGCGCCGCGCGTGCCGTGAGTACTCAATGACTAATTATCTGATTGTGCAATGTACTGCCTGCCGAGGTGTGGAGCCCTGGTACTTTATACTTTGATCGATTCAAATGAGATTGTAAAGCTTGGAGGTCTTTGTTAGAACTTCTATGGATAGTGTAAAACATACTACTAATAGTGTAAAACTACTAGTTTAAAAATAAGTATAGTAATAATCATTTTCTTGCCATCGACAATAAATAATGGGGTTGCCTTTTCAAAAAGTCGTGAGGCAGTCCTTATGTTACCCTAGTCCTAAAGTAAACCCTTTTCTTCGTATACTTTTTTTCATGACAAAAAGGGTTGGCACTAAAGAGGGTCGCGGTTCGTGTCGCGTATATTCCCCACACGTGTTTCAACCTTGACACATTTGGGTGCTTAGACTTTTTGCTGATCATAGAGGACGCCACGTTGAACTACGGCCCCTGTTTGTAATAACTGAAACAATTGAATTTAGAATTTTCTGAACAGTATTCGCTTGACATGTTAGAAACCATCCAGCTTCAAATAGCTTTGTATATAACTTGTTCCATATGTTCCAGTGGTGGCAAGTAGACAAGGTGTCCCCGATCAAGCTGTTCGACGAGAACAAGAGCTTGGCGGGTCTCAACCTGCGACACCTGCTGTTCCAACACGGGCGCGCCGAGTACGTGCGCCGCGCTGTGGAGCGCGTGTTCGCGCTGTGGGGAGAGGGCAAGGTCAAGCCGCTCGTGGACTCCACCTGGGCGCTTGAGGATGTAAGTCACTTTTTCCTGTCAGGTCTATGTTCATCATCAGTCTATAGTTGGTCAGTTTGGTATTGGAGAGCTGGACTGGTGAGGTAGATGGTAGTACTGCCGTAACCTACATTACAAGGGTTAATTAAATATTGATTTTGTTTTGTCTAACTAGACAACTATACTGCAATTTAATCCTTGCAACTCACCGTTTAGAAAATTTTCTTTTTGTGCATATTGTAAAACTAACATCAAAATCCCTCTACCAGGTCGGCGAAGCCATGCAGAAGATGCACGACCGCAAAAACATCGGCAAGCTTGTGCTCGACCCATCACTGGAGCCCAAGCCAAAACCCGCCACCCCCGCCAAGGGCAAGTCCGGCAAGGAAAAGAAACCAGCCAAAGAGAACTCCGAAGACAAGAAGGACAAGGAAACCAAGGAGGAGGAGAAGAAACCATCTGAAAACGGTGAGAAGAACGGAGAAAAGAATGGTGAGAAGAACGGTGAAGAACCGCTCACTAACGGTAACAGCGATGAAGGTCAGTCTCGAACTATTATGACCAGGCATGCGTAGATGCGTACACGCTTTGACAGATGGACTGTTCCATTTTTGAATCGCCTGTGACGTCGTCTTTGTGAACACCGTAATTGAAGCTGTGGTGGGAACAATAGACAATTTTCATAGACAATTCAATTTTTAAACTACAAATAACGAGTATATATTCATTATGCGGGTGTAACAAACAGATGTTGGTATTAAACTTGCTTTTGGTCTCTGAAATTATAATGCACCCTTCCTACTAAATTGATATTGATGACCTTTTTAACTCTAATTTGTCTATCAATTGAAGGGATATATTTTTTGTTCAGAAACCAATTCAAGCTCGTTGACCGCATTTCACCCTATTATTATGGCTTTTATTTTAATTAACTACGCACGCATTTATTGGCTAAACGCATATATTGGCTTCTTGCGGAGCCCTACATTTTAAAGAGTATCCAAGTATATAATTATTTATACAGCCTTTAGATTTTGCAGTAGCATTTAGATAAACATTTTGCTTGCAATCTTTTTGATAATAAGATCAACTATATCACATCACATGCGTTCGGAAAGTAGATAATTATTGGAAAACTGCATTCAAAAAATTATTATTACTTTAGTAAGTTTTAGTTCGCGTTTAACGCTTCTTTAGACATTTTTAAGTATATTAGCATTGGTTTTATACTAGTATGCAATATAGCCGTTATGTATAGTTGGGTTTTTGCTTTATAATTAATATTATTAAGTAAAATAAATACGGTTCAGTTTGATGTTATGTAATGAAACTTGATTGCCCGAACGAGCAACTGCACACGCTTAGTCAGAACGCACCTTTAGAGAAAATTCTACAGCCACATGTAGTATACGCCTTTATGCCTTCTATTGAACAAATTGAAATTTTAGCACCCAAAGAAACCTACTACCCGGATAAACAACATCCTGCGTATCTGTGTGGCAATTCCATCCAAATCCGTTTAGCCTACAAACTTTCACTTTTATAATATTTATAAATTATAATATTAATAAAAATCCTGTTACCGTCCCACTACAGGGTAAAGAAGAATCTAACAGAAGGCAAGATTACTAATCACCAGGTTCGCTCTAAGCAGGTTGGCCATTTAGGTCAACCACAGATTATCCCATTTAGGAGGTAATCTGTAGACACAACCACAGAGTACATTTTAACATACGACACAACATTCTAAAATAAAGTTCAGGATATGTGAAAATATATATTATATAAAATGAATGTAATAAACCATTTCTAAGGGCTGTTTAATTACTGAAAATACACGTTTAGCCAGATTGGTCATAAAAAGTCGAGTCTGAATTTTATTTTTATAAGAAAACATAGGTTTTATATAGATTTATAATCTACTAATAGGGATGACGACTAAAAATTTATTCTTATTCCGTCAGGTAGATTAATTGGCGATTGTTATTTTTTCAAATATTAAAAAGAAAAATAACTGACGGACTAAGACTAAGTAGAATTATTATTTTTTTATCCAGGAATCATCCCTATTATTATAACATAGTTTTAGCATATTTAGCATACATAGTAGTTTGATAATAATGAGCGGTTTATATTTATATAATTTTAATATGCTTATAATATTTATATTTATATATTCTTATCGTATTGATGCATAGAACATATGAGAATGCTTAAAATAGAAAGCGAGTGTAGATTCATTTGAATGATTGAAGATGATCTTTAAAATACAATTATTACTGTATTATTTTCAGCAAGTTTATTATTAACTTATAATAAACTTGCTGATTAAATAAGATTTATTTAAACTAAGAAACTACCTACTAAGTTCTCAGTCTATAAAATAATCTCACAATTTAATTATATATTATATTTTTTATTGTACAATGCAAAAATCTCAAATCATAATGCGCGCCCCATGTGCCGGTTTGTTACCCATTCGTTTAGTCAGATTTAGTCTTTAAAACTTTGGGGGCGCCTGTTAAATTTTAATGAGCCATCTCTAACTCTCTCGGGATGTTGGTTCAAGGAAGTGTAGGCGCTTCGCATACCACACCACCGGCACATGTGAGGGCGCTCTTGAATATTGTACAGTCAACTGTACGTCAACATGCACCATAGTTATCAGCTTGACTTTGACAGTGCCTTTGTTCAAGTGATACTAATGTGCGCGGTCGACTGTACCGGTAGGATTTTTTTGCTGCCGACCTTGTACTTACTATTTTGTTGTTTCTCAACTTGCAGAGTCAAAGGAGAAGGAAAAGGAATCTAGCTGAATTACTTCCCTCGAGGACTGAACCAGATAAACCACCGCCAATTGATTATTTTAGAGTTGAAGCTGTCCCGAGGACGCCGCGCCTCGCTTGCTCCGCCGGCGCTCTATATGTTGCCTCACCTTCTTATCTTATACAAGTCTGATTACCGACGTCCTCCGATCGCAACATCTATTTATAAATGTTTTCCATCATTGTACTCATTGTAACACGCGATCGGACGATGTCGCACGCTAATTTTAGTTTTTAATTATTCGGTTTATTCTATCATCACATTCTCCTAGTTTTGTTAGAACTATTATGAAATTAATCGTTGAAAATGCGACAGCGAAACTACAATGAATTTATTTTTTAATCAATTATTTCTTTTATAAATTAATTTCATAATTTGGCCTAAGTTAAGAATCGTCTCAGATAATTAATGCATACAGTCTTTTTTATTATAGTTTAAGTTTAAGACTTTATTTTAAGATGAGATATTTTAATCTGCAGTTATTTTGAATGGCTATTGTATATCTAAGGTGCAGAGATGCTTAATCTTTATGTATGTTAAGCTTTAATATTTTATTAGTAAATGTTTAAAATTTGGCCCACGAGACCCACAACGCACCCGCCCGGGTCGCCTCGTCCGACGTCCGACTGTCTGTTGTCAGCGACTAACGAATGTAAAATCTTACGTGTGATATTTTGTGGTAGGTATGCTAGATGTTTTGCGGTATTTTTATGCTGCCTTTACATGACATATTATTTTAATTCCTTTGATTTAAAAAAAAACGATTACTTTATATTTTTATACTTAACGTTTTGTAAATTATTTTCTAGTTAAGAGGACATTTCACAGAGTTTATTTCAACGCACCGGTCATTGTGTGACAGACACATCGTCCGCCTAGCTTGTCTTCTACTCCTGAACCTAACCTAGGACGAGCTTATAGTATCCCGTGAAATATTTTTGTGGCTAAGTTCATTCGAATCAACATAATCGATGTCACCTATGATATAAGTAATATTTTTATATTCCAATAATAAACGACTGTACCGCGGTCTCGTCTCATATAATGAAGCTTTTTGTATCTTTCAGATGATTATCACATATCTACTCTAACATACACATTCACACGATATATATTAGGATTAATATTTTGATACCAATATTCACTGCATTTCTTTTGATATAACTAGCATATTGTATTTGTCTATCCCCTTATTTCTTAAGGTTGTAACTTGTAACATTTTCGGCCATATAAATGTACAGTATGGTTGTAGGTAATGTACCCAGTACTATTTAAATATTTTATCTGTAAACACATATCATGCGGATGTAAAATGTAACTCTCAGAGGCTGAACGTAGTCCGGTGCGCCGGAGTAAAGCATCCACTGCGACCACTGCTCACTGACACAGTGTCCACTCACTGACACAGTGTCCACTCACTTACACAGTGTCCACTCACCGTCACCGCGCTCTGTAATGTGTGTTCAATTACCGCCGACTTGTTTGACAGACTTGAATTTTTATAAACTTTTACCCTTTTTGAACATTTTTGCAAAAGCATAGTTTAACATGAGCGCGCGTTGTGATCCGACCGTAGTTCCGCTTAGTATCCGGTGCGAAGTACCGAGCGCCGTAGTGTGCGCAGCATGGCAACACCGGGGCGACGCACTCGGACTCTCTAGGTAGCTTTTGTATCAGTAGTGGCACACTGCACAGGTGGCACACGAGTGTATGACGCTGCTTAGTTTATCGTACGGTGGCTTGGTGCTAGTTTCGTATCGTATGCGGATACATCTCTCGCTTCAGTGTCTCGGACCAATATCTTAAAGCTACTTTTAGTCTTCTTATCAGTAATATTCTTCGCTTTGTGTGTCAAATATGTGCGAATTTCTTGTAATGTAAACTTATATTAATTAAATCTTGTGTATATCGACCTGTATAATGGTTTAGAATTATCTCTGAATTTTCTTCTATAAGGATATTTGATGAAATTCAATAGTAATAGAGCTGGGGTGACTGCGCCGTTTGTGATTGTGTCCAAATTGTTGTAGGTTAGTATCGAAATTGATGCCAATATTTATTAACTCGAGGATGTGAGAAGTTGATAAGGAAGGAGAAACTCGCGCGGTCACGCCAGCAGGCTCATAGCAGACTGGGTCGTTATTGTATTACACATTTATTTTTATAAGGGCGGGCCAGTGTGATATCTATACTATGAAATAAATAAATATGTATGATCTGTAAAAATGCTTACTACAGTCTTTTATTTCGAGATACTTCTAGCTATTTATTCCACAAGCCATGAAAATACCATTAGAAATCTTACTAGATTTTGGACTGCTTCGGAGTTCTGGCTCAAAGTTAATTTCCAGGTTTTAGGACCATCTGGAAATTTGAGCCAGTTTGTACCTATGACGACAAGCTTCAGAATTTGTTTTTTACGAAATATTCGATTAGTGTGCTCAAAATTGTAAATAATTAGAAACTTTGAAGATATGATGATGAAGATGAAGGATCTAAGTGGAAAGATTTCAGTTTATTATAATGTACTCTATGTGGAAAGACGAGACTCTTTTATCAGATTCCCGGAGCTTGTGAGTGCCAGGTTAGAAATAGTGTTCTTTCTTAAGCGATGTCGTCATCAGTGTATAGTTTTCAATATTTTTATGCAAAGTATATGGCACATAGCTCTTGTGATACAGGATTGCCGATTTCAAGAAGCGTGTTAAAAAATAAATAGATGATATGTGTAACATAATAAAAAGTGATGGAAAGTAATAGACTATAATTTACGACTATTATTCAACAAAATATATTTTATTCTACTATGAGTTAGGTGAAAATTTACGGCTACTAATGAAATAAATTTAAAATCTGTAAGTAATGCCTGATGGTATAAGAGCTGCAATACTCACTTGAACGAAAATCTTGCTTTTATAGTGAATAGGCGTTTTTGGAGATTTTAGAGAATTTAACGATTTATTTATGAAACATTTTTAGTCTAAATAAACTCCATAGACCACGACATTTGCAAATATATGAGGGTTTTCATAATTGTATGAGGCGAAGGCGTCCCGTTCGTGGTCCCACAGGAATGTGTGGAACACGTGAACGCTCTGCTGCCGCCGTTGTCCGATACACACACTTACAATGATTCTGTACCTGAAAGCCAAAAGAATAACCAAATTAAAAAAAAAAACCTCCTTTTTGGAAAGTCGGATAAAGATATAACATACATGAAAGAAAACAAACAATTACTTAAAAAAGTAACTAGAGAGTTTCCAACTTAATGGCATTAGCTAGGTACTAGGAACTCATATAGATTAACGTCCAAGGTAAGTCTTGGGCTACGTACACGCTGAAAGGCGGCTTGCTTAGTGCCTAGAGCCTAGTGAGTAAACCTAGCGAGTAGCCAAGGGAAATGAAACCTAGGCGAATGACCAAGGTGCCAAGCCCACGGTGCGTCAAGCTGGAAGCATACGCCGACAGTTATAAATAACATCGCATTGTAATATAGCTATCATATTGATGATTATGCATAAACACATAGGAACTCATCATTGTATGTCCGCAAAAATCGAGGGTTTTCAAAACTAGAAGCGACTTCCATAATTTAAATACAAGCAGATAGCACGAAATTGTAATACACAAATTCAGATTAACGAAAACTAGCAAGTATTTTGTTATTTAAAGTATACGCTTTTATAACAAGTTGCCAAAGTCAGTTATAGAACTGACCGATGGAAAGTTCAAAAACTACATCAAACGTGTCCTTAAAAAAGCATATTATAAAATCAAGTACTACGTTGAAGACAATTTTTTTGGCTTTAACTCCTTCTGCATATACGGCTTCCCTGGTAACTCATAAACGGCACAAATATGTAAATATCTCGAACTATTCTCAATATAATATTTTCTTTTTTTTTTCTTCTTTTAATTGAACTTTTTACAATGGTTTTCAATCATATTTAGCTCTTTGCTAAGAATAGTTACAGCACTGATAACAACATTTGTGCCAAATGTTAAATTTAGTCTTGATATATTTATTTTTTATTTTGTATAGTTTTTTTTTTTACTTTTACCGATTGTTTTGTGAATGTGTGAACATTGTAGGCCTTGTAGATTTCTAGACTTTTGTTAACTTTTTATCTCGTTTTACTTTCTTTTTTTTCTTTTGTTTATATAATAAATAATATTTTTTTTAGTTTCTTAAGACTTATTATCGGGCCTGCGTTGTCCCCCCTTATCTAGGTACTAATGCCGTAATATGGAAATATTGTAAAACCAAACCAGTTTTTAAAAGAGTAACCGTGGAGTTTCTTGCCGGTTCTTCTCCATAGGAAACGACTAACCCGAACCGTGCACCTTTTGTCGACGTTTTATAAGTGCCCATGTAGTATGTGAAATAGAAAATTTTGCTTTTTTAATTTTGATCATTAGATTTATGGTTCTCCAGAAGTAACTTTTGCCGTTGGCGAACACTGACCTAGCGATGCCCAGCGTTGTTTACGCACACACACAGTTATACATGATTTAGATAATTTACAGGTTAACATCTTCTTCGAGAGCAGCAACAGTAAAAACATGAGAATATCGAGCAGCCAGCCAAGATAGGCAAAATGTACATCATATTACTGATATTCGCGTGCACATTTTCCTAAGGTAAATATTTTACAAAACGATGAGGAAATACTGTCCTTACTGGTGAATCTATCTAAATCTACCTTTTTTACAGCATGATGAAGTTATCTGTCATGCATTACCTGTCATAGTTTTCTTCTTTCACGGCGTTACGTAACGTTTCAGCGAGGCTCAAACACAAATCTGGAACTGCTTTCTCGCTATATTCTATCTCCACCAACTCTGCATCCACCACTCTCTTGAGAACTTTTTGTATTTTCTCAGCATCGAAACGATTCTTTGGGTTGAGCCGATAGGTTGGTTGATAAATTCGGACCTGTTTAGGTTTGCTTTCAGTTTCAGTCATTTTGTTGAATCAATATAAAATACATGGGGGAACATAGCAACATGACTTTGATCTACCTGTAAGTTGTTATGGGAAGATAGACAGTTTCCTACTGCCCCTAATAGCGGAGACACCATCAAGTGACAGCACTCTAAACCCCATCCATATCCTCAAATGGACTAACTATTCTATCTTTGTGTGATCAAACTTAACCAGTAGGAAAAGTATTTTTTACATACTTGACAATATTCGGTGTACTACTAAGCGGAGCCGTCTGATGATTAGAAGGGCATTGTCGGTACTTACACCAAAAATATTACTCAAGAGAAAATAAATTTCTTGTAAATAAGTACCTCCTCAAAGTTTAGTTTTCTCCCAACAAACCTTTGAGTGATACGAGAGAGATCACAAAAGAGGGTAGGAATAAGTAATTTGTGTATATTTTTGTATACATTAATATAAACCTATACTACATAAAAATATATCTCTAATATTTTATACTAATATTATGCCATTGCCAAAGGAAACGCTCTTTCATTTTCCTCTTGAAGACATCCAGCGCTGGGCTGTCGCGTAGAGAAGTGTGGAGGGGAGTTCCAGAGATGCATTGCAGTAGCAGAAAAGGAGCCATCATAGACGTGGTAGTGTGACAAGGTTTACCCCTCGGAAAGGAGTACTCAAAGCGTTCGCGAAGAAATCGAGGAGAGTTCATTAATGGTCTTAATATTACCACTTTTGTCAGTCTGATTGGTGATTAATACTAGATTGGAATGGGGCCAGATGTTGCTGCAAATCTCAGACCGGCGTGATGACAGCGGAGGCCAATGTTCATCAGTAACATTTTTGAGTTAATAACACACTATTTAGTATGCATTCACTGTAAATGTAAATTACCACTTTGGACCTTCTAAAGCTGACGTATCTGCCTATAACAGTACTGTTTCTGACCACTGAAGATCTTTGAGACATCTTTGAATCAAATATATGTACTTTTATGCAACCTACTCGTTTTCATCATTCTTAATTAAAATAGGAATCTCATACAAATTTACTTAGAAAAATTTAAGTCTAAATTTACTAAGTCCATGTACTTAGTAATTCCATGGTTAACTCTCTGTTGATCTTTTGTTTCTGTTGATGTCCTACTGTCACTATCAAGTGTCACTGTCACAAATTGGCGCGGTAATGCCGCGAAAGGGTGAAGAAGAAATCATTTAGCAAAATCCAGTTCCACAACAAGTCGTAATTTCGTGAATGTGATCGTGTTCCAAAGTAATTCAAGCAAGCAATTAGTCTGGGTGTCGTATTAGAAGTGTAAACTCTTGAACGTGTCTGGGATTCCTTCTGAGCTGCATAAGAGCACACCCACCAACCTACAACAACAGTCCAGGTTTCAGTACAAGTAATTTGTGAAATAAACAAGTTTTCTTTTTTTGTTCTTCGGCAGCTATCAGCTGGCAGGTGTGGTGCAGTACATGATGAAACTTGTACACTCGAACATTATATTTGATCTTTAGTAGAACGTAAGTATATTTTGTATTATCGTATACAAAATATACCTACTGGTCACTGGGTCCTCTGGTCACTATTAAAAATGAGTCGACAATCTACATTGACGAACTATTTTCAATCAAAATCATCACCAAACCCATTGACCATGAGTAGTAAAAAGCGTAATTTGAGCCTTAAGAGAACTCCAAGCAGGTCTCCCCGTGCAGTGGGTAAAACACCCCTAAAGTCACCTGCAACACCGAAAATGTCAGCAACAACACCAAGTCCAGATGTGGTAGAAGTGATAAAGGAAGACGTAATTGTAACATTGTCAAGTGATAGCGAACATGATTCGACTCCAGCAAAGCGAAGAAATTTTGGAATCTCTGTCAGGAGTATAGAGTCACTAATAGACAAGACACCAGTGCATACTGGTCAACAGCAACCAGTGAAGGAGTTAGGAGCCATTGCTGGTGCTTCAAATTCCTCTATCGAAATAATGGAGTACATTATGTCTCCTGGGCCATTGCTGGGGCAGTCACCAAAAACTCCATCATCTCGAGGTTCCAGTACAAAGGAGTTCTACTCTCCGACTAAGAAAAGGGTTGTGAAAAAGAAATCTCCAGCTAAGAGGAACTTGGCAAGTCAGTTTGCTGAAAATCTTTCACCAAACTCCCTATTTGAAAAAACGCCTTTTTCTCAGAATACTGAAAACAGAGATGACAAAAGTAAGTAATTGAATTCAATTTGAACCTTTCATTCTGTCTTGCGAGGAGTTATGTCTTAAACACATGAAAAGTTAAAGTTAACATTAATGACAAAACATTTTGAATATACCAGTATATTAGGCCCTTCAAAATTAAGCTTTAGCAATACTTTTATTGCTTTAGCTATGAAAAAAAAACCAAAATTTAAATGGGCAGAAAATTGTAATGAAAATAGTAAAATTACATTAATATAATAGGCAGTTACAAAACTTATAAGAAGTTTTTAAATAAGATTATATAAAATAACAACATTTAAAATGTTATTACAAAACTATAATTGATTATAATCATGACACATTTACTCTTACCTAATAACTTTACAGCTGGATTTCTTCTATCAATAATTGACAAGTACCTCAATTCTGAAACCCTAAAACCTCTCCTCGAAGAAGATTCACAAGTGCTTTTAGCAAAATGCATGGAAGTAGAAAAGCCTGGTATGAGGCTAATGTGTCGCTTGTACTGGCGCCAGCCTGGCTGGTACCGTGCAGACGAACTTGGACTGATAGCCATGGAGAAGAAGAAAGATGGTGATAAGGAGGTCATGAATAGTCCAGACCTTTACAATATGTTATCCTGTTTGAAAGGATTTGGTTTGATCAAACAGGCTGGATCTGATGGTGAGGTTCTTATGCTGCTTGTTTTAGTAAATTGAATGTTTCACTTTCCTGTCATACATTTTAAAATATATAATTGTATGTCCAATTTGTGTATGTACTAATTGGACATACAATTATATCTTCTAAACCATGCAACGGATATTGATACAGTTTTTCGAACAGAAAGAGCTATCAACAGGAAAGATTTTCTATGTAATATTGCCTGTGCAACTGCAAAGCCATAAGTAGTAATTACTTGAAATATGTAGTTAATTTTTTAACAAAACTATATTCAAGGTGCACCAAATCTGCAATTTGATGACTATGTGAAGCTGCTCAAGAGACCAGACATTCTCCAAATAGCCAAGGAGCTGAAGTTGAAGATACAGTCTAAGCAGGATGCTGTGGAAGCATTGAGAAATTTCTCCAAGTGTGCACCCATCACTAACTTCTTTTCTAAAAAGAAGGTCAATAATAATAGTAACAGAGTTTTGGAAATGTAAGTATATTATGGCAAGTGCGGTTAGTGGTACCTTATTAATCCAGTATTCCATCATTCAGACTACCTCCTGTACTGGAGTGTAGATTTTTTAATGTCCTTCCAAATTAAAATTGGATGTAGTTATGCGAAAACATTCCATTCCACAACACATTATATTCTCAATGAAACCATTTGATTGGTAAAACATGTGGTTTGGAACATAGAGTGAGAAATATAAATAAAGAAATATAATATGTGGGATAGAATGTTTTTGCTAGAGTGATGTAAGGTGTCAAAAAAGATATTCCAGTTTCTTTATCTCATTTCTGAGTGACTTGTGGGTTGGAACGTTTTCGCATAACTACGTCCAATTTATCTACCACTTTTTAGGGTTCCAACCTTAAAAGGAACCCGAAAATGTACGTGGAGCCCTCCTATGATCACTTTTATCCATTGATCACTAAGGTATTTCTTTTAATAAATGTCATTATTTCAGATTTAAATCAAAAACAGGACATTGTTACAAGATGTCAGATCTAGCACGGACTACATTCCACAACTTATATGTCTTGATGTATTTGG
Organism: Orthosia gracilis; assembly: GCA_947562075.1. Lineage (NCBI taxonomy): Eukaryota > Metazoa > Arthropoda > Insecta > Lepidoptera > Noctuidae > Orthosia > Orthosia gracilis. The sequence continues at coordinate 30,930,776 of OX387273.1, forward strand.
GAATGGACTACTCAGCCATAAGGGACAAGAAGCTTGAGTTAATGCTTATCAATGAAAAAATTAACCGGGAGACTTTCCCCATAGACAAAGAAATGGTTGTTGATAATGCAAGTATTGTTTTCCAAGACAGGGAAGAATTTTATAGGTAAGTTGCACTTTTGAGAGTTGATTTTTCTTCTGTACCTGACAGTTGATGTATTATTTGAGTTTTATGACTATATAAAGTTTAAATTGCAATAATTGATGAGTAACCAATATCTGCTCAATGAAAATAAAAGTGATATAAAGTAAAACTCTCTTTTCTAATTCCTGAGGTACAAAAGCAAGAGCAGATTAAAAATAATACTTCTGAAAATATGGTGATGTTAATGATAGGAATATTTACTTGTATTTTACAGGTATCTCCACGCTCATGTGGTTTACGAGAAGTATATGGAAGAGGCAGACTTAAATAAAAAGTGTGAGGCAATCAAAGAAGCACATAACTTATTTAAAGGAATTACAGAGGGCCATATGTTACGGTAAGAATATTTTTTTACCGACGGCTTAATTCTCGCGGCTTACAGAAACTGTGCATTTTTCTGGGATAAAAAGTAGCCTATTATATTGTAAAGAGCAGTGGTGGCCCATTGATAACTGGACCATAGTGAAAACTTACAAGTTGTAGGTTGTGGGTTCGAACCCAGGTGCTTCATCACCGCTGCTCTCAAAACGGTGAAGAAAAAATGATCGTGAGGAAACCAGCACGTCTTAGAACCAAAAACTTGAAAACATGTGACTTCCACCAACCATCCCGCCCTAGGCCGCGTGGTGCATTATGAGCCCATTCCCTCTCACAGGGAGGAGGCCTGCACGCACAACGGACCAAATGGGACTCTTAAGTGCGGCTAGCTATCCTATTCCAGCCTATTATATTTGGCAAAAGTGTAGCTTTATGCCAATCTATAGTGGTATCTCATGAGGGTTTTTTTTTTTGTCATATTGAACATTGTTGATAGTTGTTATGTCCTAGAACTGTAGTGAACAGTAAAATCTCGTAACTTAACAAAAGTTTAAAGAAGTTCTTCATAACATTAATAGGCACCAATTTCAAAGATTGCATTATATTTGTCTCTTTCATTAACATTTCATTTCATTTGTAGTTACAAATCATTGCCAACATGGCTACGTAGATTCACTCCACCAAATATTTACGTCAAAATCCTGGAGAGTGGAGTACAAGACCTAAAGAAACAAAAGACTGAAGAATATTACAAAATAGCAGTGGAGACGCTCGACACTTTGATAGGGCAGATGGATTTCAGACAACAGAAGAAAGCTAGATGGTATGCAGAGAAAGCGCTCATATTGCATAGCCATTTGGATAGCTCTGAGCAGGTAATATTTATAATAAACTGTAGCTAAAAACAGTGAAGGAAAACATTATGAGGGATTTGCTGTCCTAGGCCCAGTGCACACCTGGAGAGGCGTGGCGAAGATACTTAAAGTTAACAATTTAAATTAGACCCTAATGCTTATGCTATAAAGTTGAAAATGTCATGGCAAAAGTAAATAAGAGCGAGCGGCGCACGTCACAGTGAGACGGTTGCGAGAGCCGGCGCGCGACCATGCGCGACTGCTCCTGCCGCCGCCGCGGACGCCCGAGTCCCGACCTGCGCATGCGGCGTGGGTGGTTCGTGTCAGTCGCTCGAGATTTTTGACGTGTGAAGACGTGTATTCAGGTCGTGTTCGCGGCTAGTATGGATGAGGAAAAACTAATCAACTTAGTACGAAGCGGGCGGTTAAACTTGCACGTAGCGGCGGTACATCATCCTCTCCTTGGCCGCGCTCGGAGTCATTCGTCTCAGTATCTTTTTCGCGCCTCTCCAGTTGTGCGCTGGGCCCTAAACTCAAAAATTCAAAGACAAGTGACATCCATCATCGCACTGGCCCCGCGTGGTGGATTAAGGCCTATTCCCTCTCTAACGGAGATGAGGTCTGTGTACCAGCAGCATAAAAAAGCTGATAATACTTATGTGAAAGTGAAAATTTTAGCCTTTAGAAATTATGGAAAATGGCTTTACTAGAATTGGTGCCTCTTGGATCTTATAAAATACAAGAGACACCATGTTCAATTGTACCTTTTCTATCTATCTTATTCATAACCTTGCAAACAGCCATTAGACTATGGGCAGATGAGATGAAGTTTTTTTTGTGGCTTTCAGAGAAAAATAGAATTATATTTTATATTCTAATAATGTTGCAGACATTTTTTTCCTCCTTGACTTCAAGATAGACTTTGTCGTCTTAATATTTAAATTGGCTTTAATTTCCAGGCAGCAACAATTTTATTAGAAGGATTCAAATCTAAAGATATGACAGAGGAGATGAAAGACGAAATGCGACCTCGCGCTCTGAAGATTGCCAACCAGCAGAACATACTCTTGAAGGAGTCCTTAAGGGAGCTATTACGAAAATATGCCGATAAAGAGAGTATACTCGAAAGCACGCTGTCGGGAGATCATATTCATAAACAGCCTATGGAGTAAGTAATGTCATAAAATAAAAACCGGCCAAGTGCGAGTCAGACTCGCGCACGAAGGGTTCCGTACCTTTATCCCAAAAAACGGCAAAGAAATCACGCTTGTTGTATGGGAGCCCCACTTAAATATTTATTTTATTCTGTTTTTAGTATTTGTTGTTATAGCAGCAGCAGAAATACATCATCTGTGAACATTTCAACTGTCTAGCTATCACGGTTCATAAGAAATAGCCTGGTGACAGACAGACAGACAGTGGAGTCTTAGTAATAGGGTGCCGTTTTTATCCTTTGGCTACGGAACCCTAAAAAAGTAATTTTCTACTATTCATCGCATTGTCGTAATGTGACGACCAATTGCCGCTCGCTCAAACATCGCCAAACAACACAATTTTTTTCTTTGCTTCACTCTAGGAATTTCTCCTGTATCGTGGGTGCGTTTAAAATGCGTGGGTGCGGTACACAAATACCTTGATCCGGAACAACTATCTGTAAACCTTACAAATATTTGTTCCGTGGAAGAATCGAACTCGCAGCAGCTAATCGCTTAATCACTGCGCCAACCGTGTCGTCGCACTATTATTTTGTGGTACAAAATGCTAAACATGAGGTCCTGGATTTGGTTCCAGTAGGCCCAGTGTTGAGATTTTCTATCTGGAACTTCTCAATAGAAGTCCCCATATAACATAAAACATTCTGGCAAAATCTAGGTATTCTACAGGTGGTGTACCTAACTCAATCTAACCCTTCACTGCAGGGGCGGCCTTAACCCCTGCGCGGCTTCGGGCGGGCGGCAGGTATTTGCGAGGCCCTTGTCCTTTTTACAATGTATTAGATATACGAGAATTGGAAAATTTTGCACTTATTGTTATTATTATTAATACTTTACTATGAAATACTTAACCAACCAACTTTATTGTATGGTTTACTAAAGATAAAATTGTAAGCTTTTTGGGTTGTAGCGCAAGGGCCCGGACGATTGCCCTGTTCGCCACCCCCTAAGGCCGCCACTGACCCTTAGGGCAGAAATGCGAGATGATGTAACGTGTGAATTTCATTAAGAGTTTTGTTTGGTTGTTGCAGTAACTTCAACCAAAGAGGCAAGCTAAAGTTTGAGTTGCACACTAAAGAAGGGCGATCTACACTAACGTGTGAAGAGTATTGTATCGCACACTATATCAATACTGGACAGTATACAAATGGTAAGTATTAGTTACTACACTGTTACACAAATTTTATTGGAACGAAGTTTCGTAACGCGGCTTGCGGTAGGAGTTGACTGGTAGAATTCGTCACGTAACGGAAAAGTGTTATACTAGACAAGACGTTCAGATCCGACCGGTATATTTCAGATATTATCGTCAAGCGCTGGCCGCAATAATTGTTTACATCATGTGTTAGGTAAATATGAGTTTTGTCTGATTGTTGAAGAAGAAAAGGCGTAAAGAACCGTTCACGATAGGGGTTTTCTTGTTTCTCAGACCTCGGACAGTTAAGATATAGATTAAAAAAAAAATCCTGTCAAGATGTACAAAGAGTACGGAATTCGTGGAAAATTTTCCTTAAAATACATTTTATTGTTGAATATTTCGGGACCTTTTGAGATATGTTTGATACAAAAAGAGTGTGAGCGTTCTCTATTTCTTGGAAAATTAATCGTAACTCTCGGGCGTATCATTTTTATAAATGTACGACATAAAATGTAAATTTTTGTTTACAGGCGAGCATTGGGAAGGCCGCATCGTGTCCACATTATTCTTCCTCCTGTTCTGGGACATCATCTACAGCAAACCGCGTGACGTCACCGGTATTTTCTTGAGCTACTACCAGCGCTATCCACTGGATATGTTCTCTGAGAGTTTTTACCTTAACCGGAAACATTTAATAGATGAAAGGCTGATGTTCTTACGAGAGTGCACTGAGGAAATGATACTGGCTCTCATGAAAGCTAACTGGGATGGACGGCCCGAGAGTAAGTTTTTGTGTTTATGTTCAATGTAACTAAAATGTACAAGAAAAATTGTCTTCACTGGTATGAAACAAAAGTGTTCTTAGGAAGTCGGTGTTCTTGTTTTCATTACTTCGCTATTTGACATCGACTTCCGAAATTGAATAGAATAGAGAATATACTTTATTGTACACCAAAAAAAGAAATAACACATATAATTTACAGCAACTTAATACATGGGTACAAAGGTGGTCTTATCGCTGACAGTGATATCTACCAGACAACCTTTGTATGGACTAAAGAACTAAGATAAAACAGGGGGTAGCCTACGGTGTACTGCTACTTATAGTTAAAGTTGCGTTTGAGTTATTGTTGAGTTAAAGTTATTTTTTACTTTGTGTATTTGGAAGTCGGTTGTATTTTTTTGTAAAAAAAGTTTTTAGTTTCACTTTTTAGATATGGTATATATCTATAATGCCCACAGTTATGCCACAATATACGAATTGATTACCCGAATAATATGAAACTTGAACACATCTGGTGAAATTAGTGTACCAGGGAAATGAAAATGAAATATACACATCTGCTGACCCATTTAGAACGTACCGACGTAATGTTATGAAATGGTGTAATCAATAAATATACGAGAGATTTGCCTTCTTTTACTTTGAAGAGTTCTGTTGTATATCTCCAAAGTTCTTCGTCAGATCTTGATCAAACAGAAAAGAATGATCTAAATCGGTTCCCGTAGTAAAAAGTTTTGAGGTAACATTAAAAAACAAATACAGCTGAATTGACAACCTTCTCCTTTTTGAAGTCGGTTAAAAATTGTCTTCACTGTTATGTAACGAAAGGGTTTTTGTAGTATATATAATACTAGCTTCTGCCCGCGTAAAAAGTGTTTTATCATCCTAAGGGAATACAAACTATCCAATATCGTTCCCAGGGTCTCAAATTTCATCTAAACAAACAAATTCCTCACAAATTTTACCTCTTCATAATATTAGTATAGATAAGTCAATAGAAGGCTTTATTGACTAAAGGGTGTAAACTTATTCCTTCTTTAAGAGAAGCTCTACCCTGTAATGGAACACTGAGCTGAAAAATAATGTCATAAGGACAGCCCTTTTGTATCGTTCATCAGTACATCTCTCCTGTAGATCATGCAAGATGTTAGATTTGCTAATTTTTAATAGCAAATTGTATAGTCTATTTACTGTCCATAAAACCTCACATCATCATCTCAGTCGAAAGACATCCACTGCTGAACATAGGCCTGTACCAAGAGTCGCCACATTGACTGGTCCCGTGTGTCTCACATCCAGCAGATTCCCGCAACCCAAACCCACATGAGCAACTTTCTTGCTTTGGCCATCCCTAAGTTTCCAGTTGGTTTAAGAACTGACGGACCTTCTGAATTTATTCTTCTGTATGTATTTACAGGTGAGATATCTGAGATCCAGCGCAGCATAGGCTGGGAGTTGGTCCGCGAGGTGACGTCATGCCTGGGCCCGCGCGGCGTGGCGGCGGTCTGTCGTCGCCTCGTCAGTAACTACGGGTACGCGAGGAGTGGCTTCCCTGACCTTACGCTGTGGAATATACATACTAAGAAGGTAACTATTGCTTCTTTTTTTCAATGTATCCTATAGTCGACGAGTATAATGTAAAACATAGATTTTAATTAAAAGGGAAACCCCACAATAAGTCAAATTAACTAACCCCACGATAAGTCAAATTTGCCGATTTGTGTCATTTTGCGTCAAGACGCATCCGATCAAATGAATATCCATCCACGCTACATTTTGGAAAACTGAAAGGAGCTGAAACTGAGGTACAATTGAGGTAAAAACGCACACTATGCAGGCAAGCATATTATAAGTTGGGGGATTACATAGCTGATAAAAATGCTTGGCTAAATGCTGGTCCCGCTCCGCAGCCATTAGGGCGCAAAAACAATTAGTGATGGGCAGAAAAGTTTTGCAGTATTGTTGGAGCTGCTGAAGACTGTATGAATATATTTGTATTGTATAAACTCAATTTCTTTTAGTATTATATAACTGCACAGCACATGTGTGAGTACTATGTTCCGACTGTAAATCTACCTATGTGTCGTTGGTTGACTTCTGTGTGCCCTGGCATTTGAGTGTGTCATGCTCTCTCTAATTTCTCTCTGATGGTAGCACATGTGTTGGATCATTCGGTTCCCTCCATAATGGTTGAGCTGAGTGGTGCCGATCCATGCGTCATGTTCGTGAACGGGCGCCATCAGTTGGGATTGGTCAAAACTTAGCTGCCTCGGCCTGTCATTGCATTTTTATGTTGAAATTGTTTGTTACTCTAGACGCTTTTACGTGCACGTCTTTTTGCATCGTTCTCACATATATGTATTTTTTTTTTTTTTTTTAACAAGAATGATGTAATTGAAACTGATGGAAAAGAGTGTCCGTGGAGTTTCTTGCAAATTCTTCTCCATTGAGATCTACTGACGTTTGCGAATTTGCAACTAGAGTCATATTTTTTTGTTGTTTGACAATTCAAAAGTACCTTTAAGGTTTATTTGAAATAAACTGTTTTGATTTGATTTTGATTTTGGTATAAGTGAATCTTCCTCCTCCCTCTGGGTTGGTGCAGAATTTCCACTCATCTTAGTACCCCACACCTCTTATTTACCCATTTCAGACAATCCATTACGGTTTGAAATATAGGTAAAGTAATATTTTTTTAACACTTCTTTTCAATAAGAGCTAGTTTGTGCTTCGTAAACATGGACTAAAATAGCTCATTAATCCCTAGGGACTAAAAGTGATGTGAATTTGGAATGTGGATATTGTTAATAAATGTTCCAATCAGCAAAGATATGATGCAAAAAATTTTACAATGCACTTCAATAATTATTCAAATATAAACATAGCTTCTAATTATTTATATGTTATGTCTTATGGTTCCTAATTGTATATAAATAAATAAACAAAGCGTTCTTGTACTTGCTTATTTTCTCATAGAGGGTGATAAAGAGTGTCCACCTCGGGAGCAACACTATTTTAAACTCGAGTGACGGTAATCCTTTGCTGCGCTCTGGATTAAAAAAAACTCTCTTGCCTTTAAAATTGTTGTTTGCACCCTAGATAAACAATCTACTATTTTATCTCAAGGGAACATTATACCGGGATGTAAAGTGTGTGATGTATCCTATGTCCTTCCCAGGGTCTCAAACTGTCTTCATACCAAATTTCATCTAAATCGGTTTAGCCGTTTAGTTGTGAAAGGTAATAAACAAACAAAGTTATTTTCGCATTTATAACAAAGTTATGGCACTATAACCTAACCAAAACCTTATGTTGCCTAATCCTAGTAACCATTAAACCTTAATTCTCAGATAAAGTTCGTAGAAGTAAAGACGGACGCAGACAAGCCATCCATCAAGCAGCTGCAGTGGCTCCAGTACCTGCTGGAGCACGGCGTGGACGCCGGCTTCTGTTACGTGGGCGTCAACACTACGCGCTCGCGAGCCAGACCTGCCAACTCTCAATAGGTTAAGTTAATTAATAGTGAAGTGATTTATTCAATAATGCGCTCGAAATTAAAAATTTCTTACCTTGGGTATCTTACCTTGACTGATACAGAAGGCAAAGATTAATAAACTTACCTTTAGCACTTGTTTTGGTTGCAAGTCCAGGTCCGACACATGAAAAAAAGCTAAGTACCTATTGACTGAGTTCCGTTTATTAATCTCAGCCTTGTTTTAGACTTAGGACAAAATTACAATTAGTTTTTAGTAATAAAATAATCACGTCAGATAAAAGGCGCTATGCTGTGGTCCCATGGTTAATTCAGGAGATGCTCTTCTAAGGAAAAAACATAGCAGCCAAAAAAGTCACTTTTGTGGCTGAGTAATTAACTACCGCGCCACGTGTTGTGGACTTGCAGATATTTCTATGGCCTACAGATAATTGTTCCGGGTCTGGTTGTTTGTATGTGTTAATTCAAAATTTTGTAAACGCACCCGAGATACAGAAGAAATTCTTAATGTTGTCGTCATCGTTTTTATTAGAAAAGAAAGGAACAAAAGAGAGAGAAGTTTGCTAAAAACGGCCAGGCATAACAACAAATCAGAACTGAACGTGTCATTGGGAAACATAGCACAGCGTAGCATAACTCAATGCTTTTGTGAAACCCCACAATAGACTATTTGAGGTGTAGAGAGGCAGCTCGCTAAATTAATTTATTTCTAGTCTAATCAAAAATGATTACAAAATAATTCGACATTATTTAAAATGTATAATAATAATTAAAAGACATAATTTTAATTATATGTCTCTTTAAAAGAGATTGCATTATTTGTTGAAGCTCCATATTTAATTTGAATTAAATCTTAAATTTCACTGGTCACATGCATAATTGAAAAGAATGTAGACTCTGTCATAGAAGCTTGGTGATCATAAGATAATCACCGTGCTTGGTGAAGGTATTTTTTATAACTACAGTGATTTACCGCCTTCATTTTTGATTAGCTGCCATCTTTCAACTGTAATAATGGTATAAGTCCTATTTGCACACTTGCATTCAACGAATGAAGATGTTAAGGACCTTTCTTAAACTGCGGTTGACTTTCACCCTTATTATTTTGTACTTGAATAAAAAAGACATTTCAAAAAGGTGATATGCACGCGCTTTGTGGTACAGGAAGGTGTTTAAAAATTGCTTAACATTTTGGCTCCTTGTCGTACATTCCATTTCAATACTTACCTATTGTGTATATATTTTATTTGATTTGTTTATATTTTTAGAAACACCAGGGCGGGAAGAAAAATAGTACATAGATTATAATAATACAATTATTATTCAGTGTACCCACCCGGATTTGTAGTAATTAAACTTTAAGGTCCTAAAATACAAATAATTTTGACGATAAAAACACCCCACATAATGTGGGGTGTTTTTGACCCACGACGGAAAAAGAGGGGTGTTATAAGTTTACAGAATATTATGATCGTATAAATAATTCACATAATACAATACTTTGTACAATATTCTGACAAATAAATGCATTCTATTCTATTCTTATTGTGTGTACCCGTGTGTTTGTGTATCTGTCTGTGGCATCATAGCTCTTAGATTTTAATTTAGTTTTGTTTGTTTGAAATGTGGCGTTTTACTGTTTGAATCGGGCTGTTTCCGCAAGATATCGTGTCATAATTACGTATTCAATATAGATTGTCGATCGAAGCGGGTCTGCTACTAGATAAATTTTTGTAGTTTAAAAAGAAAATTTCTAACATTTTTTTGTTATTTAAGTAAAAGTTATTGTCGGGGATTTTGGAAAATTTTACTTGTTATCGATAATGTTAAGTGTATTTTACGGCCTTAAAGTTTTATTACTAGAAGTCTGGACACAATGTATAATCTGTTTTCTCGCCCTTTACCATAAAGCCGGTTGCAGATCATGAGCTAAACTGAGTTAATTTAAGCTTAGCTCGTATAACTGAGGTAGTTTTTCATAGTTGTGTGCAGACCGCAAACTATGTACAAGTATGTAAAAAAGCTTTAGCTATGGGCCCTAAGCTAAACTAATCGAAACTTCGCTCCGCTCTTGGCCTGCCACGGGTTGAAGAAGGAGCTTGTTTTTTAATGGTGATGGTTTTTTTATAAAACAATACGCCATTTTGAAATCTGTATTTTTTACATAATATTAGTTATTTTATTGTGGTGGCTGATCCAATAATACCCTCTTCGCCCCTTCGTGAACACACGTAGTATATGCCTAAAACTCATAAATATGGTTATTTTTTTGCAAACAGACGTTAATAAGCAGTAATTTGGCTCATATATGTCTTTCGCGTGACGCCAAGAGTGCGTGCATCCCTATAATAATTACAAATGAAAAACATATTATCAAGAAGAAAAACTTATGTAAAAACATTGTGTCAGGAACATAATTTACTAAAAAAAAATCAGTGGAAAGAGGATATTGAACTACGTGACGAAAACCTCAGCCCCGCCCCTCTGACCAAGAGTGGTATTTTGAAGACCCCCTGAACGGGTCACGTAGTATGGGTACGTTTCCATATGTTAATATAAATCTGCATTATCTCAAATTACATTGATTTCTATGAAGGTGTTCTCCATTTAGTGACTAGAATATATTTTTTAAACGTTTTATATATCGACACCGCAACGAAATATTAATCAGTCATATTATGATCTCAAAATTCTAAAATTATTTGTTTTGTTGTTTTATCTCATAAATAAATAAATAATAGAGAAGTGTAAGACATTTGTACTAATTTAAGTTAATTAAAGATTCTTACACATGTGAATTGGTGCTAATCGCATGAAAGAAAGGAATAAAAATATTTTTTTAAATTTTATGTTTATTTTCACTGGATTCAATACCCAATTACCCCGGACAAGTTCTGGTTAGCTTACCTGCCATTTTATTTCATAAGCTGCGTCTACGCTAAACGAGTCAAGCACAACCGAAGCCCCTCTGCTCGTTGTCGTTTGCGGCGTCAAGCGAATGTAGTTTTCCGCAATGTAGTCGCAGCTCGTGGCAAGCACGGACGATTTTGCCATTACTGCTGCAGTGATTATTATAACCGAAGTCAATAAAAAAGCTAGTAGCAAGGTAACACGGTATCAAAGCAAAATAAGGTAAAAAGGTAACATTGATTTTTAGAACTAAAATAGTGAAATCAATATTTTACTTCACTTATTTAAATTCATATTCAACCTTCCGTTCCATCGGGTGGAATAGGGCCCAAACTGGAATAGGCGGCGACCAAGTATTTTACTGCATTATGTAGGATCAATTTATATTATTGAGCATTTACTCCAATGAGAGTGGAGAACGGAACAACGGACAACGGAAGGCCGTAGATCTCCTCGTTTTCGCAAATGTCTCCAAAACTATACATCATCATCATTTCAGCCGAAGGATGACCACTGCTGGATTTAAATATATATCTGTTGCTTTTAATAAATGAATTAATAATAATAATAGGCCTCCCACCCCCAAGTGTCGCCATCTCGATCGGTCCTGTGCGTCTGGATTATGGCGTAACCCCCCAATAATGAATGAGTAGCGCAAAACTAAACATGCTAAATAAAATATGAAATTTTCATCACCTTGAGTGAAAGTTTCATTATTTTTACACCCTGCCCACCAAATTACTGTTACACTCAACGCCCTTGCACCAGTCTTTGCTGGCCACAGCAAAGACTGGTGCAAAGGCGTTGAGGTAACTTTTTGTACTGGTGTGTAGAACTGCAACTTGATCGAATATGAAAAACTTCGTCAGCTATGCGAAAAACAGATAACTAAGGCCGGGTTTCTCACTGCTAAATTATCGCAGAATTAATGTGACAAATTGTCATTTGTCAAACACGAGTTATTTGCTGTGATTGGTTGAATGAATTTTCAACAGCCAATCACAGTAGATAACGAACACGAAACGCCACATCGCGTCTTTCGTCTCGCATGTGATTGGTCGATTTTTCATACGCTTTGCCCTTTGCTCTTTCCGAATTAACTACGCCATAGAAATATAAAATACAGGAGAAGTGGCAAGGGGGCGTGTCGGTGTCCGCGCGACGTGGTCTGACTGAGCATGTCACAGGCAAATGGCCGGTCTCCGCTAAACAGTGCGCTTTCGACCGTCTTCGTGACAAATTACAAGAATGCCGTGTTGTTCAGTGGTTTCTTGTAAAAAGCGAAGCCTAAACCAAAACTTTGTAAATCATAGAATCACTTACAATAAGTGAGTACAAGTATTTCACTATATTTGTCTTTAAAATCATGAAAAACAACAAATCGTAAAATATTTCTTGCTTCTACTATGTTATTTTTCTATTGAAATATCACAGCGACTGTAGGTACTATTTTTCCATTAAATACATTGCTTCCTAACCATTACCTAAGTTTGTCGCTAAGTGACTGGACAAGCAATGTAAAAATCACAAAACGATACATCATTGAGCGGATGCATCGCGTAGTACGGCCGCTGCTCCTTGCGACGAGTTAGTGATGTACTTGTGTAGATCCACTAACGAAGGTTATCGATAACAATGTCGATGACGAATGAAATTTTGTTATTATATTTTATTTTCAATTTGTCAACCATTTTCACCCGGTTGGAAAATCGATGCGAAATAATGTTTATTACTTATTTTGATTATTTTACAGCGTAGTAGAGAAATGCGTAACCAACTTTTTGACAAAAAATGCAACCCCAATAATATCAAAGTGTCAAGTGCTGCACAAATACCTCCACTTTACAGGTCAGTGATTAAACACCATAGCACTAGCAGGGTTCAACAATACCTCCTGTTTCAATTCAATTCAATTTATTTATTTCAAGTAAAACAGACTCATAACATAATAACAATAATAGCAGCACAAAACAATTAAAATTTGCTACATTAAAAATAAATTAAACATTACGCTATGAAAGCCTAAACCAATATAAAAAAAAAAAAAAAAAAAAAAAAATATATATATATATATATATTTTTGATTGTTTGAATTTTTTGATTTACTTAATAATTTATATTTTTAGCTGCATATTTGTTTTAACTATAAAATTTTCTGGACAAACCGTTTTTTTATTTATTTTCAATTAAACAAAAAAAAATTGTACAATAATAAATGGGTGAATCGATAAGTTTCTGATTTAGTCAATCACTAGCGTGTATGTAAAATAAATTGCTTTTGCATAGCACAACGATAGCGACCGATGTTTTTGTGTGCGTAATTTGTACGGTGATTGGTATATACACGTTGTGCTTGAAGGGATAAGGTTTATAATTTATTGTGTAGTACGTTCTGATTAAAGAAATGCGGGTGTGTGCGCGACTGCGTATCTATTGCCTTTACTGAACTGCATGTGTAGTAGTTGCCGTGTGGTAGGGGCAAACTGGAGACACAGGTTTCCGATATTATTTTCGTCTACCGGGCATATCTCCTTGTTTATTATATCTATGAACTACGCAATAAGGCTGCTATTTTCTAAATATGAGGAAAATCAGCGCAGTAAGTCACTGCTCTAATACCGTTGTTGAAAGCTTCGATTTGAGGATGTTATGATCGATCCTATCGAAAGCTTTGCTATAGTCCGTGTAAACGACATCCATCTGTGCCCCATCATCCATCCTTTTCGTTAGGAAGTCATTAAGCAGAGTCAAGTTAGAAACAATTCAACGGGTTTTGAGTGACTTAGCACAGCATACACTTGGTCATAGATCACCCTCTCAAAAACTTTAGAAACTTTTATGCACAGTTTAAAAATTGGCCTGTACTCGTATTTAACTACTTCACTTTTATGCACTGGAGCTATAAAGGCAAACTTCCAGATATGGGGAATAGTACATGAAGAGAGTGATTTCTGAAACAAGAGAGATACTGGCAAGGCAATGGATTTAGCACATCCAATCAAAAATATATTATAACTAGCTTTTACCCGCGGCTTCGCTCGCAGTGAAGCCATATATTTTTTAATTTATTTTATTAAAATTATCCTAGTTACTTCTAATACATCCAAGAATATACATATGTACAAAGTTTCATGATGATCGGTTCAGTAGTTTTTGTGTGAAAGCGTAACAAACAAACTTACATTCACATTTATAATATTAAGTATGATAGTACCTATATGATAAGCAACCCTCCTCAGATAGAATATAGAATACATTTTATATGGAACTTGCATAGATACATAAGTAGGTAGCTATTTATTTTGACATTGCTACTTTGAGTGTAGGAGTTGGTTGCTTTAAGTGAGGTCAAAGTTCTTTACAACCTGCTTAGGTATAAATAAGAGAGGGCCTACGCCTTGCCGAATTCACTTACGCAATTCGGTTGCAGGAGACAACCAGGCTCACAAAGTACCTCAGTGAGGTGGCTGATGCGGCACAGCAGCGGTACCCTTCTGCCCAATTAATCTTACTGGGGGTCTTTAATGCCCACCACCAGTAGTGGTTTTTCCCATACCAGTGCACTGATTATGCTGGACGGGAGATGCATAAGCTTTCACTAGCGCTTAACCTTACCAGGCTAGTCCGGGGGGCTACGAGGGTGCCGGATGTTGATTCGCACACTACCAATTCACCACCACCATTCATCTTCTGCTGACAACAGATCCAGACCAATACTCTGTGACGATAACTTCACCTTTGGGTAGTTCTGACCAGTCTGGTAAACTCTGTGTCGCGAAAGCATTGCGCGATTCGCTATTTAACAATCGGCATGGCGGGAAATGTGGCTGCTATTCGAACAAGTATGAGAAGTGAGCAGAAAGGTTATCGCAAGAAAAGGTAGGAGCTACGAGCTTCTAGGTGGTCCAAGAAGACCCCAGGTGAGTGCTTACTTTGCAATATATTTATGTCAACCTATAAGTGCATGATAAGTAGAAAGATGAGACGACTGTCGTCGTTTGCCATTCTTTCCTTTACTGGTAGTCCAATCTTGCAGTGCACAGCAAACTTGGTAGTCAAGGACATTGGACAGGGAAGCCTGGAGCTCCCATATATTGGTAGTGTGATCCGGAAACACACTGGCACGGTCGACTGAGCTGGAGCAAACGTGGCGAGGCTATGGGAATGGTGGAGGCCTCCGGGGGGCCATAGGCCCCCTGTCCGGCTAAGTGACTAACATGCAAACATGATCAGAGTCACCAGGGATATACCCTGTTTAGACCGGAGCAAGTCGACCGATGCCCAGCTAGGTAATAGAGGTGTATAGCCATAAGTAAACTGCAGTCAAATAACAGTCATGAGATCCCTCTATAGAGTACGTGGGAGTGCAAGCACGAAGAGGTAACAAGAGTATGGCAAGACACTTGGTAAACCCAGTTAATGCATGTGAGTGGCACAGCCACACGAGAGAGGCTAGGCCTCGCCTTATAAGTATCGAATATATGTAATAATAGGAGTGGAATAAAACTGGTCGACTAATCTTGCCACTCTCATGATAAATGTGTAATTATGTATCCTCATGTCGTCCGTACATTATGTGAAGCAAGCATATAGTATTTCACATATTATACATACTATATTTTACATACTATAGGAGGAACGACAGTCTGTGTCAGTCAGAAGAAGGCTTTCAACAGGGCTGCCAAGTCCTACAAGATGGTGTTGCGAAGGGCTCGCGGTTCGACCTCATTGGCCGGAGAGTGACCAAACTTGCTTCTTATCCAGCAGGTAGTAAAGTGTTTTGGTACCTGGCTAAGTCGGTCGCGTCGAACATCTGCCGTCCCTCCCTGCCACCACTGCTGAAACCCGACGGGTCACTGGCCCACTCCGCTGAGGAAAGGCAAATTTATTTGCCTCTCTTTTTGCGGCATCATCACGTCTCAATCCTGGTGACGCGCGGCTCCCTCCTCCTCGAGTTCGATCATGCATTAAGTACTTTTCTCATCTCTGGGACGGATCTGTCAAATACCAGCTAGATGCACTGGAGTCGATCGAAAAGCGGGCTCATCGGCAATGAGGCACTAATCAAATCAAAGCACCAGAGCCTTGAACATCATCGCCAACTTGCCAGCTTGTCGGTCTTTTATCGGTTACATATCGGAGAGTGTGCGTTGAATTGCATGATCTAATTCCGCCTAGCCCGTTTCGTCATCGGACTACCAGACGTACGGCGATGCGCCATCAGTACATGGTGGACATCCCACCCATACGCACTAAACGTTTAGAAACGTTTGGGAATACTTTTATTATGCGTACAGCTAAGGAGTGGAATTCCCTGCTGGAGTCTGTTTACCGATAGCTACAGTCTAGGCAAGTTTGCTTCACCGTTGACCACATCATCGCTTACCATTAGATGAGATAGTGATCAAGCGCCAGCCAGTAGTCAATAAAAAAAATCTCATGCTAGGAATTCGATGTCGTCCAATCATAGTTTCACATAAAAACTTATTATTTAACCTTTTCACGATCTCTTTACTACAGATCTCGCTTCAAATTCCTTCAAATTATTACTGTCAAGAGCTTTCTTATAACGAATTGAATATGATTTTTATTAAAAATATACTAGAGTATTGGAAACATTCTTATAAGTCCAATCGTGTGCATTAGGAAATGTTCCCGGTGTACGTTCCACTGCTGGTCATGTCTGCTGCATCGGCCGCTTCGGTAGTATACCTGTATTGCAAGAACAGAGGCAACAGCCGACAAGGCTACATGGATGTACAGGAGAAGCCCTCGGACGGTGACTGACCTGCTTTAGTGATTATCTTATGTTTTATTTAGTTATAACTAATTATACGCGTTTATCTTTTTGATCTGGCGCTTTGATTGTTGCAAAAAATAGGCTGGAAGTTCCATCTAAGTTATCATAATCATATTGTCTTCACAAATAATGTCGGATTATGTCACCTTGTTAATTTGAGTTAAAAATATTCCTTTTGGAGGAAGCATTCACAGAAGACAGCCGAATTAAAATTAAAATTAACATCTGCAATTTCCGAAAAGCATGCCTCTGTATCAATAGTAGTGTAGGTATGTGATCAGAACGATGTTATCTGTGTACAGATCTATGCTTCTCAAGCTCCTGATTATTGACTTCAGCCGCACCGATCACGCCTCCAATGTGGCCGGGAAAAACACGGACAAATAAATGAAAAATCATAATTTTGTAACATTATTTATTAAAATATATTCTACTAAAATTCATAACATAGTATGTACATTTTCAACAGTACACCTCAATAGGACAATAAGGCACCTATTTCTTAACTTACATGACATAAAATCTACGACTGTTTAAACCCATAAAATAATTCATACACAAGAGTAACTTTCACCACATAACGGTATACAAAACTATACACCAATCGAGTAACAACGAAATATAACATACCTACTTTGAGCATTTATTAAAAAATGGTTCATCTACATAATATGAACTGTCACTGTGTCTTCACAATATACTATGTAGACACATTACAAAAATCACTTCTCTAACTTGTATAGATATAAATCTATTAAATATAATCGAGATAAAATGGCTATAAATCATAATTATCTTCACTCCTATGTATACTTTCATAACGATTTCTAGTGATTTCTTATAATACCATCACCTACATGTTACTATCGTGGTAACTTAAAAAATCCAAATACTAGAGCGAAATACATAGTGTAGTTCGTAACAATTTTGACTCGACACCAAATAAATTAAGATATAACCTAGTAAATAGTACAAAAATTCAACAAGTGTAGGCATGTCAATAATTTCATTAACTTTGTTCAAAGTTCCACAGCCGAATGGATGTGCAGCACTTGTAGAATCCAACACCTACTCTTAAAGTAATAAAATGTTTATAATAAAATTGGCAAACGCTCTTCCTACACCTACACACAAAAACAATTATATAAAATACAGGCACAAAGTTAAGTCTAAACATCTTTTATATAAATATTTCTTAAACACTGTTTGATCTTTAATAAAAGTTACATAATCTTCTCATTTTATATACATATTAATTATAATATCTATGGCTACATTTTCTCTTATATAAATCATTGCATTTCCCACAATTTCCTTATCTTTAAAGCTGCAATTTTAATTCTGCCCTATATAGTGATATGCTCGATTCTTTTGATACGAGTTCATATTTACAAATCGAGTAACTCAGACATTTTTCTTAATCTAATTTACGAAAAAGTAAGACGATTATTACGTCTTTACGTAACACGAGCAAATATAAAACATAAAAAAATAACCAACAACTTTGGTTTCTGTGAATACCTACACAATTTCAATTAAATTATTACTAAAATCTTCACCAGGAAAATTTTAGATTTTAAGACATTTGACATTTTCAAAGATTTAATTTTTCTTAAGATATTTTATTTTTGGATATAACCACGGTTATAGTTTTTAAAATGCATATGCATAACACGACTTGCATCTCGTATTCGCTATTTTTCTTTTCCGGAATAACGTTAGGATATTTTCATACACATAAAAGCATATTGTGCGTGTAACAGCGTTATTTAAGATATTATAACAACGTAATGTCGGCAGTCTTCAGCATTGTCGAATCGTGTTCGGGGCTCCTGGTCAAAAAACAATGATCATTATCTACATTTGTCTTATCACCGTAGCCCAGAGTTAGGAACAAATGACCACCGTAACCGAAGCACCACGATTTTCATTAAAAATGTTAGTTATGATATTTAATAACTAAAGTTAGTAATTAATGATTAGCCCTTAATCTTGTTTAAAGAGAGCACAATTTGCAATGACTTTGTACGTCATAGGTTCTTGCAGTTAAAATATTATTCAATACATTGCGCGTATCGACTATAAAATAAATGATAACTGATGAAACTACGAGATCTTCACATACAAAACATTGCCTTCTTGTACAATTAATTGTTGCTACCAAAATATTGCTGTTTATAAGGGAGCTATTACAAAATAATAATTTGAATATAGTTAGGTGCTACCTGGCATTTAGGAGACTAATTTATTTATATAATGAGATCTATTATTAGCAATGGGAAACTTCAATTACATGGATAAGACTTTTCCTCGGGAAAGCAACAAGGTATCGTACTGACCACCAATTTACTGTCTTATGTAACATAAGATAAACTACTTTCACAGATAGGCATCGCTTCACGCCTGCACATTTTTTTTTGTAATGATTTACACGACTTACAACAACAAAACTTATTTTAGAGCTGTTCATTCGATTATCGACACATTTTTCGGCACTCATTACAAATCGATGTCGATTTAGCTGTGAAGACTCAGAAAAAAAAACTTTGTTTCTGCATAAGTCATGTAAATCCTCAAAGAGTAACGCAAACGTTCAACATTCATATTTTTTAAGAATACTACATTCTATACATCTAAGCAGTCATACAAAGATTGTCCGTTTACGTTCTCTCTAAACCGTTTATCAAACAGCTGTTACCACAAGGACTAAATAATTGTGCACCTGGTGTGTGACGTCACTGTGACGTTCGACTCTTGCTATAAGTGCACGAAAGCAACGCGGGACGCCGCGCGGTTTCGCAATCCATCGAGGTGCACAGTTATTTTGGCTGTGTTATACAAGATATAAGGCACTAATCGATGATGAAGCACCGTGTAGTATATAGGCTCACATGTTGGGCTCCTGCTTGAAGGGCATGGGCTCGAGGAAGCTGGGCTCCGGCAGCGGCAGCTGCGGCACCAGCGGCGGCGACTCGGCTGACGACATGGGCGACGCGTCGGCGCCCGCGCCGCGGTCACCGGGGCCGGGGGGGTCCTCTATTGCCGCTTCTGTAGACGCCCCTGCGTGATACTTTAGTTGAAGTTGCGAATATACGGGGTTATGGTAGAGGGGTGAGGTTATAAAGTTATAAGGAGTTGTTTCATTGTTCGTGTAATTAGATTCTGCAGTGTGTAAAATAGGCAAAATTTTAATTGATCAGGGGCCTAAGGGCGGTTAAGCACCACACGTCCATGTCCGTGATCCGTGATTTGAGTTCAGAGTTTAAAATGTTCTGAATTATCACGGATATAGTTCAGATGTAGTGTATAAGCTTCCCTACAAGAAATACTACGGCTACTTCGGAACTGAAATTTCACGGACATGGATCGAATGTAGTGCGTAACCGCCCTTACTCTGACGTGTCAAAACTATCATGGTTCCACTGTGACAGAGACAGAGATATAAAACGAAGCCCTAAATCTCTGTCTCTCTCACAGCGGAATCAAGATGACGTTGACACGTTATAGTACGGCCGCTGGTCTTTAGTAGTTATTATATCCATCACATTAGTGAAGAATAGTTTAAAACAGATTTGGTCATTTTACAGAGTGCTGATCCGGACACAGAAACAGAACCTTGAGAGTAAACGAAAACCTCAAAAAACGAGATCTATTTGTTTCTCGAAATAAGGGCAATGAGTATTATAGCGGTTCCTAAAGGTGTACATAGATTGAGGTCGATCAACGTCAAGCATTCCATTAAATCAAGACTCCCATCAATAATTCAGATTTACCGCATTTGATCAATCTGAACAGTCAATATCTTCGATCGACTGCAATCTACTTACAGAAATTCCGAATGTCTTTGGCCGGGCTGAACGTGGGCTTGCCGATGCGAGAGATATGGCGCACTGCTGTGTTACTATTTTGCCATTGAAGCCGACATTGCAGACCGGCCTAAAAGATCGGGGATTACTTTACACCAAATTATATAAAAAAACAAAATTCATGGTGACCGACCTCCAAGCAGCATTTCCTGCAGCAAGCTATCTACGTGCGCGACCCCGAACAGCTTGGCGAACTGGATCTGTTCGATCATCTGCCACGTGATGCTCTGCAGCGGCGGCAGACACAGCAACAACTCCCCGAAGCGGCCGCGCCCGTCGTACTGCCGGTCACTGATGTAGTCTTCTAGGTTGATCTGGATTTGGTAGCGGAGCTGTTTGATTTTCTGTGGCTGGGAGAGGCCTTTCGCGTCTGGAATGGGAAGGTTTTTTGTTAATACTTTGTTACTTCAGGAATATTGCTTTTTCTAGTGAAATAACTTTTGTCCTAGAGAGGCCTTTTTGCCAAACCGAATAGGTTGATGGAGTAGATACTGAAATTGTCATTGTAGTCGTTTTTCTATTGATTCGTTAGTTGTCGGCAAAAAGTTGTAGACAAAACATGCTAATATTTATCAGGCAACAAAGTTATAAATTTTAATAGCCTATAAAAACTAAACAGACATTTATCGTCATCGATTCATAAATTTATTTTCATTGCTTTGATCCCTGAAACTGAAAATACTTTATAATCAGTTTCAGGGAACAAACGACACCCACGCGACTGCGCTCCAGAAGTTTCAGAGAATCTTTTGACTTTTGCATATGTTCTTGTTCGCCCAATTATGCTCTTTATGACACTAATAATAAGGTGTATTTAACTTAAAAGCGTAGTATACTCACTAGGGTCGAAGAACACGATGGCCTTGAGACAGGCGAACTCGGTGTCGTCGATGTCGATCTCTCGCAGCGGCTTCACGATCTCGTCCATGACGCGCATGCCGATCATGCTGATGTCGATGTCCATGCGACCGTCTGCGAAAAAGAATAATACAAATTATGAGAAATGCCTTCTTCAACTTGGTGTAATCATCGTGAAATCATCGCTTACCATCAGGTGAGATAGTAGTCAAACGCGAGCCTATAGAGCATAAAAGAAATAAGTAGAGTATTTATTGGGCCTACTTATCTATAGTCCATTCGCGTTAAGAGAATAGTGAGTCATCGTTCTCCGCCAGCCTACTCCTATCAAGGTCGGAGACTACACTCGAAGTTGTGGATGACTTTGTCTATCTGGGACAAACGTATATGTAAGTTCATCAATGCCCAGTTGGGTAGGGCCAACTTCGAGAAAAGAGGTCAACCGTCGAATCCGACTCGGCTGGGCAGTGTTCGGAAAGTTGCGTGGTATCTTCTCTTCCATCTTACCACAGTGTCTTAAGACGAAAGTCTATGACCAGTGTGTGTAGCCCCTCTCCCAATCACCCGACTGGTCGGCGCGCCGGCGGACAACGTTGACTCGCTATTTCTTAACGTGAATGGACTATAATGAGTAATGTTAAAAAATGGTATTTTAAACATAAGATGGCGTTTACGTTATCATAACTGTCACTTGAACAGGGATGGCGGAGAATTGAGTGCTGTGGTGAAACATGGGAGCCGCTTATTCTCAGCAGTAGACTGCGATAAAATAAGTATTCTCAAACATGCTTGGAAATTTGAGCATTATTTTGGCAATCTTCTTCGAGATAAATCGAAATTGCAGTACTGGCCAAATACATGCGAGCAGCGGCCGGCAAAATTTGTACCTATGAAAATCCATATCTGTTGTTTAGCGGCCAAATAAATTACATAGTAAACTCATATCTGTCGTGTTATTTAAAAATGGAACGATCTTTTACTGGCAACCAAGGAGGTAACTTATCAAAGGTTTTATTTAAATTTCGAACTGGCTTGCAAATAGAAAGCCAAATTGAAAAAAAAAAAACAAATGAACACTTTAACGCGGGTAAAATTATTGTTGTTCGTCATTGATTTTGAAAAGTAATTGTATTTGACAAAATGAGTTTTAGGTACTACTTAGTTTTAATTTCCGCGCTTTATTTGAGAAAAGTACTATACAAGCCTTGGCCCCAATTAGGCATTGATGAAATTACGTATGTGTGCCTCAGCTTCGCTTCGGCCCACATTTACACGTTCGTCCATCAATGCCTCTTTGCTGGCCGCTGCAGTAATGTACTATCACTGCCTTCAATAATAGTACTTGGTTAGGTTAAATGTTTTTATGAGTTTGTCTGGGTTGGTTCTAGAGAATAGTTCCTGCATTTTTTTAATTTCGATCGAGATATTACACCATATTTTTCTATCTGGGGGGGAGGGGGATCATTAAGGAGTTAATTAATTGATTACACACCTATGTTGTGCTTGGTGATGATACAGTTGTTGCCGAGCAGCAGGATGTCGTTGAGATGCAGCGAGCGCCGCGCGCAGCCCAGTAGCAAGTGTTCTCCCGCGTGTGCCCGCAGTAAGGCCACCTGAGAACATTACATACAGACAATAAACACCACTTGTCGAGATATGGAGCTCCTTATTATTGTTTACAGCCCGACTACACCCACAGTTGGGCAAAAGCCTCTCTTTGCTTTCAAGCATACCAGCTGCTTTATAGCAGTCTTAGTTAATCTAAGAGTAAAAATTTATTCACATTTTGTCATTACTAA
The DNA here is from genome assembly GCA_947562075.1 of Orthosia gracilis. Lineage (NCBI taxonomy): Eukaryota > Metazoa > Arthropoda > Insecta > Lepidoptera > Noctuidae > Orthosia > Orthosia gracilis. Next base: position 30,953,994 of record OX387273.1, read on the forward strand.
GTTTACAACTAAGAGTGGAGTCTTGATTTTAACGTTGAGGAAATTCTTAGTCGCAACTGGGCGTTTGGACTTTTGTCTAATAAACGGCATATATTGGGCTTGGTCTTCTTTTTATTCGATAATTTCATTAGTGAAGGTCGTGTCCGTCTTGGAAAGCTTTGGCGGAGTCGTTGACGAGCTGCTGTCAAGCCACTCTGTCTTCGGCTACTCTCAGGGTAGTGGTCATGGTGAGTCCAGTAATTGCCCTGATCTAGTCTGATCATCGAGTGGGTGACCGTCCGCGTGGCCTTTTCCCACAACAACCAGTTTCGCCAGGGTATCTGGTTGTTCTCCGGGCGATGTAACCAAAGTAATTTAGGACTCTTTGGTAGCAGATCGTGGAGAGTCTGGTTTTAGTGTTCAACTGGTTTAGAGTGGACTTATTCGTGCTGTCTATGGCATGCGCAACTTTCTTCTCCATCACCACATCTCCCAGGGCTCCCCCTGAGCCCAGAAGTGCCACATTAATCGCAGCGTCAGTGACGTTCATTAGATCCTTTAAAGAACAGGTGTATAGGCCCAAAATATTTAAGTTAAGGAGTGGAATTCCCTGCCGGAGTCTGTGTTTCCCGATAGCTACAATCTAGGGGTCTTTAAGTCAAGAGTGAATAGGTTACTTCTAGGCAAGCGTGCTTCACCGTCGACCACATCATCGCTTACCATCAGGTGAGATAGTGGTCAAGCGCAAGCCTATTTACAATAAAAAAAAAAAAAACCATCGACTCGAAAAAAATAAGTACGGCAATAATTCTCACCCCTACTGCATGGGTGTTTAACATAACTCGATGTCAAACCGCACCTATGCGCTGCTACCGATAATACCACGGAAGGGGCGAATTACACACAAAATTGTACTTTACTGACACGAGCCAGAGAAAGAAAGCTTAACTTGCTGGGTGCGTCTTCGTTTGTGCTAAATAAATTTATTTTCTTTTAGTGATTGCATTATAGACAGTTTACCTGGTCGTCTAGATGCAGTTCTGTGAAGGCGGGGATGTACTTGGCCCACTCCACCAGTATAAGTAACTGCTGTTTAATCGAGTCGCACACGTCGTTGATCTTCGCCAGCTTTCGGTTGTTGATCTCCGCATCCGTTACGTTGTTCGTCTGAGGATAGTTAAAAGTAAAATTGAAATGTGTAAACAAATTGAGTCCATGTTTTTTTTTTGGAACAATCCCACCGCACTATTCCACCAGAAAAGGGCCGAGGTAATGAAGCTCGACGAAGTCCCGGAGAATGAATTTAACTGTCTTGGTACCCGCAACGAAATTAATCAGAAAATAATAAAAGAGGAGTAGGAAAACAAAAACATAATTTCCACTTCACTCCATATCATGTCGGAGACAGAACAAACAAGGCGAATAGGCACAAAGGTTCTGATCACCACTACCCAGTAACTGGGTAAAACGACAACTTCTGGTTTCTGATTCTGACGACCTGGGCTGGGCCAGAAAATCTGACAGCAGTCTTGCAAAAAGTTATCGTGTTACCCAATTACTGGGTAGTGGAGATGGCAGTTGCTCCCGTGTAAATTACTGGTACTGAGCAGCATCCGGTCAGAATGAAACCGATCCCAAACATAGTTGTAAAAAGCCTAGGCAGACTGAATGATTGATATTTGTAGGGTTCTGTACCCAAAGGATAAAAACGGGACCCTATTATTAAGACTCCGCGGTCCGTCTGTCACCAGGCTGTATCTCATGAACCGTGATAGCTAGACACTTGAAATTTTCACAGATGATGTATTTTTGTTGCCGCTATAACAACAAATACTAAAAACAGAATAAAATAAATATTTAAGTGGGGATTAAGTGATTTTTTTGCCGTTTTTTGCGATAATGGTATGGAACCCTTCGTGCGCGAGTCCGGCTCGCAATTGGCCGGTTTTTTGTGATAACGGAACCCATTGTGCGTGAGTCCGACTCGCACTAGACCAGTTTTTATGATTAACATTGAATTACGTGATTTTATTGGACAGTAGAAGGAATGCCTATTTAAAGCATTCGCTTTGTCTTGACGTTGACGTGTCTTATAAAGGTCGGGTTTTCATATTACTCCTCAAAACCGCGAATGCGGGCAAAGGCAGTAGGCACTACGTGTAGTATGTATCCTATTACTCATTGTGGGGACGTATTTCAAAGAGCTGTTACTGTGGAGTTTACAGTACTTCTGTATGTCCTGGAGGATCTTCTGTTTTAATTTTGCCCTGTTTGCTTGCCTTAATTATTTTTCTTATGACATTGAGTGGCTCACAAGCAGGCGGCCCAACTAATAGTTAGTACCGTGCCAGCACCCACTGGAGCGTTGTCTACCCTTTTCAAAGTTAAACAGAGTGCTCTTTTTACTTTGAAGCTGATGTTCATGTAGTAGCTCCGTAGGAAAACCGCAAATATTATATTTTGACTAACCTCATCTATAACCTTCCTGCTGAGCAGCTCTGCGTTGAGTAGCGACACGACAGATAGCCCATTCGCCTGCGTGGGCTCTTCATAAGACGGTCGTCTGCAGTTGATGCGGTCCCGCTCATTCTGTACCGCTGAAAAAATACGCCACTACTTATCAAAATGAACTTTAAATACAGCATGCTTAAGTGTAATCTTGTTTGACATGGGCCTCTTCAAATAGAGAGGCAGAATAAGCATTGATCACCACGCTTGCTCACTGCGTGTGATTTGTTGAAAAGGAACTCTAAACAAAATGGTATTCTATCGCCAAAATAAAGATATCAAGAATGTCACGTTGTTTAGGCCTTTAGAGGCACCGTACGACACGATTTGCGGTCACAATTTTTAACATACGACACACTGCATACGGTCTGTCGTCCATTCGTTTGTTCACTAGACACGATTTTGCAACGACACTGCAGTGCACTTGTATTTTTTTATAAGCGCGCGAGTGACGAACCACGCGTGAGCCGTGCGGTGCGGTGTGTCGTGTCGTCAACAAGCGTATACCGGTTTTGTTCAGCCGCTAAATTGTCACCGCAAAAAAACCGAACCGACATAGCAGTATCGACGACATAGCCGAAAAACCGTATGAAAATCGTGTCGCTTGTGGTGCGGTGTCGTGTAATGAACAAACGGTCCATACAAATATATAGAGCTCTGAATCGTGACCACATTTTGCGGTGTCGTGTGACGCGTCGTGAACAAATGACCAAAATATCTAGAATTTACCACGTGTAATTTCGGTAGCGTGTGTCAATCCAATTTTTTTTTGACATTTTGTCAATCTTTATCGCTTTTAGAATGTTACTTTCTCTAGAAGCTAAGGCTTCTCAGACCGATAAGGAACAAGCATTGGCACGACGCTGTGTCTCTGCGTGTTGACCGAATCAGTGGTCTTACAGAGCATGCTTTGTTATATGAAACCTACTTAAATACTAAATCACTTGTGAAGTAGTTGGCGGCTTACATACTATAAATAATTTAATTTAATTCAAAAGATATTTTAATATTATTCTTGCTTTACTCCCGTTTTTATTTAAATTGGGCCTGAGGTAAATTTTGCGTTCTACAGTGATAGATAAAAAGTAATTCCCCTCATTTTCAATAACAAAATATAATTCATGCCAATTAATTTAAATCCCAAAACAATTACAGAAATTTCCTTGTTTTTAAACTCACTCGCCGTACATAGGGAAAATGAATAAAATAATAATAATAATATTCCCGAACGTCATTAATTTATTCCTGAACAGTTTTTCGTATCAATAAGTCTGAATTATGCGGTTACTGTATGACGAGAGAATAATTCGAATGAATAGAATTAATTAAACGTATAAATATTCAATTAGATTAGCTTTTTCCAGTGAATCTGTTTGCGTATTAACGACACTACTGTGAATAATAACTGTATTATGTTATGTTGGGAAATAAAGACTTCATGATCAAAATAATACGTGATTGATATTTGGCAAACTTATAAAGGAGATTGCCCATTTTATATGGGAACTTTGAAAAATTGTTGTGGCCTGAAGATTTTTTTTGTATATTGTGAAAAAACATGTTATATTCATAGTTATAATACCATTTTTAATTTATTCACCCGGGTTCGAATTGTTTTTTTTCTGTTGAGAAATTAACCCTTATTTATTTATTTAATAATTAATGTACACACACAGTTTAATACATAAAGACAACACATCAAGACAGAGTACAAGGGCACTGCTTATTTCTTAAGAAATTTCTGCCAGCAGAGCCGCTAAAAGTAAAAATGAAAAAGAAATGTAGACAATAGTGTGTGAGAACAGGAAAATAAGAAAAATGAACGACTTAAACTAAGATATAAAAAACCCTTATTACACATAAGGTGCATAATATCACTAAGAGAAGTAACCTGCAGCCTTATTTATTACGTAATGAATTCTGCAAGGCAAAAGGCAAAGTTTATGAAAAATCGACCAAACACATAGACGGAAATACACATCGCGTCTTTCATCTCGCATGCTATTGGTCTATTTTTCATACTCTTTGCCTTGCCGAATTCATTAGGCATTAAGGCTGCAGGTCATCGGTCGACATAGTGGGAGCCCTAGCTTCCACCGCCTTCCTTCTTTCGACCACTAGTTATATCTAATTTCAGATGCTTACTATATGCAAAAGTGCATTTAGCGAAAAGCTACTTAATACATAATGCATGGTACATACATACCTAGTACATAATTCAATAAATGAGGTAATTAAAGTATTATCGTCTGCTGAAGATAATATAGGTTGGCGACCTATCCACTGGTTCCGAGAAGCAATAAGGACAAAGAAATAAATAGTATTAATATTATGAAGGAGATATACTAAGCGAATTTCAAGAAGGCTAGAAGATTTTTTATGTTTCATTTGGCTTCACTATACCGAGCATTTATTATTTGCCATTTTTATTACGTACGTACGTTTAACAAATAAGCATGTTTCTTTCTTTCTTTATACAACATTTTCATCATTATCATTTCAGCCGAAGAACGTCCACTGCTGGACATAGGCCTCCCTTAAATGTCCAGCGAACTCCCGCAGCCCTGACAAGGTCATTGCTCCACCTAGAGAGAGGCCTTCCAACGCTACGTCTTCGGATACGCGGTAGACACTTCCTTATAAAGGGCAGTGGTGTTTCATCCCATACAAAGAAACCATGCCGACGTACTGTACAGATTATACTGATTATTTTTTGTACATAATCAGTATAATCGCGTTCGATTCCGTTCCACGGATATAGACGGTGATCTATCTATCGCCGTGGATAGGAACCGAACGCGATCGATTTACAAAAAATAATCTTTATAATCAGATGAAAAACGCTAGTTACGTCGGCACGGTTTCTTTGTATGGGTTGAGGCATCTGTATGCTAGAATTATATTATCTGTGTAAAGAGCGACTTTTATACACTGACAATATTTCAGGTGATGATGATGATGAAAGTACTCATGAATATAAACAACCGTATATTATGAGATCAACATGATCACATCTGAATTATGAAAAAAAAACAGCTGTTCCCGATATTCTGTGGAATATTTCGAACATAAACATATTAGACAGCTGATTATTCATGTTTTTTGGTTCTTAAGTAATAGAAGTCCATATTAAGTACATTTAACCGAACGATTGCGAATCGATTAAAAGTCAGCCTGTACTACTTATTCTTAAATTACCTTAGAAAGATAGTCTACGTGAAATTGACGCATGCGTGTTAATTTATGGAAGAAGTTTAAAGTTTTGCGTTTTTATAAATAAATAAATTATCTGTAGTGTTTTTTATTTGTAGTTATCTATATTGAAGAAATGTGTCAATTTTACATTTACTCACATCAGAATACGATTATCCTTCTAGAGTTAAAACACCCCTCTTCGCCTCAACCAAGGTAAGAAGTATCACACAGAAAAGCATGCATTGTTGGTAACATCGGGTAGGTACCTATAGGCTTAATGTTGTATTTCTCACCTTCTTTCTTCATGCCCGCCTTGAAGCATTTCCTTAGCCTACAGTATCTACACTGGTTTCTTTTGTCTTTGTCCACGACACAATTTCTGCTGAATCTGGAACAAGTTAATATAAATAGTTTAGTATTATGTAGAAACAGGATTAGGTGAGGGGTAATTTTTTATAGGTACTGTTAGTATATATTTTCTTATTCATAGTAGTCATCATCAGCCTTTTAATGTGTCCACTGCTGGGACTCAGGCCTCCTCTCTATGTAACAGGGACTGGCCTATAATCCAAAACGCGATGCGGATTGGTAGATGTCCTAAAAAAATAGCTTCAATTTCGGAAGTCGGTGTCAAAAAACAAAAAGAAACGGAAACAGGAACACCGACTGCCGAAATTGAAGTTTTTTTTTCACTTTGTAGTGTTTTTATTTGGAAGTCGATTGTATTTATTTTAAACGTTTTTTTTCTCTTTTTAGTTGTGGTACATAATTATAATACATAATGGATGAATATGGTGGTAATACAAATAAAATACCCTCCCAAAGTATATTCTTGAATTCATGATTTCACTTAAAATTAATAACAGAAAGGCATCTAAGTAAAAACACTCAAGGTAATACATATTATTTGCATATTTAGTTACGTCAAAGTTAACCATAGAAAAGGTTTTTTGTTAAGTTTTTTTTTGGCATTTCAATTAATATTGAGATGTTGTTATTTTAGCCTAATCATCTATATTTCTATACTTCCTTACTATATAATATTATAAATGTGAATGTAAGTTTGTTTGTTACGCTTTCATGCAAAAACTACTGAACCGATCATCATGAAACTTTGTACATATATTCTTGGAGGTATTAGAAGTAACATAAGATACTTATTGTAAAAAAAAAATAACGGCTTCACTGCGAGCGAAGCCGCGGGTAAAAGCTAGTAGTGCTATAAATAGTAGTTACAAAACATGATTCCAAGATGCGTTTCCGAGATAGGAACGCAGGGCTATATGAGAAAAAGAACTCGATTATTGTGTAATTATAAAACGAAACAGCAATTATTTCTAAAACATATCTGTTTTGGTAAGGTAATATTCATTTAATCATGGCATACAGTATAGGATAATGACCTATTTAAGACGAGGAAGAATACTGCTGACAGTATAATCACAGTAATTGTTAATAAGCAATTTGGATTAATTAATTCAAACTTCCCCAGTACATTCCTAGTACAATTTATAATTCTCAGAAATTATTATTATTACAAAACCTATTTAATACTTCAACAATATTAGGTACATTACATCCTACGGATTGAGTTCTTGGATTTCGATTATTTTCGAACAGGTAATAAACATCCATATAGGTAATTAATGACGTAAACAAACTGACACAAAAACACGATCATATTTAAGAGGAAACGTGTTTCTCAGTCATGGTAAACCGCATTCTACATACAAACTATTTAATTGACGTAATACTGTACAAATTATACATAATGAAAAACATCATACTGTATGGACATCTCAAGGACTAATCACACTGATTGAATTATTCAGACAACGAAAATGCCGAATATGCAATTAATATTCAATCGCTGTGTACGGTTAGCAAGTAAAGGCAATTGATTTTCAGAATTTTATGTTATTTTACAAGACTTTTTGTTATGCTTACGTTGCATCATTTTGATTATCTAAATTTAAGTGACTTTTATTGGTGACGGTGTGTTTATAGTAACTGCGGCGTTTCTTGTAAAACTCGGAATAGCTGAGCAAAAATATGATCGAAAATATGTGGTCGGACTCGGAATAGGTGTCTAGTTGCATAGTCTCCTCTATCGCCGAATTTATATGCATAAGGCCTACTTACACTCTTAATGTAATTTTGCGTTTATCATCTTCAAGCGACTAATTGAAATAGAACGATAAATTAATTCAAATTCAAATTATTTATTTGTAAAAACATAGGTACAATATAATATGATCTTATTAGATCTTTTTTTATTTTTATTATTTTTCTTCATGCATTTAGCGATTTGTAGTGCAAGTGGGTTTAATGCCGAGTTTCTCACCTCTAAATTATCGCAGAATTAATGTGACAAATTGTCAAGCACGCGTTATCTGCTGTGATTGGCTGTTGAACATTCATTCAACCAATCACAGCAGAAAACGTGTGCTTGACAGTTTGACACATTAATTCTGCGATAATTTAGAAGTGAGAAACTCGGCCTTAGTGCAGTAAATCTAAGGTAATTTAGATTGCATTAAAACTTATTTAACATTTACATAATTTATTCTTTATACTCCCGCGCTGTCTGCGATAACGTGCGAATTATACCCGACAAGTGTGAGTGGTCCCTATCTGGCGTGTTCCCAGATTCGGCTAAGGTTGTGGGGTTCCCTCCGATGCAGATGGCGCGAATACCACAACCTTGCCAACTTCTATCATTCAGCAGTTTCCCATGTGCAGACGAGCATCCGCAAATGACAACACGTAATGGGATCAAATTATTATTTTGTTAGATATCCAACGAATATTGTTGTTAGTTCGTGATTTAGAAAATGTGTTATTCACGCTCATCTGATTAATATTGTGAGAAAAGAAATACAAAATATTGAAATGTGTGAGTAAATATTAAATAATTTTCTATTTCAATATTTGTATCATGTATACATTGTAGGTACTTTTTAAAGAAAAATGAATATATGCATTTTTTCATGTTAATACCAAGTTTGGTTAGGTATAGTTCTTGCCAAATTTCTGGGCCGCCCTGAAGTTGGCTATCCGATGCGCAAGGCACGAAACGGTGCTGTTTTTGTATGAGATTTACTACTGCGCAGCCATTGTAGCCAACTTCAGGGCGCCAAGAAGTTTGGCGAGAACTATACATGTCTAGTTAGGAATTTTCAATATTTTGCTTAATAATCATTTATACTATGAAATAAGACACTCGACTACTAGGTACTTTATACTATCAGAGTGTGTAACAGTATCCAGAAATAAATTACGCTTGTTCTAATGGACTGTGACAAATCAAGATGGATTACAGCTTCAACAAGCGCCTGTACCGGCTTAACCAATTGACCAGCATCGTAGCCTTCATTAATTTCGATGTTTTCCTCTACGTTTATTTAACCAAACTGTTTGTGAATGAATCCGTGGTTACAAAACCATGACCTTGCCTACTGGTACTTATCAAAACATACGGTTTCGAGTTGATTATGATCCTTGACATAAAATTGGTACGCATTTCCGTCTCCAATATGAAATCCATACATCTATACATATAAATAAAATTGGAGTGTCTGTTTTTCATATTGAAATAACCGTTTTTTACTACATGTACCAAAACAACATTACATACACCAAAATAACATTTTTTACAATTTTTGTCTGTCTGTCTGTCTGTTTGTTCCGGCTAATCCTTGAAATGGCTGGACCGATTTCGACGGGACTTTTATTGGCAGGTAGCTGATGTAATAAGAAGTAACTTAGGCTACGTTTATTTTGGAAAAAATCTTTTATTTTAGAAATTTCTTAGGCGGAACGAAGTTCGCCGGGTCAGCTAGTAGTAAATATTATTGTATTGGTGTACCACGCACTTTTATAGCAAGAGATACCTTTGTCACGGTTACTTCGAGTCACACCAATATTATAACGGCCAAAGTTTGTGAGTGTGTGTTTGTTACTTCTTCACGCCAGAACGGCTGAACGAATCTGGATGACATGATTTTAGTCCCAGGAACATATTCCCTCGGGCACAGATAATATAATATTAGCATACAGATGCCTCATCACATACAAACCGTGCCGACGTAACTAGCGTTTTTTGTCTGATTAAACTGATTATTTTTCTAAGAACATCGATCGTGTTCGGTTCCGTTCCACGGATATATTGTTAGCAGCGACTTGTAATTAAACCGGTTTACTCGTTTCGTAATTTTTTTTTTTTTTAAATACTGCGACTATTTGTTTTATACTCGTAGTATTTTTTGAACATTTTTAGTTTCATTGCACCAAAAAGAGTTACAAAACAAATTTAGAAAATCGAGTGGATGCCTCAGCAATTTAATACCGTGCCATCTACTGGAATCAATTTTAAATGATCCAATCAAATAATCTTTGAAATGTGAATTAAGAGCCCAATATTCCTTTATTTTGTGCTTAGAAGGGTTAATTAAATTTTTTATTATGGTCGTTTCTGGAAAATCTTAATATTACACAAAACTCCATAACGAATCGAAGCTTATCACGACATCTAGTGCAATTTATTTGCACTCGGGATAATTTTTGACATTCACGCGGACGAAGCCGCTCACAGATGCTAGTTTCTCATATAAATGTTCGCGGCATATGTATATTGTCCACTTCGATCGAGCATCAAGCAAAATTGTATAGTGCATTTTGTATTAAAACGATCAAAACAATTGTGAGTGTATTTGAAACTAAACATAATACATGTATGGATATGTCAAGCTAGTAACACGTGACTTATATAAGCTACGTAGGTTATTTATTAATTATTGCATTTACACTATTTATCTTTGAAATGCCATATAAACATTGGTGATTACTTTCAAGTGTTCTGTAACGCATTATACAATGCTTTACTAAGTCTTGAAACAATTCTTATACCTTTTACGTCGATTCCAAAATGCGAGTGCGGTGCCCAGAGCATAATCAATTTGTTGGAGTGCTCCGAGTGCCCATACAAAAACGCTTTTCACGTGGAAGATGGAAGTCAATTCTTGTTAAGACGAATTTTGTGTTAAATCGACTTCATTGCCAGAAAATTTTATCAGCACTGTGAACTGTCCATATCATCATTTCTGCCGCAAGACGTCCACTACTCGACATAGTCTCTCACTAGTGTCGCTACATTTGTCCCACAATGTGCTTCTAGCATCCAGCGGATTCCCGCGGCTTTAACTAGGTCTTACGAGGCCATTCTGTACTATCTGCTTACCCCCATGGGATGGAGGTGTGAGTTTCTGTATGTACAGTAATCCTCAATCTTTTTGGCCGGTCTGAAGTTTTCTACAATGGCTGCGCAGTTGTAAATCTCATACAAAAACAGCAGCGCACTGTGCCTTGCGCATCGGCAAGCCTTTGTTTATCCCGACCAGTAAGATTGGGGAGTACTGTATGTATGAGGTCATTATGTTAGAAGAGTTTCTCTAATATTTACCTGCATGTATATAAATGGTTTTTCCTGACGCTTCTCCTGAAGAAGCCCTTGCAGCCGTCGCAAGAGGAGGCGCCGTAGTGCTTGCCCGTAGCGCGGTCGCCGCAGATAGCGCAGTGCTGCGACAGCGCCGCGGACGACGCCGCGCTCGCCTCGCTGCTACTCGTCTCCAGCTGCATGTCGCTGTCTGGAACAAGAGGAATAAGCCTTTAGTATTATCAACGTGCAGAAATTTGCGCTCCGCGAAGTCTGAGAAGCTCCCAGGAAGCTTCTGTGCTTTTGGGCAGAGCTAAGCTGGCTCTCCCACGCACAACGGACCGAATGAGTTTAATTGCAGAAAAGGGAATCCCTATCAACATCATTGTCAATTGTCAAGAGTGAAAATGACACTTCTAGGCAAGCGTGCTTCATCGTCGACCACATCATCGCTTACCATCAGTTGAGATAGTGGTCAAGCACGAGCCTATCAAAAATAATAAAAAAAAACAAGTATTTGTGGGGTTCTTCTTCTTTGTGTAGCTGAGCACGACAGTTATTTAGATTTTGCCGTCCCAAACTTTTGCCACTTCCACGGCATCGTCGGTTCCAATCTTCGGTATTGGTGGGGTACAAAGATGATAAGCAGTGGTTGTTACAGGCTTACATATATTGAGATCCTTTTTGAATCTTGAAACTGTTTTGTGCCTTGCTCGAAAAGTAGGTTTACCAGTTTAACGCAGTTTCTGTGGGATCGCTGTAATTGATGACCAGGACGCGGCGTTTGAAAGACTGGACGGAATGCCAAACAGTCAATTTAACGAGATATAACGATTTGGCAACCCAAAAAAAAGCCAGATAGCTACAGGTATTATTGGTGGAACCCCACAAACCCATACAAAACACGTCAGGGAATATAGATTTGGTGTTCTTTTATAGATAGAAAACGAAACAAGATAGTTCACTCTTTTTTATGTAGACCATATAAGAACGCAATTTCTATTATATCTTATTAAATCCTAGCGGTGATCCCCGGCTTCACTCGAGGCAAATTATACACAAAAACCTTCTTCGTGTCTCACTCTTTCCATTAGTGAAAACCGCATGAAAAGCCATTCAATAGTTTTTAGGGTTCCGTGCCCAAAGGGTAAAAACGGAACACTATTACTAAGACTCCGCGGTCCGTCTGTCTGTCACCAGGCTGTATCTCATGAACCGTGATAGCTAGACAGTTTCAATTTTCACAGATGATGTATTTCTGTTGCCGCTATAACAACAAATACTATAAACAGAATAAAAATAAATATTTAAGTGAGGCTCGCATACTACAAACGTGATTTTTGCGATAATGGTACGGAACCCTTCGTGCGCGAGTCCGACTCGCATTTGATTCTCTTTATTGAGTTAATCGCGTATAGACGCGGAACGGTTGTGATTGAGCTGGAAAATGGTGTGGTAAAAATATTTCCTTCGCCTAACATACCATCGATGTATTCCAATTATTACGTTGTAAAGAAAATATGCGCACCAGGTAAAAACCAAGGCAGGGTATGACTAGAAACGACCACATCATAGTAAATTACGTCAGTAGATGTGGCTGTACGTCACTCATACTTATATTATTCAGCTGTGCACGTGCTCGTGTGAAGTATGTGAAAGTTATTGAAGTAAACCATGAAATAATAACGTGAAGTTCATTTCTAATTGTTATGGAATACGTCAGAATAGTATATTATGCGGTAACTATGCAGTCTGTTTATTTATCTATACCCCATTTGAAATAACATAAGTCATTTATAAAATATTTTATTATATTTAAAAATCATGCGGTGCAGTCGTAGGATACATCTGGTTTTGGTCTGATACCTCGAACATATGTATCCTCCAACTGCACAGCATGATTTTCTTCTTGTTTATGTCTTTTTGGTTCGCTTTGTAAGCAGTCGGGTTTTTTGTTATTTTTAAATATATTTTTTTGTTTACAACTTTTTTCTTTTTAAATTAATTTCATTTAAACATAAGTGTTATTTATTTTTGTAATCACCTCTTAAAACCCTTTATTTTGATAACCTACGCGATAGTTTTGGAAGAAAAATATAATTTGGGCCCCCACAATATGGCGCCCAAAATCCGCCATTTTTCTTTATTCCAATATCAATGTAGCCAGTGACACTCGCAGGGTTAAGACGAATCGATTGACGTAAGAATCATCAAAATCGGCCAACGCGTTTGGTCTCTAGAACGCCACATAGGAACAAAAATACATACATACATAGACTGATAAACACTTTGCCCTCCTTCGGCAGTCGGGTAAAAAGGGAAGGCGCTGGATGCCAGACGCACGGGATCTATTTTACTTCCTACTACTATTATAAACGTGAAAGTTTATGGGGATGGATGGATGGATGCACGTTTGTTACTCTTTCACGCAAAAACTACTGAATGGATTTCGATGAAACTTTAAAGAAATATATCTTATACATCAAAATAACACATACCTAGGCCATAATTTATTAATATATTGGGAGAAGTACTAATACAACGCGGGCGGAGCCGGGGGCGGCAGCTAGAAGGTAAGATCTAATTTAAACGACCGTCGTGCCAGCGACATGCAGAAGTAGAAGAAAACATTGCAAAGAACAAATTATTGAAAAAAGCTGACTGCGCGGAATTATAAATCCGCAAGTTGATAATTACAAGCCGAATAACTAATTGACAATCCATAATTATCAATAACTTTAACTGTAGGAGCAACTGAAATACCGAAGCCTTATAGTTAAGATCCAATTTAAGTTATCTATTATTATAGAAATTGAGAACATATATATTTTTTAAATATATTTATTGTAAAAATTACAGGACAACAAGTTATAAAGGTAAGAGTACATTAGGTGTATATTTTTGGTTATACAGGGCAGAAAATGTAAATCCATAAGAGTTGCTGGGTGTTCAGATAAAAAATACCAAATATAGGTAAGTACTTCTGCATCGGATGTTATTTAATGCACAATTTTTAAAGAGATTATCCGAAAATGTGACAAACCTGGATTTATCAACTTACACACCTAATGCATTAAGTATTTTTAAATGATTTACAATTTCATTCCCTCGGATTACTTTACTTTTAGAGAGCAGTGGTGGCCCAGTGGTAACGGCCGCGACTTTCAAGTTGTGGGTTCGAACCCAGGCAGCACTGCTCTCAAAACGGTGAACGAAAGCATCGTGAGGAAACGGCAACGGCATGTCTTAGAACCAAACAATCGAAGACATGTGACATCCCCCAACCCGCACTGGGCCCGATTACGGCCCATTCCCTCTCACAGAGACCTGCACGCACAAACGGACCAAATAGAAGTCTAAGTGCAGAAAAGGGGGGATCCCCTTTCCCGCACTTAGACATCTGTCCTATACATCCTCGGATTACATAATTGCACCCCACGTGAAAATAACGAATTACGTTGCTAGTAGACAGATACCTAGAACGATTGATATTGCATATCTATAAATGTTTAATTACAGTAAGAGGTTTATCTTTCTTTAACCCCAGCTGATAGCAAGGAGATTGACCAATCAGAATTCGACATATCATTTCACCTATTTAAGACTTACACGGAATCTGTGGTCGTTTGCACCGTGAAGTTCTAGCTTATAGGAAATAAAGATACTCTCTGCACCCGCGGGCTGGTAGCAATCGTGTAATAGGGATGGTCAGTTTGTGAATAACAACAAACTGAGATGACTAATATAGATATGCTATGATCATCATCATCACTTCAGCCGAAAGACGTCCGACAGATGAACATAGACATCCCCCAAGTGTTGGTACATTGACCGGTCCTGTGCGTCACGCATCCAGGGAATTCTGACAACCCTAACCAGATCATCGGTCCACATAGGACTGCAAAGCGAGGTGTGTATGTGGGCGTCTAAGTAATAAAAATTATTTAAAAATAACAAAAAACTTTGCTTAAAAAGCGAACTAAAAAGATGTAACTATTAAGAAAATCATGCTTTGCAGTACGAGGATACATATGCGCGAGTTGGCTGACCAAATCCAGATGTATCCTCCGACTGCACAGCATGATTTGGCGCCCAAAATCCGCCATTTTTCTATTTTCCAATCTTAATGTAGCCAGTGACAATCGCAGGGTTAAGACGAATCGATTAACGTAAAAATCATCAAAATCAGCCAACGCGTTTGGTCTCTAGATCGCCACATAGGTACAAACATACATAGACTGATAAACACATTACCCTCCTTCGGCAGTCGGGTAAAAAGTCGGATCCAGTTCTCGACATTTAGTTTTGAAACTGTACCCAGTTTCAACTTCAAATTTCTGATAAAAAATCCTTATTATCAATTGACTATTACCGGACCCGTTTTGCATGGGACGCCCACACACGGTTATGAGTCCCAAAAACCTTGGCACTAAAGAGAAGGTCATACTCAGCAGAAGGTGGAACAAGGCTGCTAATGTTGATGATTGTACGAAAAGGTCTAAATAGGTATCCTATCCAGATATCATGCTTGGCACGTATGACGTTGTGTAATTCTCGATTTTTATTGAAAATATGTAAAATATCCAGAAATTGGAGTAACTTCTTCTGTGATTAATTACATTGAGTATTTTAAAAACCCTACTGACATTCTATTGTCTACCATTGAAAAGAAAACCGAATAATTACGCAGTGTTCTATTTAGACATCAGAGTTCTATTGTTGTGATTACATCATATACCTACATCTGCACGATAACGCACAAAACTGTAATTAAAGCCATCATTCTTTATAAGGTGTCAACCGTTATCAGCTTAGATTACAATAAGAAGCTGAAAACTTGATAAAATTTATAAATCGTCAAAGTATATTCAGTCATCAGTATTTTTAAACGCTAATAAATTACAATTTATTTACCCAATTGTATAAAAATGGTCGACACATCAATATTAAATGGCTACTGTGCGAATGAAAACGTGAGCAGTAGAGTGTGGTGTCAACAAACCTTCGCTGTACGTCATGGCGGTGGTGGGCCGCGCCTCCTGCGGAGGACTGTGCACCACAGGCCCGTAGTACGGCGCGCTGGCGTGCTTCTCCCACTGCGCCTGTCCACCCATCATGTAATCCACCGCGCTGTACATCGGACATAGCTCCTGTGACGTCATCTCGTAGCCCAGCACCGGCATCTTCCAGCCGCCTACCGCTCACAGACACCCACGTCGAACTGTTATCCACTAATCGAAGAAACGCAACAGACGATAACCCCGATAATGCTCCACATAAACACGATTAATCAACAGGTGGTTTAACCAGACCAAATAACACAACCCCTTATCACGGAAAACTTTACGAAACGTAGATCATAACATAACAAATGTTAAGTTAACCACAGCAAATATTGATCCAATAATGTGTTTGGTGACAGCTACTGCACCGCTTCCGGGTAATGTTTTCGTTTTTATCACACAGTTATTGTGTACCAGTTCTCGATAGTGTTGTTTATAGAGTATCACGCCGGTCTCGGGTGACTAGCTGATGGACACGAAGCGACCTTCCGCGCTCGCGGTTTAAATGCGACTGACGGCCGCGCTCGCCATCACACCTAACATCCGCTTCGCCAATCTGCTGACAGCACCTATGAATGACCCGCTCGATGCGTCCAAGTCAGCAAATGGTAGCGATCCGCGGCGAGCACCCGACACCGTCGCTGACTCACCCGTTATCGGAAATGCAGCGGATGTGGAATCGAATGCGGCGCCCGAGGAGTCACTCGGTAGCAGCTGACGAACAGAGCCTTTTGCCATAACCGTCATGTAGCAGTACGTAAACAAACTCTGTGTGACTAATTAGTTGTCACACGCACTGGCTTTGTTCGCATGCTCCTTTGTTGCTGTTTGCATCTATTGTGTGGCCCGCTATCTATCAGGATTCTGATAATGTTCGTGGAGATGATTTATCTCTGAACTGATAAGGGATATTGACCGAAACGACACATATCGTCGAATTCTGTAATTGTCAGTTATGTCACACTGATATCTGAAGCTGTATTGTCGTAAAATCAGCTTGAAAAACATAGCAATTGAAAATAAAAACTCGTCAACACAAAAACAACAAGTAATCATTAGTTAATTATATTCTAAATTATATTGTAAGTTGTTATGATTCTTGACAGACAAAGCTAATAGCCGTCTGAATGCTAACTACGTTAAATGCAGTGATTTGGTATTAAAACGTAATAAATAAGATGTAAACAGTGGCGGCATTCTGCAGCTATCGGCAGACAGGGCAACTCGGGGTCGCGATATCTCGGCCGAGCGATACTCCTGCCATAATAAACCCTTTCTATCGTAAAACTCGAATTTTTAGATAAACGTTCGTTGAAATTAAAATTGTAGAAATGTAAGATATTAAAAACTGTATCAGAAAAGTATTCACAGAAATCACCACCCACTCATTAGAGTCCATTACATTAAACCAAGCGAGTATCATTGAGTGGAGACCACGAATAGTTCAACGTAAGGTGGGACGCCCTCAGGCTAAGTGGAGCGACAGTCTTCGCAGGATGCCTGGTAGCATATGGATGAAATCTGCTGAAAACGAGACAAATGGCTTGCGATTGGAGAGGCCTAGGTCCAGCACTGGACCTCTCTCTAAGCTGATAACGGTTGACACCTTATAAAGAATGATGGCTTTAATTACAGTTTTGTGCGTTATCGTGCAGATGTAGGTATATGATGTAATAGGCTGATGTTGATGAAGTGAGCATCTGCCCGCAGAGTCTAACCTTCCAAGGTCACAGTAACACACAAATATTGCCAGACTTTCGCAATAGCAGAAGGGTACTACAACATGAATTCTTTAGAATACCTATTACTAATTAGTAATGCCTTCGTTAAGATACTCATTATCATAGTACAGGGGAAAGGGACACCAGATCCCCCAACTGGCTTCCTGAGTATACACGGACACCGGGGCACGGTGGGTTCTCTGAATACTTGAATCGCTTCAAGTGTAAGGAGAGCCCATCGTGCGCCTGCGATCCAGGCGTGGCAGAAAGTGTCCAGCACATAATTGTAGATTGCCCGTTATTTATCAGGGAACGCTACCAACTTGAATGTGAGCTGGACATGAGACTGAAGAGCGAGAGTATCTGTGGGTTCATGACAAAGCAAAATAGGGAAAGGTTCTTAGCATACTGCCATAATGTAGCTACAGTGGTTATACACCGGAATAAAACATGATGCGCACTGTGCTTCATGAATATGTATTATTTGAATATATGTATACTATATTCAAATGTAAGCACAGACTGCAGCACAGTAATGTATAGCCAGTAGTGTGTTAAGTTAGTACCTAATTAGTTGTGTAAGATATTATGTGATAAATTATTTACTGTGATAACTGCACTTTTTTATGTTTTTATTATCCCTAATGCTTTAATATTTTGATCTGTGATAAACAGCACCAACTGAATAAACTGTGTGATAAACAGCACCTCTGTATATTTGTAAGATGATCAGCACTTTGTATATTTTATTAAAAACCTGTGATAAATAATTAAATGATGCCCTTAGATTAGACTATATAAAGTGGGCATCCCACCCACGGAATGAAAGATGATGAATGTAAGAAAGAACTAGTATGCGGAAAGAAAGTACGAGAGGCATAAAAGAAGGAATGGAATGTCAGAGGTAAAGCACAGAATAGGCGCCAAATTTTGTGGCGGGGATTAGTGTTAAGAAAAAAAAAAAAAAAAAAAAAAAAAAACCTTCCAAGGTCTACTTGGAAATCCGTGAATCGCCTCAGAACCCAAGACGCCAGGTAATTCCTACCTCGCAAAATGGGGCTACCTCTACGTAACAGCAGCATTGTGTGCAAGTGGAGCAAAGTCTCAAAAGATGCTCCACCTCCTGTCCTACCCTCTGTGTCCCAAATCATGTGATCTTTGCGCTGCCACCGATGATGGCGTGGAAGTGGCAAAGTTTTGGGCTAAATAAATTTGAATGACTGTCGTGGCAGCGACACGAAAAATAAAAAAATAATAATAAAATGGAGTTATTGGCGGGAACGTGATGGCGTCTATGTTGCTTCTCTGTTTTATTTTACTAAAATTGTGTTAAATTGAATATTATTAATGTAAAAATGGTGGTGTTTTATTCTAATAATATTAGTGAACGTGCACGAGTATGGACAAGTAAAACACAGCGGTAGAACATGAGGTTCATGTTGTCGACAAAACTCCGCGGAAGCTCCAAATAAAGTTACCGCCATTTTACTGAGGCCTAACTAGGACATTAGACTAAAAACTAAAGAAATTAGAACTTCTGAACTTGACACTGGCTAAATGCACAAACCGTGCGAAGCCAAATAATTAAAAGGTTTCTCAAGCTTATAGAGGGCTTGACACCTAAAACGACATCGAGGAGATAAGACTGTTTTTCGAGGAATGGAAACACTTCTTCGACTAAAGTCCCCGTCAGGAAAAGCTATAAATTATGTAAATAAAGAAATATACCCCGACCAACATATTTATAGGTATATGTTATGTACCTGTCAAAGTAACTCTGATTATGTTGCTTGGTAATCTTCGGCGATATAGTGGAGCTATTAACGTATTGATAAAGTTCAGAAAAACTTCAGAAACTTGAGGGCTTTGATTGCCAAAAATAAAATAAAACTTGTAAGCTAAAACATAAAGAATACCAACACATTAAAGTAATGTTCTCTCATTTTTTTGTATGAAAAAATTATTTGACAGCAGCCATTGCGCCGCTAGCGACATCTGCGCTCAGCTTTGCGTTCACATCCCCATTGCAAACCCCCACAACAACCAAACTCTAAAATCATAATGCAAAATTTTGCCAGATATTACCATACATTTTAGCATTATAACAGACTGCTAAATTGTTGTTTACAAACTCGATTAAAGCTTTTTATAATATTGTATTACAACAATATCGTCAAATCATTATACAGCATTTCGCCTCCATACATTTAGGCATAAACAGTAAAACAGGTTTAAAAAATAACTTGATTAAATCTATTTATAACATTGTATTACAACTATATCGTCAACAAAAAATAAATAACAACATATGTGTCAATTTATTTATGAGCCAAGGTTGCAGTTCCTTATACATTTTCCAAAAACAAATCGTGCCCTTAATAATAAAACAAATATATACGGAAACCTGAGAGGTTAAGACCCAGTCATATAGTAATTAATTATTATATGTATAAATTAACTATTTGTTTTCATGGCAAACAACAGACTCAGTAGAAATAATTCATTTTTACCAGATCATGGAAAATGTTAGTCATCGAGTGAACAAGTAAATAAGTATTTATTCTATGTAGATTGTAGTCTCCAACCAACTTATTACTTATTTGATATCTTTATGAGCTGTCGGAGTATTTGCGAAGATTTGTAAGTGTTATGCAAGTTTCGTTTACTTAGTATTTTACACGTTGAGACGTTATGTAACCTGCATAAGCCGCACAGACTCCAGAACTCACAAATATTCAAGATACGCTAATTTGTGTTGAAATGTATATTCGCACAATATTTATTTACTATTCATATTGGTCTTACATTCAAGTACAAACAGCGTGATCAGAATGGTATTCGCCAAATATTTAATTTCAATTTTTTTTTAAATCACTGTTCACATCATTCTGTATAATTTTTGCCTAATTTATTTTCATCGGAAAATTACGTTTTTTTAACACCTTTTTTTCTTATTAATAGCTTACAGGTTTCAATTGACACAAGATTAATATCTTCGTTTAAGGTGACAAATAGTTAATAGATAATAAAAAAAGTTGCAATCCCACATTCATCGGTTCAAGATAAAAAAATATGAGGAAAATCCGGTTTGGACTGAGTGTTTCTCACTAAAGCTAAGAAAATTATATGATCAGTCGTGTTATTATAAAAATCCTTAGGTCTGGCTTGGCGCTAAAGGTATTATTATAT
This sequence comes from Orthosia gracilis, assembly GCA_947562075.1. NCBI lineage: Eukaryota > Metazoa > Arthropoda > Insecta > Lepidoptera > Noctuidae > Orthosia > Orthosia gracilis. The sequence goes on from OX387273.1 coordinate 30,975,083, forward strand.
ATATAACTAGCTGTCCCACGCGGCTTCGCTCCCATCAACTGGCTATCTACCTACCCATTTACCGTACCTACCCTAGCGTACCTACACTATATACATGATTGTTGCGTAACTTTAACCACTTACGCAGCGCACGCAACGGAAACTATCAAAAATGAATAATTTTGCCCGTTTTTGCAACATTTTCATTTATGCTCCGCTCCTATTGTTCGAAGCGTGAAGTTATATAGCCTATAACCTTCCTCGATAAATGGACTATCTAACACAAAAATATATAATTTTTCAATTCCAACCAGTTGTTCCTGAGATTCGAGAGCGTTCAAACAAACAAACAAACTTTTCAGCTTTATAATATTAGTATAGATTAAGTATGCTCAGCTGCCAAAGTTACCAAGTAAAAAATATGTGTCACAACACTTAATAAAGGTAAAAAAAAATCTTTACATATTTTATTTTCTTTCAAGTTCAATTTAGTCTGAAGGTGCATGTTGAAATAAGAAACAGGACTTTAGTGATATTAAAAATGTTTCTGGGGTTTTTCTAGGTAGCATTTTGATATCCAAAAAGTTTTCTTGAATTCGACTACAATTTCCAGAAAACAAATAAAAAAAGCTACCCTTTTCGCCAGATGGGGCCATCTTAAGGCGATATATACACCCCAATGTAAACGCAGTACTGGCCGTGCGGCCGCTCGATGGCAAAATATCAATATTGAACCGCCTTTCGAACAGTTTTGTTTGTAAAATATTATTTGATTTACATTCCAACCATCAATTTTACATCCAAGTCGTTTTGGAGGAGTATCCAAAAGTTGCGAAAAATAGGGTGTGCTAATTATTTTTTTAAAGCAAAACTATTTGTTATACGATAATACCATGTTTCAAAAATAATGTACATGAAACAATAATAAATACATATTTTTTTTCAAACCTTTTAACCTAGCCGTTACTAAGGAGTACGCTTTAGAAAGTTACCGTTTTACGGCACTAAAGCGGATGTAGGCCATTAAGTTACCATCCTGTATAATATCAAATTTGAAATCATGCATTGCAGTAGGAGTTCACTAAAATCATGAATAATATTAAATTGTTAAGTAGTAGACAGTAGTTTGTTGCTTAATTACGAACATACACTTTAAAATAAACACAGTTTAACTTTAATATTTAAATTAAACGCTGGTACCGTGCGAATAGTAATAATTTTCCTTACGTCACAATACATATTCTTGGTGACCCATACCTTGACATCAAGTTGTAAAACACATAAGTAAGTACCTGAGTGAGCTAACAATAACATGAACAATATTCACTTACGTAAATCAGCATTTTAAATAAATAAATAATGAAATGTTTATTGGTACAAAAAAGGTTACAATAATATATTACAATGGTATACAGCTATATTTTAGGAACTGCATTGTTACCATTGGTTAATGATCCCTGCCTCTCAAACTAGGACAACCTGTATTTTGAGAGACAAAAGAAAAAACAAAAACCAAATCAAAATTTGGTAGCATAATATTACTACTTATTATAATATTACTTGCAGTGGTGGCCCAGTGGTAACGGCCTAGACTTACGTGTCGTAGCTCGTGAGTTCTAACCCAGGCAGGTGCTTTACTTTGTTTATATTATTTCATCACCACTGCTCTCAAAACGGTGAAGGAAAACATCGTGAGGAAACAGGCATGTCTTAGAAACAAACAATCGAAGACATGCGACATCCACCAACCCGCACTGGACCCGCGTGGTGAATTACGGCCCATTCCCTCTCACAGAGAGGAGGCCTGTTTCCCAGCAGTGGGAACATTAAAAAGGCTGATGATGATGATGAGGATGAATATTACTAGCGTCATTTCAGACACGATTTTAAGAAAATTCTGCGTGAGTTTAACATGAGCCACTTTAATGTTTTTGCTAAAAAAATATATGATGCATTTTAGAGGTTAACAAGGCAGGTCAAGAAACTCTCAAACACTTATTATGCTAGGCAAAATTTTTATAGCATTTTTGAATGCTGAGGAACACAAATTTGAATCTTTGTGTCTATGAATTGATAGTCTAAAAATATTTTCTTATTCGAAAAAAATCAGCATTTTACTAAATGACTGGCTTCTTTGGAGACAAGATTTTAAGAAAGTTCTGCTCGATTTTGACCTGAGTGCGCACATGGTATAATGAGTCTATAACGTTCCACCACCTGGGAAATATGCTTCCACTCTGAGAGAGGGAGCTTCTGGCTATGATATTTATTATCGTGTATGGTAGAACTGAGAATATTTCTTTACATTCTATTTATGTTAACCGCTTTTAATCTGAAATTACATGATAGTTTTTAGAGTTCCGTACCCAAAGGGTAAAAAACGCTTCGCTGTCGTGGGCCAGATTTTGATATAAATCTTGATGCATCCTATATTTTATTTTACAATTATTTCATATGTTGTCCATTACTACACACTAAAATCAGCTGTTGAATATACAGTGTACTGAAGAGCTGAATTTTGTTAATATTTCAGTGTGAATCTTACTGTAAAAGATATTTTACAGTAAGATTAACATGAAAATTTTCAATTACCTATTAAAAAGTCACCCTGTAGATCAGATACGAATCACCGGATATTTAGCGACGCATACGCATCAACATACTCATCTAACGGCCACTGAAGACAGACAAGGTCCAAGAAGTGCCTGGAAGCGTCTAGACACGTGGGTGTTTACAATCTGACTTCGGTAGATACTTGGTAATGTGTAAACTGAACGAAGTAGCTACTACAGTTACGTTCCAGAGCTTAGGGTACAATGATATAGAGAACGATAAAATTCTCGAAGTTAACATAAGTTCACATTACGCATAAATTATCTATCTATTTTGTAAAACTCGCTAACAAGCTGAATCAACTATATTTAGTTGACTAAATTATAATTTTAAAGTCAAATGAGTTTATGGTAACTCGAGTGGGCTAAAGTTAATTTCATAAAAAAAAACCCAAACCATCGACAAAAAAATACAAAACGATTACAGGCCTTAAATCATTAATGACATTTTTATAAATTATAGAGCCGTCCTTGAATTGTATATTCTTAAGATAAAAAAATTGACGCATATTTTTAATCCACCCTGTATTTAAAAGTCAGTAGGTAGGTACCTAACTATTTTTATTATGAGACAAAAAATACTTATCTAAGTTCCTATTATATTATCCTTACTTAATCATAATCATACAAATATTTTAAATGTGAATGTAAGTTTGTTTGTTACGCTTTCACGCAAAAACTACTACACCGATCATCATGAAACTTTGTGCATATATTCTTGGAGGTATTAGAAGTAACATAGGATACCTTTCATTAAAAAAAAAAAATGGCTTCACTGCGAGCGAAGCCGCGGGTAGTCTTTACATAACAAACAGACAAAGGTAGTGAACATAATAATAAGTGAAAATTATTAATTGCCTTATCTAAATATTGCGCTGTAAAATTCCAGATGTGTACTTATTTATTAAGAGATATTATTTTTATAACAAAATTATAGGTAAATCCGGTGAGACGAACGGTCATGTGTTGCGTAATCCGAGATAATTCCGCTCGAAGCACATGGCAATAACATGATTAATCAAACTTTATCTAAACGTATCTTTCCACAAGGATGATAAAACGAAGAACCTCCAAATTTTGAAAGTCAAAAATAGCTAATCCTAGTAGTAACTGCACGTTTTGGATGAAACTGTTAGTGCAGAGAATAATTGTTATCTTACTAATATTATAAATGCGAATGTTTGGATGGATGTATGGATGTTTGTTATTCAATCACGCCTGAACGACTGAACGGGTCTGGATGAAATTTGGCACAGAGATAGTTACTAGTCCGGAATAGCACAAAGGCTTTTTATACCGGTATAATTTTCAAACGGGCAATAATTAAAAAAAAGGTGATGGAAGTATCTGTATTAAAGAGGCTGGGAGTTTTTTTCCTAAACTCCATTTGAAATAACATTAGACATGTTTCCAAATCTTTTTACAGGCCGTTCTACTGATTTTGAGTTCTATACCGTAAACATAAGGATGACATAAAAAGCATAAACCAGTTACCAAAACCAACTGTTTACTACAGCTACCATTTGTCGTATCACCAACGCAATAGAAGTAAAAATCGGTGGAACGGGCTGTAAAATGGGCTAATTTAAACGTCTAATGTTATCGCAAATGGAGTATAGATGTTTAAGTAGATAGAATAATGCTTTTTCCCCTTGTCAAAATCAGTACAGCAAATGAGATATGAAGATTTTATAAAATATGTAAAACAAACAAACTCCGACTTTTTCTATGCACAATAAGTATATGATTTGCCACACACTGCTATTTTAAACGATGCGTTTATTTGTTGATTTTTTATGATGTTAATTCGGAAATGTGTGTGTGTGTATTCTGGCTCTTTTTCTATTATTATTGGTAATCATTTTATTGTAACAGTAATCAATTGTATTGGATATTTCATATCATATTTGTACGCCTCATGGCAAAACATAGAGTTTCGTTAATGCTGTAACACCTCACACACTGCTGTGTAACCTATGTTTTACAAATAAAGTTCTGATTCTACTTCTGAATCTTATGGGCAAGGACACAAACGTACAAAAGGTAAAAATAAAACATCTGACGAACGTTATCCTCATCGGGCAAAAAAAATGCAATCATAAAAAGCCAGGGTTACCAACATGCCATTTGAAAAACTATAATTATTAGCACACACACGAATTAAAGCCCGAATCACGATGACTTGCGATTTAGCAAACGACCACTTTTTAGAGATTTACGCAATCACTACTCGGACTTTGGACCTCATTTGTATACAGAAATGTCAGGGTCCAAAGTCCAAATCTCCGTTTGCGCTGATTGCGAAGTGGGGAAATCACTGGCGAACTAGATTGAGTAGATCGTAGTGCTCAATATTTGCTTGTCTGTCTGCGAATTTATAAATATAAGGTGATTTAGTCATAATTATCATCATATATTGATAATTTACATAGTTATTTAATTTAAAATTAATTCATTGATTAATAAAAAAAGCTTTAGTTAAAAATAATTAAATAATAAAGTGGTTCTGTGGTGATAACTTTGATGACCAAGTATTGACCTGGTCCGTGAGACTATTCATAACAAATCCAAAGGTCACTCTGCTGCAGCTGCCAGCGAACTTTTGCAGTGAACTAACAAAACCAGACAACAGCTATGAGTCCTATTTAGGTAATTTACAGCAATAAAGCATATTATTTATTTGCATGTTGTAATACCGAGTAACAACTGGCGTACTGAGTCCACTTACTGTACAAAGTCTAGTTCGACATATTTTACTGGGCTACTGGCCTATGATACGTGATTATTAACATATGCTTTGTACAATGTATGGACAATAAGGCTAAAACTTATAAAAAGGCATGGCAAATAATTTTAACTATTCTGGAAGTTGGGGATCCTTGCAAAGGTGAGACGGTACTTCGCGCCAGAACAGTTGCTCAACTTGTATCAAGCGCAAGTTCGTTTATGCATAGAGTACTGCTCTCATCTCTGGGACGGATATGCCAAGTACCAGCTGGATGCACTAGAGTCGATCGAAAAACGGAACAAGAGGCTCATCGGCAATGAGATACTGGTCGAGTCTAGGCCTCAGAGCCTTGAGTCGGCCTTGAATTGATCAGCGCCAAGTTGCTAGTCTGTCGGTTTTTTATCGGTTACATTTCGGGGAGTGTGCGTTGGAATTGCATGAACTAATTTCTCCTAGCCTTTTCCATCATCGGACTTTAAGAAGTACGGCGATGCGACATCGGTACATGGTGGACATCTCACCCATACGCACCAAACGTTATGGAAATACTTTCATTATGCGTACAGCTAAGGAGTAGAATTTCCTGCCGGAATGTTTGTGTGTGTGTTTCCTGATAGCTACAACCAGGGCGTCTTTAAGTCAAGAGTGAATAGGTTACTTCTAGGTAAGCGTGCTACATCGTCGACCACATCATCACTTACCATCAGGTGAGATAGTGGTCAAGCGCAAGCCTATCCATAATAAAAAAAAATACATAGGGAGGTCCAAAAGTTCGCGGAATATGTTCCTTAGAAGATGTAGAACAGTAGAACGCACGGTAGAATCAATTTTTATTTTATGATTTGTTACTTTTAATTCTGACGTTCAAAAGTGCCGCTTTTTGGCCCAGTTGAATAAATATATTTGACTTTGACTTTGATGTATTTTTTTAAGGAAAATATTGCGCCAACATTTGGACCTTCCCTCGTATCTCTCTAGTCAAATTTTTAAACCAATAAGTTTTATGATGTTAATGAGCCAAACAAGCATAAACAGACTTGTCATACAGAAAGATTATGTCCCGAATATCTGAAACCGTAGACTTGACCAAGTTGTAATTAATTAAAAAATCAAAAAACCCAACCGCTTAAAAAGCGAACTAAAAAGACGTAAACAAGAATAAAATTATGCTGTGCAGTCGGAGGATACATTTTCGCGAGCTGGCTGAACAAAACCAGATGTATCCTCCGACCCCTTTATTTTGATACCCCCACAGGATAGGTACGGCAGAAAAAAAATTGGTAACCCACAATATGGAGCCCAAAATCCGCCATATTTCTATTTTTAAATTTTAATGTATGCCAGTGACACTCGCAGGGTTAAGACGAATCGATTGACGTAAGAATCATCAAAATCGGCCAACGCGTTTGATCTCTAGAATGCCACATAGGAACAAACATACATACTTACGTACATAGACTGATAAACTAGTGGTCTTTAATTACGATCTTCGGTGCCCAAAAAAATTTGATTACAGCTAGGGTTGCGATCTCTAAAATCGGTCAACCAGGACGAGCACGAAAGCACGAAAATCCGGGGTTTAAACGCTCCTTGCGTTTAAACCCCGGATTTTCGTGCTTACAACCCGGAAATTTAACAGATTTTAATTTCATAACTTTTTTAAACTAAATGTAGTTTTAACATATTTTTTTTTACAAAGAAATACAACCGACTTCCAACTAAAAACACTACGAAATGAAAAAATATTTCAATTTCGGAAGTTGGTGTTTATGGTTTCGTTTCTTCGTTTTTTGCCACAGACTTCCAAAGTCTGATTTTTTTTTTAATCGTTTGACTTTATTTCTCACTTTGCTGTGTTTTTAATTGGAAATCAGTTGTATTTTTTGTAAAAAGGTTTTTATTTGTCACTTTTTGTGTTTTTTTTTTGTGGCACTTAGTTAGTGGTAAATTTCTATAGTAATGTTACATCTTACTAATATTATAAACGCGCAAGTTTGGATGTATGTTTGTTACTTAATCACGTCAGAACGGCTAAACGGATCTAGATGAAATTTGGCAGGCAGATGGATTATAGTCAGGAATAGTACAAAGGCAAGTTTTTTTAGCCCGGTTTAATGTTCCCTTGGGATGATAAAACACTTTTGACGCGGGCGAAGCCGCTGGCAGAAGCTAGTGTACAATAAACAGGCATGCAATCCCGGGTGATTTGCTGTAATTTTTTAAGAGTTCCGTTGAATATTTTCGAATTTCTTCATAAGATCGTAACAAAATTAGACTTATTCGGGATCATACCCTTCCAAACGAAAATCGGTCTAAAATCGATGGAGAAATCGGTGAAAAATTACGGTTGGTGATTTGAAGACTTTAAAACCCGGACCTCAAAATAAACTCCGCCCGGACGCTCCCCGGACGCCTTCTAAACTAGGACAAATCCGGGGAAACCCGGACGGATGGCAACCCTAAGCTGTAATTTACAGCTCATAAAAAATATAAAAAGTAGGTATAACTTTCATAACTCTAATATCAATCCCGGACTTTAATACCTTTTGCTAATACTTTAATAACTTCGGGAGTGTCCAAGGGTCCAAAGTCCAATTAAATAATAACAAACTGAAAACGAATCTGATATTGGCCTGAAGATAATTTTTACATTAATTTTAGAATGATGTGATGAGTCACTAATTAAAACACTACTGATGTGAGTCAAGACTTTTTAAGGAAAATATAATTTATTGTTATATATTTATTGTTTCATGATTCAGGTCTTAACTAGATACCTAATGTGCACACAACTATGAACGTCAACGACCAATACCTTTCAATAAGCAGTGTCATAGACCGCGACTTCTTCGCGTCAAAAATGGATTTCATTCTTCTATAAGCAAAACTCAAATTTTTACACAGAACCCTATTTTTTCTCAAATAAATGTAACCTACGTTAGTTGTGAATGTCCCGTCAAAATCGGTCCTGCCGTTTCGGAGCTTAGCCGAAACAAACAGACGAACAAGTAAAATTTAATTAATTTTTTTATAAGTCCTTTGATATGCATTAAGTAAAGAACTGTTATTTTAAAATTACAAACAGACACTTCGATTTTATTTATTTTTATAGATAGAAGATAGTAGGTAGGTACACATTGACTAAGTGTAAAACGTTTATCTTGCAAAATTAGAACAATATGCAAACAATAAAAATACTTGTGGTTTCAATACAACGTATGCCTACATGAGTCAGTAATTAGTCAACCTAAGATAATCCAAGGAAGTTATATATAAATGCATAGCTAGTTAGATACAGGACCATTATCTTTTTTAGTAATAGCAACACTGTCATGATGACTTGGCAAGAAACGGCTATAATTATTTACTACTAAGAAACCAACCATGATTACTGATGGCACTGGGTTTTTATTGGAAAATTCCTACCTGACATATAATAACAACTAAATGTATGTTGATAAAGCAAATAAAACTAATATACTTAGGAAAAATGACAAACTGTATCATAAAAAGTTCAGCTCAATTGCGTAAGTGACACCTTTAAAATAACGAATTGCGTAATACACTCGAAAGGGTCATGGAAAAGATATGTCAATTCAATTCATTGGGTGTAGCTCGTACCCTTTCATTTTTTTTTATTAACGCAATATTGAAATAAATTAAAGGAAAGTCATACTCTTTCATGGAGTTCTTCCCTTCCGAAATCACTCACGCAATTAAGCTGCAGGATAATGTTATTTATTTACCAACTTCTGCCCGCGGCTTCGCCGTCAAACGTGTTTTATGATCTTATGGGAACTCTATACTATGCTAGTTTTATATTATCTGTGACTAAACTATCACACTATAGGTGCGCAAAATAGAATCCAAATCCGTTCAGGCGTTTTGCGTGATTTGAAACACAAACATACAAAACTAAAATATTAGTAGGATTTTCGGGGAAGACGTGATATAAGTCAACTAAGCATTTTGATTATCTTTCTGCAAATTGTACTGAAATAGAGGTAAAACATCCTGTATACAAAAATCAATAAAATTATGTAATCAATAAGCTTTAATCAATTAAAAATGAATTCAAATTATGTATTCTTGATCAAGAGCCTGCTTCAAAAAGCAGTACTCCTTGATACGGCTGGCATTGTGGTGGTTTTTTTTAAATATTCTGTAATGTTTTATTTTAATCCGTTTTTTTTTAAAAGAAATGTTTTAAAAAATTAATTAATAAGCTACTAGAATGAATAAAGGAGATAATAATATTCTTGGAAAATTTACATGTTTGTAATCCAGTGACTCATTATCAGTTGTTTGCCTCTTAAGATAAGGCCAAGGGATAATTTACAATTAGATTTAATGGTCAGAAAACAATGTGACAATATTTGCAGTTAATTATAGAAAATCCTAATGATAGCCATATTCTTCGACATCATCAAATTATTAATGATAATATTTATTTTGTAAGTTGGTTAAAAATAACACGTAGGTACATACGTCAATATATTTTGCCAATTTTAACTAAACTATAATCGCTATTCCAGATTATAATCTCTGTGCAAAATTTCATCCAGATCCATTCAGTAGTTTTTGCGTGAAAAAGTAACAAACATACATACACACTTACAAAATTTCGCCTTTATAATATGTATTAGTGTGACACGCCGTGCCTGCCATTACACTTGCGCGCCCAAATTACGGGGTAATCTCATAAGATAATAAAGAGTGAGGCAAGAGGTCATTTGCGTAACACATACATAGTTTTATTGAAATAGCTTTCAGATTGATTATTCAATGTTCTATGTCTCAATTTGTGAATAAAAAAATAAAATTTTAATAAAAATCAAACCGACTTCCAAAACAAAACACTACAAAACGAAAAATAACTTTCTTTTCCGAAGTCGGTGTCTTTTGTACCCATTGTTTTCCGTTATTGGACACCGACTTCAATTTTTCGCTTTGTAGTGTTTTGTTTTGGAAGTCGGTTTAATTTTTTGTTAAAAATGTTTTTATTTTACTTTTTTTTGTTTTGGTAGGTACCTCCAATTAAAATGAAAATCATTTATAGCCAAAGTACATCTCATGAAGATTCCAATAAGCCCAAACACGACTAAGATACATTGTTTTATTTCTGAGTTCCAGTGGCCATTGTGATCTTCTTCATCAGTTCCACTGCACCAAATGGTACTTTCTGAGTGCAAATGATTGCTTTGATGAAAATACTAAAATCGCTTTATGTATGCCTATAATATTCGAGGAATTCCCTCGATTTCTCTGGGATGCCATCATCAGATCCTGGCTTCCTTATCGTGGTACCATCCTTGGGATATCTTCATTCCAACAAAAAAGGAACAAAAAAGAATCATCAAAAAACGACAAAATTATCCGTGAACACACATAAAATATATATATACGGTCGAATTGACAAACCTTCTCCTTTTTGGGATGTCGGTTAAAAATAGTTGAATTCAATCAAAAATGCCAAAGTTAAAAGAATTTTAACCGACTCTGCAAAATGAAGGTAAGTACATTGTTTCTTGTTACTTCCATGATGACCCTTCTAGGTTACTCTCTCTTCTGTGCTACTTTATTATATAACAAACAATTAATGTAATATTTTATTAATTATCTGTTCTTTAAAAAAAAACTCATACAATAATATAAAATAATTGATATAGTTCAGCTATAGAATATTTACGTGGCTACATTGAGATAGGAGCAATAAATGGGCTGGCATTCAATTGGGTCTTGTGGTGCAAGCTTACAATTGAGACTAATTGTGTACTTAGGCCGCTGCTAAATGCACAATGCTCATACATCACTGCAATTACCTATTTGAGCTTCATTTTAACATCCAAGCTTGTGTTTAGTCACCTTTTTGTGGTGGTTCATGTTTCATGGAAGTTTATGAAGTTAGTTTGTGCCAGCTATTTTTTACCAGACTGCCGAAGGAGGGTAATGTGTTTATCAATCTATGTATGTATGTATGTATGGTTGTTCCTATGTGGAGTTCTAGAGACCAAACGCGGTGGCCGATTTTGATGATTCTTACGTCAATCGATTCGTCTTAACCCTGCGAGTATCACTGGCTGCATTAAGATTGGATAATAGAAAAATGGCGGATTTTAGGCGCCGTATTGTGGGGGTCCAAATTTTTTTTTCATCCCAACCTATCGTGTGGGGTATCAAAGTAAAGGGTTTTAAGATGTGATTTCAAAAATATATGATACTTATATGTTTAAATGTACCTGATTCTAAAAAAAGGAACTAAAAGTTGTAAATAAAAAAGGTCTAAAAACCCGACTGCTTAAAAAGCGAACTAAAAAGACGTGAACAAGATGAAAATCTTGCTGTGCAGTTGGAGGATACACCTTGTTTTGGTCAGCCAGATCGTGAATATGTATCCTCCGACTATAGTGCATCACTTATTAAAAACAATACTAGGTAATTCCAACATATTCCTTTCTTGGAAAAAGTACAGGAATGAGTTATTTAGTTTTCCATAAGGAAACGTGTGGTATTTGTGATACCACAGTGGGTCATGGTAAATAGTATTTTTTTTTTACCTGTGTGGGTAAATCATATCTGTTAATCTGCATAATGATGAGTTTTTGGTATAGATTTTAGTGCAAAACACTGAAAACAAAAATCTATAGTTAGATTTTCTTTTGCAATAATCTTCTATGAAACAAACTTAAAAAAATAATCTAACTGGTTTTGTTTTTTAAAATAACTTTTGAATGTGCCAACCTCTTTCGTAATAGTTTTAGATCTAAAAAGAGAACTGAAAATTCATCTTGTAACATATACAGACTTTTAATAAATTTGCAATTTCTCAGAGTTTAAGTAATTTATGAATATAACAACTTTCACTATGGGAGTCACAATGAAGTTTAAAAAAACAGTTTTTCATAGTGACCAGCAATTATTTTTTTTACATTTCAGCATTGTTTACGTAATTATAAAGAATATGAGCTTTATCATAAAATAAATCACAACACAACCACATTATCGCTTACCATCAGGCGAGATAGTGGTCAAATGCGAGCCTATTGATAAATTATAAAATAAAATGATCAAAAGTTATTATGCCACAATACATAATTTGCAAGTGAATTATCTAATAGCCAACTGATTGCTGATAGATGATTAGACAATAAGGTCAATGCCAACAATATAAAAAAGTATTAAATACATACAATAAAAATAATTATAATCCTCCTTTTTTAAGTTGGCTAAATAAAGACTAATCAACAGACATCATTCTAAAGCAGAAAAGTTACAGTAATTACACAGATCACATTTTCAAATAAATAATTAACTCTTAAAAAAAAAGTTTTGATTATCATATCTCTTCAACAAAACTTATCGCAAGTTACGTTTTTATCCACAAAGATAAAAGTAATGGCTACATGGTATGATATTTAATCACATATCATGTCAGATAAGTTGATTATTTAAAACATTGTTGAGTAAGATAAATATTTGAGTTGCATCATGTGTTTACCAATACTGAACATGGAGTAGGATGCAGGCGGTAACACTGATAAACAACATTATCATACATGCCTACGTAAAACATATTAACATGTAAATAATTACGTACTGGGTGAAATGAAATTCCTTTGTCATCTATACTGTTACTATTGGTGATTAAAATATGTCCGCATAGTTAAGATACCAATATCAAATCAAGATACATTATTTATTAGTCTACTATAGGATTAATACGGTTTCTAATTTTTGAATTCTGTTTATAACAGCATGCACAAGTAAATATAGGTAATATATCAATGCCCAAGTATGTTCAAACTACTTTATTGACCTACATAGTTAAGTAACAGATAACCCATTAAACGTAAACATTGGCTAACAACATTTAGAGGTCAAACCTGTTGTCGCATATATCCGCGATCAAGCTAGCACACAAATATCGTAAGATTCGTAAGTGTTAAGGTAAACACGTTTAGCTAAACAAACGGAAAACGCGAAAGAAATCAACTTGAACAACGGCGTAGTACCGCATATGGCAATTATCAATAATATGCTCAAATTCTTCCTATGTCATCATAGAATCGATTAACGAAGAAATTAAACAGAACATACACCGCATGTGCTCTAGAATCCGTAAGTTATATTGATAGTAATTAATTTGTTTACTACTGCTAGGTTCTCATCAATATCTCGGTAATACGATACATATAAGTTTCTTACCTTCATCACAAAGTCCCATTGTCGAGTCAATCTTTACGTTTATAAGGAAAACCTTGATTAAGCTTTATATTCCTCTGATTTTTTCACTTTTATCAAAATTTCATTGATGATTAATTCTTAACAATTATGACAGCTGTCATTTTCAATTGACAGAACTGGACATGTTGATGTGACGGATGGCGGAAGAAAGAACGAATGAATGAAAACATGTAAATTGTTTGTAAAAGCGACATCTATGTTTAAACATATCAAAATTACAAATTTGTGTTTTACATTTCTATCACAAGATCGAGCTAGCTACTCATCCGTCAAATTCACGGTATTTTTTTTTTACTAAAGCACTAAAATATTGCATTTGTGTTTGTTTATGTTTTAAGATCAGTTCGGATCAGTAGCGTGAGGACATTCTCAAGTTCTCATGGCAGTTCTTCGCTATGCACCCTTTCGGCGTTCGATTAGGAAGCTTACCGATAAGGCTTTCATGCCAGACGCTGTCAAAAGCTTTCGAGGTGTCGAGGGAAACGGCAAGCGCCGTTCCCTGTGGCTCTCGATGGCATCACTTCATATGTGAATGGCATATACGCTAGAAGACCTCCAGTAGACCGATTTTGGCGGCAGCCGTATTGGCGCTCACTAATGAACTCGTTAGTTTTTAGGTATGCCAGGAGCTTCGTGTTAAGTACACGCTCCTTACTCTTACAGAGTATGGACGTTACAGAGATGGGTATTTAGTTGGTCGGGTCAGCTCGAATACCCTTCTTGGGCACGGGCTGTACGTTAGCTTGTTTCCATTATTCGGCAATTTTCCAGACTCATACGAAAGGCGGAATAGGCGTGTCAAGATCGGAGACAGTTCAGGCGCACAGGTTCTAAGAACTATTGCTGGTATTCCGTCAGTGCCGCTAGCCTTGTAGACGTCGAGGTTGCGCAGTACCCTACAGACGTCCTTTTGATGGATGCGAATGTGTGAATGGGGTCCCTTTGATGGATGTCTGGGTGTCATCGCTCGACATTTTTTGTTAACAAGAATATTGTAATATAATTCACTGAAAATCACAGCTCCTAAGACCGTCTTTTGTTTCACATTCTTTGAAACTCGTGGCCAGTTTCAACACGAATTTGTAGTTTAGGTACTCCCTTGGGAGTTTCATACAACTTTACCTTCCTAGAGGTGATGCTTTACTTTACGTTGATATTGCATGATACGAGTATTATGTGAATTGGACATTGTCGAGCAGGTGGTGTGAACAATTCATTTCAGCTCACTTCAGCGAAGTATGTTTCTTTTGATGACTTGAACTTACAATTTTGCAAAACAGCTGATTCAGACACGTGACTATTTATTGAACCTGCATCGAAAACCTGCCCCCGTATCCTGACGTGTCAAAACTGTCATAACACACAAATCATATACATCTGTCCCTTACGCACACTCAAAATAACCTTACTCTAAGAACTTATGGTCCCCTGATAGCACTAACATATGTAAGTAGGAGTTTTTGGCGGGGACGTGATGGCGTCTATGTTGCTTCTCTGTTTTATTTTCCTAAAACTGTGTTATATTGAATATTAATAGTGTAAAAATGGTGGTGTTTTATTCTATTAATATTAGTGAACGTGCACGAGTGTGGGCAAGTAAAACACAGCGGTAGAACATGAGGTTCATGTTGTCGACAAAACTCCGTGGAAGCTCCAAATAAAGTTACCGCCACTTTACTGGGGTCTAACTAGGACATTGGACTAAAAACTAAAGAAACTAAAACTTCTAAACGCGAAACTGACTAAATGCACAAACCGTGCAAAGCCTTATAAAATATGTGACAATTAATTTAATTAGTCAAACTCCATAGACGATATCTCGATATCTCATACAGAAGATAAAACCAAAAAAATCTAAAGTCTTCATTTCATAATTACATTTTGTACTGCGGGGTTAATGTCCGCTACCATTAGTTTGTTTAGATACTGGAATGAAACTAACAGAAAATGCGGTCGCAGACATCCGACTGAATATCCTAAGTAAAAAGTCGTTCGAAGTCTGGCTCTCGCCTTTTGCCTCCTCCAATATTGAACTAATTAAAAATATATTCCATAAACTGAAAAAGAAAGATAAGTATATACTGTGCCCCTATGGTTTCCTATTAAATCAAATCAAATCATTTATTAGTTTGCAAACATGGGTAAAAATTGGTATATAGATGTTGTCTTATAAGTTAGCTCTCCATGTTCTGCCGTCACATGGGCATGCTAAACATAATCAATTAAATATAATTCATTTCAGATAACAATCAATAGTGTTAGAAAATTATAGAAATCCATTCCATTTGATACATTATCTTTAGAAGCACTAGAACCCTCAAAAGATGCTCAAAATTGCGCTGTCAACAGAGCCCTAGTGTACAAATTTGACAACTATACATGAAACAAGGAAAACATAGGGGCATAGTATAATAATATATCTTTTTTTTCAGTTTATGGAATATCTTTTAAATTGGGCCAATATTGGAGGAGGAAATAAGCGAGAGCCAAACCTCGAATTATGTCTTTATACTTAGGAAATTCAGTCGGATGTCTGTAACCGCATCTCCTCTTTAGACTATAAATTATTATTTATAATCAGAGTTTCGCTAGTTATTTAAATTTGATCTTGTATAACAGGTAAGAAACTCAAATATTTTTAGTTATAGTCCTACAGATTTCAGGCGTATATTTTAGGCGCGAAATTATTACTTAGTAAATAGGTAAGTACTACTTTCTTTAATCCTTAACAAGAGTGATACCGTGGGAAATTACTATAGTCGATGTTACACGTAACGCTTAGTAATCAGACGACTTTGAATTGAAAATAGGTAGTCTATTTCCAATGCAAGTTCCCATTGATGATTATATAACAGAAGATATTATTAAAATTTGAAAAACAGACAAACACCGGAGCAAACCAAACATTTATAGATACAGGAATGGTGTCAAGTACAGTGGCGTTACAGACGAATTTATTAGATTAGATTTGATGCTCTACTAATGATGACGATGAAACGCGAAGTTTTGCTTCTCCCATTTAGATGAGGACTCATGAGAGTCAGCAGATGATGACTAATTAGTACCTAATTACAGTAATTAAACAATCTGTAGTTGGTTTATCATAACGTAAAGCCATATAGCATGTAAGTAGAGAATTAATAATTAATCATACCATTTTGTATGTACAGGAAAGCCCCCAGAATGGCAGACTAAGCCTCAGTTTCCCAGCTCAAAATTATCGCAGAATGAATGTGACAAATTGTCAAGCACGCGTTATCTGCTGTGATTGGTTGAATGAATTTTCAACAGCCAATCACAGCAGATAACGCGTGCTTGACAATTTAATTTTTAGCTGGGAAACTGGGGGTAAGCCTGTCCTACAGCTCTATTGCGTAAGTGAATACGGCAACGCAAAGAGTTTGACCGCTATACAATCGACCAATCACCCAGTCGGAAATCCACATCGCGTCACTCATCTCGCGTGTGACTGGTCGATTGGATAGCGGTCAAACTCTTTGCGTTGCCGTATTCACTTACGTAATATGACTGCTGGAATTCAACTTCAAACTGCCTTGCTTAGAACTTTTTGAAATTTGGAGGCCCCCTTAGACCAGAGGCCCGGGGCTTTTCAGTTTTATTTTTCAACCGACGAAAGAAAATTTCTCAATTTATGTATTTCCGCGCCAACTCCAATGCCAACGCTACGGCGCCAACTCCAATGCCAACGCTACGGCGCCAACTCAAAATGCTAGCTATGCTACTAAAAATTTTTATTATATTTTTGTTTTTCAGTTCGTCAAGTCGACCGCGTCGGTTAATTTTTTTGTTAAAAAGGATTTTGTCTAGCTAAACTAGCCTCGAGTCCATACAACCTACCTTAATTCTCCTGAAATCTACAATATGAAGAACGTTAGCATCAAATAAAACAAAAACAGCACAGCATCTTTTACGTTTTAGCAGCAAGTGGCGAAAGAATATTTTCGGCAGTCTAGAAATCAGTTGACAATATTTACGTGTTTCGATCGAACGACATGTGGTTCGGCGACACAAATGTTATGAAATTATGTACTAAAAGCTGTCTCACTGTCATGACTAATTTACGATAGACGGTTCACGGTTGTCTGACCGACTCATTGAAAAGATATTTATGAAGATTATAGAAACAAATTTATTTGGTCCAGTTGTAATTATGGTCTGTTTTGGCAATTAGATCAAAAAATCTCTCGCTTGTTGCAGTGCTGGCCCAGTGGTAACGGCCGCGACTTACAAGTTGTAGGTCGTAGGTTCGAACCCAGGCATGCGCTTTACTTTATATTATTATGGAAATTAGCTCGCATGGAACAGATCTATCCGGGATCAGATAACCTAGTCAGGGTTGTGACTCTCCGAACTGCAAACGGTAAAACTATGCGCAGACCAGTAGTTAAGGTCTGTCCGCTACCGATTAATTAACTATTATCTTAACTTATATCTCGAACAATATTGTGTATTTATCAGTATTGTTCAATTAAAATAATTTAGACACTTAGGTAATTATGCTTATTAAGTTGAATTTTATATTTCTCGAGCACTGCTAGTTGTACTCTGGCAGTCCTTTAACTTGCAAAATCCTGGTCGATTTCGAGTGGGGGAAATGAATAAACATTAAGCCTATCCTTCTAAATATCCTGTCCAATCTGTTTCCCTTCCTAATTTAAAATTCATCACCACTGCTCCCAAAACGGTGAAGGAAAACATCGTGAGGAAACTGGCATGTCTTAGAAAAAAATTCGAAGACATTTGTGACATCCACCATCTAGCATTGGACCCGCGTGGTGGTTTACAGCCCATTCCCTCTCACAGGGAGGAGGCTTGCACGCACAACTGACTAAATGTGAGTCTAAGTGCGGCAAAGGGGTCTATCTATCCTATCTCTCGCTTGTTTTCCCAAAGATATGAGGGTAAAATTTTAGGCAAGACGGATAGTTTTGACAGGAACTAGATATTATTATAGAAGACATGGGGTTCGATTGCTGGTCAAATTAGGAGCTTTTGTCTAAAATCGAACCATCTATCTGCCTCTTGGTTTGTTTAACCAGTTTATTTTAATTTATCTCTAGTTCTTTTCATTGAAGGTAGGTACCATTAGGCAGCTCATGATCCTGTAAGAAGTTAATCAATGTTAAGTAAGTTAAGGACCTACATCCGCTTTAGTGCCGTAAAACGGTAACTTTCTAAAGCATACATAAAGGTTTGAAAAAATATATTTATTATTGTTTCATGTACATTATTTTTTAAACATGGTTTTTTCATATAACAAATAGTTTTGCTTTAAAAAAATAATTAGCAACACGATTTTTTTCGCAACTTTTGTATACTCCTCCAAAACGACTTGGATGTTTTAAAATATTTTTACACAGATCAATTATTGATGTCTGGCATTTCTTCATAACTGAAATAGCATATGTAAATCAAATAATATTTTGCAAACAAAACTGTTCAAAAGGAGGTTCAATATTGATATTCTGGCTCCGAGCGGGCGCACGGTCAGTACTGCGTTAACATTGGGGCGTATATATCGCCTTAATACAGTATTTGAAGTACGCTTTTACACGCTTCATACAACACACTGCAAAAGCTTCACTTAAACCTTTTTTCTCTTAATTTTTTCGGGTCTTAAACCAACAACAGGTTATGTCAGCCTCATCTAATCAGTAACCTATTTACATATATTTCTTAATACTATTTACAATAAATTTATAAATAAACTTAGCTTTATTATTTCAACTTTTACATAATTAACATTTTTGGAGCGCAACCCTTTTCCCGGTTGGCAAAGCGCCCGCGTCGGCGTAGAATTAAAAATGGAAATTCTAATAGGTATTTACAAAAATATCCAATAGTAACCGGTGCATCGTGTGGTAATTATGCAACAGTCTAATTATAATGAATCATGATTTAAACCGCTACGTCACACTGAAGTTGGCAGGCTGTGGACATCGAGTTGGCAGCGGCGCTTCGGTCGTTCAATGACATGGTTCTCTTTTACAGAAGCATGACGAATGACGCGATCCATTCATAACTTTGATTAAGGTCTGGTTGTTTTATGATACTTAGCTATAATTGTCGTTGAATTTGGGTTCAGTGACTTGCTTTGCTGAAAAGAAACTTGAAGAGTGGTAGCTCTGTAAATCTGTAAGCTTTGTAAGTCCTAGAAATGCACTTGGCAGACGAATTTGTGACTGCATGTTGTTATGCAGACAAGAGGACGCTACTGCCTGGGCGGTAGGCCTATTCGAATATATCCCTTGATGAACAATGTATTAGTCCAGTGTGCTTTAGAGTTTCTTAATTTTTATTGTACATCAAAAACAATATCACTTACAGTGTTCCCCTAGTCGACGGCACGAACTATTTTGTGCGCGAGGTTAAAATGCATGCTTTTTTATCCGACAACACGTGCGAAAGAGATAGATGCCGTGATGAGCAATAAGAAGCTAGTTCGCGTACCAATTAGCACTTTTGCAAATTTGTATCGAAATGGATGATGATTGAGGATGAAAATGAGCATTCGAAATTTTATAAACAGTCCTTTGGGAGTCTAGATATCATGAAAAAAGACTAAATGTATATTTTCAAATAAAATTATTTGCATTGTTAAATTACTTAGGTACTCGTATCTGTCGCTGTATGGAGGCCGTTTTGCAATGTTCTTTCTTCTTATGGTATTTATTTCCGCTCAAAGATGCGTTAAAATTAGTGTTGAAATATGGAACTTTCAACGCTTATAACTTACAATTTTTTTTTTAATTCTTTGTCTCCATACAGGGCTAGATAATAATAAGACAATTGATATATTTTTTTATTTTGAATGTAAGTACATCGTCAAACAGTGGATTAATCGCCAGACTACGTTTGTGTGGAAGAATGATCGACTAATGTAACCTTAATTCAATGATGAGTTCTTTTGTAAGAGAACTCAACATTGAGTCGTCGTCGTTGTTGTTGATCTTTTTCTGTCAACCTAGGGTTTGCTGTAGCAAACCCTAAGGTGCGCTTGTCTCGAGGAATTGCAGTTGTGTGCGGCCGCTGACGGGTGACGGGATCTGCATGAATTCATGCGTCAATACCTAGCCGGAGAAGCCTGTCGAAATGCGCAAGCATTCCAGCGCTCCAGAGTTTGACAGGCCCCTCCGCATACCCCAGGGCGAAGGAGATCCAACAGGATCCGGAGGATTTCAACATGTTAAAAAAAGGTAGCTGGTGCAGGAACGACGATTTTCGCAGAGCAGCTGGGGCGTTTGGACAGGCTTACTACTTATGTCTAGCAGGAGACTGCAATAAGCTCATTCTAATGACGTTGCGAGGACGCATAGTTTTTCGATGACTTCGGTATCTATCTAATTCTTTATCAATACTTTTTAGATGGTCTAGGCGGCATCAATAGAAGTACCTCACTCAAATAAACAGTCATGTTTTATGTGTAGATAGATAAGATCAAACCTGTTATCTAATCGCCTTAAAGAAATAAATACTATGAGTATAGAAATTAATAATAATTTGTAACAGTACCTAACTACTTCAAATGTAGTGTTGTAAAATCCATCACAAACACAGCCACATCGTGGAGCCCCTTCGCAGGATATGCAGCACACCTTTTTCTTCATAACCAATCACCTGAATCTTTCTGGATCTGAACAAGGCTAACGACAAAACTGATCATGTAGCCACATATCTGTCGGATATACATAGTTGAACTTGAAACTAAAGAGTCAAACAATCGTCAAAATCAATACGAAAAGAAAAAGCATTTTCGCAAACAAAACACTAACAAAATAACTTTATTTTTTTGCAAAAAGATTTTATTTCTATCTGTTTAGTTTTGGTTCACCATCACTACAAATTGAGCAAGTTCTTTAGTAAGGTACCTAAAGGACACAATACCCATAATAACTCAATTTATACATTCGTGCTGTTTGTCGCTAAAGAGTTCGGTTGTATGCTCCATATCATGAAAATTACCTAACCGATTTTGATGAAATTGCTCTATGACCTACGTTGAGAGATACTTAATCCAATAAAAAAATAAATGATCATGATCCCATTACTAGTTTCGAGGAAATGCGTAGACAAAGATACATACATACGAACATACAACACATAATGGATCCATGCGGACGACGACGTCACGGGTATTCATTTCTTTTATACCAAAACCTTCTCCAGAAAGTAAATAATACTTTTAGAAAACCGCATCTAAATCGGTTCAGCCAAACGCGAAAAATCGCGGGAAAACATACATACATAAAAACATACGGTCATACTGAGAACCTCCTTTTTAAGGTTCCGTACCCAAAGGGTAAAAACGGGACCCTATTACTAAGACTTCGCGGTCCGTCTGTCTGTCTGTCACCAGGCTGTATCTGATAAACCGTGATAGCTAGACAGTTGAAATTTTCACAGATGATGTATTTCTATTGCCGCTATAACAACAAATACTAAACAGAATAAAATAAATATTTAAGTGGGGCTCCCATACAACAAACAAGCCGTTTTTTGCGATAATGGTACGGAACCCATCGTGCGCGAGTCCGACTCGCCTTGGCCGGTTTTTTAATTCGATTAAACCCGTGCTCCAGAAGCAAGATTTTTTTTGCCTAAATTATTTATCGTCCTGAATCAGACGTCAATCTTTTATTTCATACCATAAACATAATGTAAATAAATATTATAAAACCATGATAATTGGGCAATAGGTGTGAACGAAAAGTTAATAAACCATTTGTTTACACAAGCTGTATAATTGATTTATCAGGTGAAATTTTTAGTCAATACTGGTACCTAGTTATGAAATGGCACATATGCTGAACATGCAAAATCAGATTGTATGCTCACGGGCTAGCCTACAGGGACTGGACTGAAAAACCCTGTCTTTTGATTTGAATAATTGTAAAAAAAAAAATGTACATGAAACAATAATTTTTTTTTTTTTTTTCAAACGTTTTAACCTAGCCGTTAATATTTTGAATATTGTTGTTGGTTGTTTTGTTAATATTTTTTTACCAATTTTCAAAATTTTGTTTGTTTACTCATTATTATTCACAATTTATCAATAAATAGTTTAATGAAATACCTTGTAGCTTCTACAGGCTATATACCTACATACGTTTTGGTTCAGGCACAATATTGCTACGAATTTTAATGTTCTTGAGAATGTTTTTTGTAATCCTAATTCCTAATGATGTTTTGATTCAATCAAATTGACAAGGCTATAACTCATTATACTATAATTACTTACCTTCAATTATTATTAATAATGCTGATCACAACAAGAAACACTAATGATGCTAAGACTGGTCATTCATTATTTAACAGTATTAAAAATAATATAGCTAATGTTTTTTAATTATGTAATATCAACTACGTTTGCGACTTGTGGCACAAGTTGGAAGTGGTCTATATCCAGTAGTGATAGGCCGAGCTGATTCTTCTTCTTCGTCGTTCCGTCATTGCTGAGGATCAGAAGATCGCGAATACATATGATGCGTTTCCAAGTTATGCTGTCTTCTGAGATGTGGGTTTCTTGGATTTGATCGGTAATTTAACATTCAGGCAAAGGCGTTGCTTACACAAAATCGATTGCCGCCTTTGACTTGGATTCTTGGTCAACTTTGGCTGTGAGACAAGTAGTCATCGACAAGCAACTAAACTCCATTTGAAAAAACATTACCTAGACTTGTTTCCAAATCTTTTTACAGTCCGTTCAACCGATTTTGAGTTCTATCCCGTAAACATAAGTATGACATAAAAAGCATAAACCTGTTACCAAAACCAACTGTTTACTACAGCTACCATTTGTCGTACTACCAACGCAATAGAAGTCAAAATTGGTTGAACGGGCTGTAAAATGGGCTAATTTAAACGTCTAATGTTATCGCAAATGGAGTATAGGCGTTTACACTGGTTATTTGTACGACTTGGGCTAGCCGTTGAAATCATTCTATAATCCTATTAACCGAAACAGGCGACTGCGCATACCATTTAAGTATTTGTACTCAGCGTGCAGCCGGCAAGCAGTTGGCGTGCAGTTAGCAGCGCCAGTAGTGTCTTATCCCGTACAAAGAAACCGTGCCGACGTACTATACTGATTATTCTGATTTTTTTTTTGTGCATCGATCGCGTTCGGTTCCGTTCCACGGATATAGATGGTGATCTACCTATCGCCGTGGAACGGAACTGAACGCGATCGATTTACAAAAAATTGTCGATATAATCAGATGAAAAACGCTAGTTACGTCGGCAAGGTTTCTTTGTACGGGACGAGGCATCTGTATGCTAATATTATATTATCTGTGGCAGCGGTATATTGACAGCCGGTTGGGAGATCCGATGCAGTTATGTCAACTGCAACTAAAGTGTAACTTTGCAGTTAGCGGGCAGCTCAAATTAATACAGATCTACTGTACTCTCTCTCATACTTCTCCGAGTTAGTAGCTAACCCGGGCGGTTAAATTGACAATATTTTTTACATGTTGTCAATTTAACCTCGTGTTTTCTACTAACTCTGAGTTAAGTTTTCGTCGCAAGTGGGCCTTAGTGAGACATAATTCAGCTCTGGCTGGAATTTTACACAGCTCTCCGTAGTCTAACGGGATAAAACTTTTTTACAAATAACGTCGGTGTCTTCGGTACCTATTATTTCCGTTTTTTGACGCCGAATTCGGAAAAGAAAGTAATTTTTCGCTTTGTAGTGTTTTGTTTTGTAAGTCGGTTTGATTTTTTGTTAAAAAGTTTTTTATTTATCTCTTTTTACCCGACTGCCGAAGGAGGGTAATGTGTTTATCAGTCTATGTATGTATGTATGTTTGTTCCTATGTGGCGTTCTAGAGACCAAACGCGTTGGCCGATTTTAATGATTCTACGTCAATCGATTCGTCTTAACCCTGCGAGTATCACTGGCTACATTAAAATTTGAAAATATAAAAATGGCGGTTTTTGGGCGGCATATTGTGGGGTCCAAATTTTTTTTTCTTCCAAACCCTACCAACCATTCATTACAACCCTTTCATCATGTGGGGTATCAAAATAAAGTGCTTTAAGAGGTGATTTCAAAAATATATAACACTTATATGTTTAATTGTACCTAATTCTAAAATAAAATAACTAAAAAGTTATAAATAAAAAAAATGACTAAGATTTCTTCTTCTAATGATTTTCTTCTTTTTAGTTCGTTTTTAAAGCAGTCAGGTTTTTTTTTTCTTTATTATTCTTTTTTAGTTTTGGTAGCTTTAGCGCTCTCCATTGACGGTAACATTCTGGTGGCTGTGGTGTTTTTTTCTCGATTGCGCTTCATTCAAGCGAGCCGTGGCGCCCTTATGCCCGAAATCATGTTTAAGCACTACTGGCATTAGAATATCTTTTAAACAAAGCCAATACCATGGCAATTCAATTTATTTTAGCCAAATCTCCCTTTACTTAGCATGTCTTCTTCATCAGTTTTACTTCACTGAATGATACATTCTGATTGCAAATGTTTGCATTGTTGATAAAAATACCAAAATCGCTATAAGTAGGTATGCCTATAATATTTGAGGAGTTGCCTTGATTTCTCCAGGATCCTATCATCACATTCTGACCTGACCATGACCATTGATGACCATGGGTCCATGTTATTTTATCCTGGAAAATATAGCTCATGCATACTGCTCTACCACGGGGAGATAGTGCAGTAATGTGGACTCCAACCCACTAAAACCTCACCGTGTCCTCCTGTGCCGCTTATGGTGGGAACACGAGCACGCGTAAGCATACATGGGAAGTATACCCTTTCAAACAAAAGAAGAATTTTCCAAATCGGCCCAGGCGTCTTTGAGTATCGGG
This sequence comes from Orthosia gracilis, assembly GCA_947562075.1. Classification (NCBI taxonomy): domain Eukaryota; kingdom Metazoa; phylum Arthropoda; class Insecta; order Lepidoptera; family Noctuidae; genus Orthosia; species Orthosia gracilis. The sequence continues at coordinate 31,000,487 of OX387273.1, forward strand.
CAATAAACAAAAAAAAGAGGTGTCCGACGAATTGAGAAACTCCTCTTTTTTTTTGAAGTCGGTTAAAAAAGAAGCATAGCTGATTTGCCTACTTAAGGCGATACATACGCCCCTATATAAACGCAGTACTGGCCGTGCGCCCGCTCGATGCCAAAATAACAATATTGAACCTCCTTTTGAACAGTTTTATTTGCAAAATATTATTAGATTTACATATGCTATGTCAGTTATGAAGAAATTCCAGCCATAAATTTTTCTGTGTAAAAATATTTTTAAACATCCAAGTTGTTTTGGAGGAGTATCCAAAAGTTGCGAAAAATATCGTGTTGCTAATTATTTTTTTAAAGCGTAACTATTTGTTATACGAAAAAACCATGTTTAAAAAATAATGGACATGAAACAATAATAAACATATATTTTTTTCAAACCTTTTAACCTAGCCGTTACTAAGGAGTATGCTTTAGAAAAATACCGTTTTACGGCACTAAAGCGGATGTAGGCCCTTAAGCTAATTACTGTGTTATTCACAGCCATCCACTACGTAAACTTGCTTCAAGGTTAAAACCTGTTTGGATCTTAGGTAAAGTAAATGTTACTGCTTGTAAGGCCTTGACGATTATATAATTATTTTAAGTAAATAGTAAGTAAGGTACAGTAGCTTATTAATCTCTGTTAAACTTTATAATCAGAAATACTTGCTCTAAAAAAGAACTTTGTTTATAGTATCTTTAGCAATTTTCTTGGATTCTTTTTTTAACCGACTTACCAAAAAGGAGGAGGTTCTATGTTCGACATTATGTATATATATATATTTTTATATGTGTTCACCGATATATCCGTCAATTGTGGACCGTTTTGAAAATTCTTTTTTTGTTTGAAAGAGTATGTTCCAATACTTTCCCATTTTAATTTGGTGAAGATCTGATGAAGAACTTCGAAGATACGAGTATACAACAGAACTCTTAAATAAATAACTGCAAATCTCTCGGGATTGCTGCAATCGCATGTCTGTTTATTGTTTATACCATTTCATAACATAACATCACGCCAGTACGCTCTTAATGGGTACGCAGGTCTATCATTTCACCGGTTTTGTTCATGTTTCATGATATTCGAGTAGTCTATTTTAGCGTTATAGATACCTTGCTAAACAACTTGCCTATAAGGCAGGTACAACTAAAAAGTGCCAACTAAAAAGTGTACAACTAAAAAGCCGGTAGATTTTTTTTTTACAAAAAAATTCTACCGGCTTTCAAATAAAAAAACTTAAAAAATAATAATACCGACTTCCAAATAAAAAAACTACAACTACCATAACACCATATCGCAATAAATTGGTACCTATGAAAGACACCGACTTCCAAAAACAAAATTATTTTTCACTCTGTAGTTTTTTTATTTGGAAGGCGGTAGTAATTTTTTTGTGAATAGTTTTTTTTTTAAATATTACTCAATACTCAATCTTCAATACATTTATTGCTTACACATGTGAACTTAGATGGTAGGTTACAAATTTAGACCATTGTGGCTTCCATAAAAAACACTGCAAACTAAAAAATTACTTCAATTTCGGAAGTAGGTGTCAAAAAACAAAGGCAAAAACAGAACACCGACGTTTTTGGAGGTTGGTTGTATTTTTTTGTAAAAAAAGTTTTTTTTTGAAGCTCCTTCGTCCAATACCAATCTCTTTTTTTTTTACCAAATTGTGCCAAAATCTGAGCTTCCGTATAGACAGAGAGGCACTGCGTCGGTATCTAGGTACTAATATAATGGCGCACGGTTGGCGCGGTGGTTGAGCGATTGACTGCTGTACTGCGTGTCGCGGGTTCGATTCCCGCACGGAACAAATATTTGTATGACCTACAGATAGTTGTTCCGGCTCTAGGTTTTGTGTATGTGAGCTTACATGTTTGTAAACGCACCCACGATACAGGAAGAAATTCCTAATGTGGGGCAATTTTTTTTGTAAAAAAATAAAAAAAATGTCAAGATTAAAGGAAAAATATGTTTCTTTCTTACGTACATTAAAGGTCAAGTTGCGATTTATCTAAGTAACTGAAGATCAAGATTATAGACTAGACTGCCGGATACAACTGATGCAACGCTAGCTGACCTGCGGAAGTAAGTCAGACGGACAAACGATCATATTACACTATATAGTATCTACATACTTACACTCTATGCGCTGGAGCAAAAAATAAAAGGTAAACAAAGAAACGTTAAACGGTTATAAGCTGACAAATTTTAAAAATACAACCTTACAACGCAAAATAGTTACTATTGTCTAAGCTTTTGTAGCACTATTCAGTTTATTATCATATTTTTTTTTTTTAAAAACGTTGCTCCACACTAGGAATATCTTCCTGCATCGTGGCTGCGTTTACAACCATATCAACTCACATACACAAACATCCAGAGCCGGTACAACTATCTGTAGGTCATACAAATATTTGTTCCGTGCGGGAATTGAACCCGCGACACGCAGCGCAGCAGTCAATCGCTCAACCACTGCGCCAACCGTGCGAATAATTCCGAACTCCAGGCTTTCGAGATGCTTTTTAATGTTGGCTATTGGTTTTGGTTTTAATAATACAATACTTATAATATGCAAATACTTTTATTGTTTACAAGCTGACCCGGCGAACTTCTATCTGCCTAACAAATTTCTAAAATAAAAGATTTTTTCTAAAATAAACGTAGCCTAAGTTACTCCTTATTACATCAGCTACCTGCCAATAAAAGTCCGTCAAAATCGGTCCAGCCATTTCAGAGATTAGCCGGAACAAACAGACAGACAGACAAAAATTGTAAAAAATGTTATTTTGGTATATGTACCGTATATATATTCATATACATGTAGTAAAAAACGGTTATTTCAATATCAAAAACAGACACTCGAATTTTATTTATATGTATAGATGTATAGATACATTAAATATACCGATGGGCCAAAAATCGAGTATTAAACGAAACAAGACGATATTTGAGGCTATTCGCAGTAGGTGACAAAAAATCAGGCGATATTTGAGGCTATTCGCCGTAGGTGACAAAAAATCAGGCGATATTTGAGGCTATTCGCCGTAGGTGACAAAAAATCAGCAGGGAGCAGTGGTGGCTCAGTGGTTACGGCCCCGACTTACGAGTTGTTTACTTACGGTCGTGGGTTCGAACCCGAGCAGGCGCTTTACTTTGTGTAATTTATTTCATCACCACTGTTCTCAAAACGGTGAAGAAAAACATCGTGAGGAAACTGGCATATACTAGAACCAAAAATTTAAAGACATGTGACATCTACCAATCCACACTTGGCCCGCGTGTTGGATTATAGCCCACTCCTTCTATGAGAGGAGGCCTGTGTCCCAGCAGTGGGAACCTTAAAAGGCTGATGATGATGATAAAGAATAAATTAAAATAAGGTTTTTCCCCTAATGTCTATCACCTTGCTTCGTTTGTGGTTTGATCCATGATTTTTTGCCCGCCTGTTTTAGTAAAATTTATTTAAGAAAATAATAGTTTAAATGTTCGACATATTTATGCATGTGTGTAGGTATTGGTTGTAGTATGAAATAAAAGTCTTCTCACTTTGCTCTAAGTCTACTCTGACGATATCTTTAATTTTAATTTTAGTGACACCAAAGAAGACACTGTAAAAATCTTTTTTATGGTTTGTTTACCTTTTAGCATATATTCATTTATAGATTTTTTTTGTTTTTTTTTTTCCGGACTAGTGCCACCCACGTTATTGGCGCCTATGTTTTATCTTATCCTCATTCATACTATATAGTTCTCGCTTTTATGCCTCTCGCACTTTTATGCCTCATACTATATTCATTCATCCTTCACCATTTATTCAGTGGGTGGGACTCCCACTTCATGACCTAATTCCTATACTTATTCCGTCTTATGCGTCATATTTAAATTCATTTCAGAACCATGGGCAAATAATTTCTTTTGCTACGGTTTTATTTACATTGTTTTGCTTTTTATACTTTTCTACTTATTTAACAATCTAAATACTAATTATTGTAGGTACTCTTATTACATAATCTTATTTGCTATAACTCATTATACACTTATTTAATAAATCTACTTTAAAATAAATTACAATTTGTCTTATCCTACTGCTTATGCTATTTTACAATTATCCTATGTTTAATGAACTATATACATAGTATAATAGTAAAATAGTTGTCTTATCGGGTTTTATTTTTGCTTATCACTTTCTCGGCTATATTCACACAGTAGTCTATAAGAATATTCCAATTTTTGCCCGACATAACTTCTCGCACGCTTTCCCTATGCAATTCCACACCCAACTCTTGTTCCAGGTTGTAGCGCTCTTTGGCGTTCACCGGACATTCCAGGATGATATTAATTCATTTATAGTACAATAGCACAGTTTAATTAACAGTTACGTAGTAAAAGATAATCAAACCATAAAAAAGGTTTTACAGTGTCTTCTTTGCTGTCACTAAAATCTAAAATTTTTGTGACATCAAATCTACTAGTTTTTGCTCCAGCGTATAGTATAGGTAGAGCAAGGTAGGACAGGCGCGGTTCCAGCCCTCAAAAAAGGTTGTGGTCACAGCCACCTGAACACCAGACAAGTGCGAGTCGGAATATGAACTCGCTCATGATCGATAATTCGATATAGTGCTTACAAAGGAGATGTTTACAAAATATATGACGCCCTGATCAAGATTTTGTTATTTTGTTGCCTATCGACCTCAATAGACAGTGTAAGTGTGACGTCACAAGTCTATTGTGGGCATGCCCATCGTGTCCACAGCGGTGGATCCGTGGTTGATGTAGGACATATAATATAATATGTATCTACCGCAATACGATTATACGACGATCCTAAAGTAATATAACATAACATCACGGCTGCATTCCTCGTAAGATTAGGCAGAGGGATACCTATAGGCTATAGTACACCCAAGTTTCGCCGCTTATGTTTAATAATAATAATAATTCCCCACGTTGACGTCGTCGTGGTGGGGCTTGCGCGCTTCAATAATCCCTAGGTTTGTGCCGGTAGATTCAACTTTGACGCAACATACCTCGGGTGAGTGGCCAGACCAATAGAGAAACAATCCGCAGGGCAGCTTTCTGGCGACGGACCTGATCTCCAGGGAGTAGTCTTGTTCCTCGTCTCTGGTTTACCTTTATTGGCCGGTCGGAATGAAATCTGACGGGGACTAGAGCTACCACCTCTCTCTTGCCTTTATTGGCTGGCTTGGGATTCGCAAGAGCAAATGTGCTCGGAGGAAGGAAGTTGACCCAGTAAGATGCTGGTAGGGATCTTGACCGTACTTCTGGGATTGTCCTCTCCACTCCCCAAGCACCTCCGGATATGTTGCCCTCTTAGCGCTACGTCACTAAACTTTTCTTTCTTTCTTTTCTTTCTTTCAGTGGTCAGGCAGGGGCCAGTAGTCCTCCTATAGTTTTATGCAATCGGTCCACTAAACCTACCAAACCCAATAGCCCAATACATTTTTCTCCTGTAATAGTCGTGCAACAAACGGGGGACTGCCCTTGGATGCACACGGTAGTGCATACAGGGATAATCGCCCGCCGGTTGGTGTCCCATAATATTTTTTAAAACAAAAAGTACAGTATTTATCTAATCAACGCTCTAAGCAACGATATCCTCGAAGGGGTAGATCAAAAAAATTTTTTCGCACCCTCCTTTTGCTGTATGGGACCCCTTAAAAAAATTTCTTGACAATTTGTTTGGCTTTGGGTCAACAAGATAAAAAAAATACTGTGAAAATTTGAAAACTGTAGCACCAACAGATTGGTTGTAAAACCCTGTGAGAGACGACGGACAGATGGACAAACAAACATGAGTGACAGCAATAGGGCTCCGTTTGGACCCTTCGGGTACGGAACCCTAAAAACCATGTTTTCTTAGTTTGACGCGGTCGGTGTCGCGGGCAAAATCTAGTCGTAAATAAATAACGGTAAAGTACCTACTTGATTAAAATTCAAACGGCTGTAGTATAACACAAAATAATTAGTATACCTAGGTAGAGGCACACCGTAGTTTGCATACAAATCAGCAATTAACGTCACTAGCCCACGATTGACGTAGGCGTCGTATAATTTCACAGCAGATACGTAAATAATTAAATTAATTCAGAAGAATTAAGCATATTCGTAGATTTCCTCCAATCTAAAATTTCACCGTATATCCGCAACCTTAACCAAGTCAACGGCCCGCCTTACGTCTGTTTTTTTTTATCTCTTCTGAGAGAAAATTGACACATTCAACGAAGCTACGGGCCCGTCCTAACGTACTCCGGCAGCCGTATTGCGTAAGAGCGCAAAGAGTTTAAACTCTATCCAACCGACCAAATAGGCCAATCACACAAAACGGAAATCCACATCGCGTCATTCATCTCGCATGTGATTGGTCGATTTGGTCGGTTGGATAGAGTTTGAACTCTTTGCGCACTTACGCAATACGGCTGCGGACGGAACTTCGGAGTGAACCCTTCTCTGTAATGATTCAATTTTTTGGAAGAGTAAAAACACATCGGGAGTAGGTACAACTGTCAAATTGTGTTATCATTCATTAATAGTTCGGGTCCCAAAACGAATCATGAGTCCGTATTTGTGATACGGAGTAGGAAACGCCCGTAACGTAGGCCGAAACTACGGACTTCGTGCTGAGGAAGTGGTGCGTAATGCCGTATGTAGTGCGTAACCGGCTTTAGGCTCGAGATAATTGTCATTCTACCAACGACACTGTCGCAATAGACAAATGACAAAAAATTATGGGATCGTCATTTGTCAAGCATCGGAATGTCACATGATCAATATTATTACTTTTTGGCATTTTGACCATCGCCGTCGCTGCTAGAATTACACTTTATCTTCTTGTCATAGCATTTGACCGATCACAATAGTTTTGTCTTAATAGGAGTGTGTGCTAGGGTTATCAAAGCACCAAATATTCAGCATACCGCATAGCTTTCTTCTTATCACTAGATACAATGCAATGAGGGCGTTGAGCCAATAATTAATACAGCCGATAAAGTTCTCTTGTTCTCTGTAGGTAATAAGAGAGCTGTTAACAATAAAACACCTTTTGTGCAGATGAAATGGAGACCATCAGTTATGTGTACCTCATTATTGTCATACTGCCTACCTAAATACCTACACAAATAAGTACACTTACACATACAGTCTTATTTATAAAAAAAGTTTTTAACCGAGGCCGATTTCTGAATCGAGTATTTGAGGTTAAGAACGAGTTGAGTACAAACTATAGTTTAGTCTGAATACCTGTCAAAATTTGGCAATAAAGTAGGGTTATTAGAGACGTTCATGTTCATCATCCAGGCCTGTGTCCACCATAGTCCATAGCACGGAAAACCTAGATCCTTAAGGTTTCGGAAACGCCGATAATATGTCGTCCCGGGCGTACATGCATACAACCGCGTGTGGCTTAAAACTGTGCTCCAGGGTAAACCCTTGGTATGTTAGGTACGAAACTTCAGACGGACATCTGATCTGCGTCTCCGTAAGGAAAAAGAGAGCTGGTTTATTAGTCTCGAGGTGATGGTGGACTGCTATGTTGGAGTGCGGACCTCAGATGTTAGTGAGGGGCCCTTTGAGTGGGAGGGCAGAGGCCCGAGAGGGCCCGCCTGCCGCTGGTCAACTTTGAACTTTTTCATTTTTTATTGAAGCGAGTGAATGAAGGAGAGGTGAAGTAAGTGAGATGCGGTTCCATGCTGCTAGACTAGACGCACTGAAAGGACGCCACCATTCGGGGACTAATCTGGAGACTGCTGGGATGCCCGAGCTCCACCGGGATTGTTCATCGCGCCCTGGATTCTGATCTGTTGGCGGGGCAGCCTTTCGTCTGGAGCTGGCACACAACTTGGACTCCCAAATACCTGCGGTCAGCCAGTAGCGCACCGTGCCTCGGATCCTGCTACCCTCCACGACCAGTCTCCCGATACATACATAACAGCGCGCGTCAGGCTGGTCTGCCTGCAGTGGAACAGCTAGATCTCGACCCAACTCCTCTAGTTGTCTACACTGGGCATCGTACCCGAACACGGCTAGGCCGCTTGGCGGTACGTATTTGCCGAACCTTCGGCCGAAGCCTACCACCAGTTAGTGTCATCTAATTAGAACCACCCGGGGACCATGTGTAGGGTATCGTAGAGGGTATTTTCCTACCGACGTGGGTGACACCGCCCCCAAAAAACATACTTCGCTGAAGACATGTATGGCTCAAAATGTTATCAACTAACACCCCCTTAAGGCTTTGCACCTGGCTTCCAAACACCTATATTATAATGACAGAATCCTAAATTAATAAGTAATTTGGTGTGTTTAAAAAAATATATGTCACGTCGTGATTAGTGTGATGAAAGCAAGAAGATAAACTGGATTGAAGAACAAAATTAACTTTGCCTTTGGAAAACTGTTGTCACCATCATACTGCCCCAAAGGCCGCGGTCAGTTTGCCAACTGCAAATAAGTTAATAATCGTTTTTAGGGTTCCGTACCCGAAGGGTCCAAACGGAGCCCTATTGCTATCACTCACGTGTCTGACCGTCATCTGACAAACAGGTTTAAAATAAATGTTTTTAATTGCATTTAGTTTAGTTCTTTTTTAAATTAAAACTACACATATTATCATATGCTTAGAGGCGTCGTAACTAAGAGAATAGGTAGTTGATACACGATATTTCTTGGTGATAAAGTAGAGCGACGAAAAGGCGTATATTTTTCTCGGCTTTGCCTTTGAAAACCCAGCAGCATTGTAAAATGTTATATTAATTGTATAGTCCTGTTTCCATAGTAAACAATCGCATTTGATTTTTTTTTTCATTATGAAATACAATGTTTGTTTTTTAATATGGCCGAAATAAGCGCGTCATCGGGAAAAAAAACGATTATTGGCTACTCCTGTAAAATTTTCTCATTCGAGGTTCGCCCCTTTGCGGCGTTGGCCTCTAACTCTAACTCTAACTAGACCCATTGAAGATTTGTTTGATCGCTCTACTGTAGAACTTACAACTTACTTTTAAATTTGTTAATATCTCAAGACATGTAGTAATTGAATTGGAATCGAAAATGTTTTTTTCTTAAACCGTTGATGATTTTGGCAGTTGCCTTCTCGAAGATTCAGCCATTAGTGGCGTGCTTCGTATTATCGATATCTTAGATTCTTAATACCTCTGTCTTAACAATGCAATATCTTTGGGTGGAGTAATCTGTCATAAATGACACTATATCACTGATATTATATCCGCGTTTGTCAGTATGCAAACAGTACCTATCACGCTGCGGCGAAGTGATCTTATAGATCTAAAAAGTAGGCAGGTAACAGTGGCGTAGCAAGGCATAAAGAGGCCCCGTTTCAAAATTTATTGGGGGCCGTTTTTACTCGACTGCAGCAAAGATCAAAAGGAAGATAAATATTGTTACAAAATTAATAAAATAAGAGCCTGGTTTCTTGGCTTGGACACAGATAAAATAAAAGGGATAATAGGGATGAGGCATCTGTATGCTAGTACAAATGCCTCATCCCAGACAAAGAAACCATGCCGACGTAACTAGCGTTTTTTATCTGATTATACCGATTATTTTTTGTAAATTTCTCGCGTTCGGTTCCTTTCCCGGTACGGTTTCTTGGTATAGAATGAGACACCACTGACTTGGATAACTTAACCTCTCAGGGTCGGCAATTTTCAATTTGTATCAATAAATGGTGCCAATTGGTACCAGCCGAGTCTGAGCGGTTAAACGGTCATGAGGAAAGAGGATGAAGAACGAGCAATATAAACTTACAAATGCGAGAATCCTGGGATAGGTTGAGTTTTCATAGTGAGAGAGTGACCGTAGCGATATAGGATATTGAAGCATCCTTAATCGAATAGGTCAAACTGCCATCATCATGGCTTTATTAAAAAAACTTCGCATTTGTGGATGACGTCCAAACGCCCATGTAGTTAGGGGGCCCCATGGGGGCCATGTAGATACGGGTGATACTGTGGTAGCTACGCCCCTGGTAGGTAAAGATAAATCATTTAAAAACAAACCTTGACATTGCACTTGACCTAACCGGGCCACAAGGACTCAATATTATAATGAATGAACGTCAAACAAAACCGTTTTACCCACCATTAACTAATCACTGAAAAAGTTGTACTGTGTTGTAGTTGTAGTTGTACTAAAAGTTGAACTAATCACTGTATGAATATGTTGGCAACAGCCAGTATGAAAAGCCAAACGTTTACTTTTACCAAGTATTTACTCGAGTATCCCCAATATTTTAGTCAGCCGGTTAGAAGTTGGCTACAAGAAGTAATAGTTCTCGCCAAACTTCATGTCCGCCCTGAAGTTGGCTAAAATGGCTGCGCAGTAGTAAATCTCATACAAAAACAGCACCGTTTCGTTCATCGCGCATCCGGAGAGCTAACTTCATAACCATGCGGATCGGAAAGCCATTTCAAAAGTTCAGCCCGGCCAAAAAGATTAGGGATTACTGTAGGTACTCGCACATTTTCTGTTTAGGGGTAATTCGATACAGTTAATTCAGTCTAGCTATTAAAGTTGAGGAGCTGATTATGATTATGAGATAGTTTCGCCCACAGCTATTGTATTTTATATGGGTTTTCGCTTTGGCCGTGGTGATTGGGAGCAGTTCCGCGTCTTTACCATAGGGGCACAAGGGGCACGTGTGACGTGGCCTGGGCACCGGTTCATTGCGGCCCCCAAATATGTTGATTTAGTTTAAGCTTGAATGTTATACTGTTTTTCTTTTTCTTTTTTGGTAGATGTGTTGTGTTGTTCACACTCTTTCTTTGCAATCTATTTTTAGAAGTGATGACTTTTAATTGGCTGTCAGCTTCACTTGCTATTTTTTTATTCTGTTTGTTTTAGCTGTAAGTCGTCCATAATTGTTAAATAAATAAATAAAATAAAACTTAAGGAAAAAATAAACAAAATACAAAAACAAATAAATAAGCTGCAATGGATGGAAAATTAATGTTATAATGCTGAAAGCACAAAGACTAATAATTTTAATACCGGCCATACTGTGACGGTTTTTCATTTTACCGGGGCCCTTCTCCCCAAACTCTGTTGGGAGGCGCTTTTCGAGTATAAAACTGTAAAACTGTGGGGTATACCTACAATATCGCAGTTCCATGTAATAGGATGCAGATGCAGCGGGGCGAGCCGTGATGCCATCAATCGGGCACAATTTATTTGAACTTCATGTACATAAGCGGACTTAATGCCACAAGGCATTCTGTACCAGTCAACCTTTGGGTTAAATAGGACAACGTTGTGAAAGGGTACAAAACATCGACCACTGTGTGGTCGCTGGTACAAAATAATAACTAAAAATAACATCTTGTATACTAATAAGAAAATTTATATACATATATTAATAATACACATATACAAATAAAATAGACTACTATTTCAGACTCTAGGCTGGTACTGAGAAATTTCAGTTGATAAAGATTTGACCTTCATCTGTTTTATGCTTAGAAAATATACTAGTAATAGTACTTATCGTTATGATTTATCATTGACGTCTCTTAAAGGTGCAGTGTGGTTGTAACATTGAAAATAATCATAAACAATGACATGACCTCGACTACAATTGGTTTTTTCATGGGTATTGAGTACATTAGCAATTATCATTTCATGGTTTTGTTTGTACATTCGTTTCCACAACCGAATGCTACTACATTAACGACGCCTTGTAGGACCTTGCTGGCATTAAAAAATTTCCGAATAAAAACTTTTTTACAAAAAAATACTACCGACTTCCAAATAAGAAAACTACAAAGTGGAAAATATATTTTTGGAAGTCGGTGTCCGTAACGCAAAAAAAATGGTGCCTACGAAAGACTACAACGACTTCCAAAAATAAAGTTATTTTCACTTTGTAGTTTTCTTATTTGGAAGTCGGTAGAATTTTTTTGTAAAAAAGTTTTTTATTTTTCACTTTTAGTTGTACCTACCTAAAAGGCAAGTTGTTTAGTAAGTTACCTTAACGCCAGAATAGATAAGCCGAATATCATGAAACTTGAACATAAAGGGTGAAATGAGAGATCTGCGTACCGCTCAAGCGCGCACTGGCGTGATGTTATGTTATGGAATGGTATAAACAATAAACAGACATGCGATTGCAGCAATCCCGAGAGATTTCGCGTTATTTATTGAAATGTGCTGTTGTATATCTTCGAAGTTATCCATCAAATCTTCACCAAATTAAAATGGGACCAATTTCAAAACATACTATTTCACACAAAAAAAGAATTTTCAAAATCTGTCCATAATTGACGGAGATATCGGTGAATATACATAATAAAAAAAAACACATACATGAAGTCGAACATAGAACCTCCTCCTTTTTGGTAAGTCGGTTAAAAAGGCCTAGGAAGACTGGCATGGAAGGGGCGATTACGAAGGACTGACTGGTCGGAGAAGGCTACTCACCGGGCAGAGTGGAAGGCTATGGGAGACCCAACTGCCCATTATAAAACTATTTCAAATTCAAATTGAAAGTAGTAGCCCGGTTAAGCAGTAGCCAATCACTTTGATTGTACTGTGAGACGTCACTCAAAAAAAAAAAAAAAAAAAAAAAAAAAATTAAAGTAGGTAATGCAGTGGATGACTAATAGAGTGAATACAGTTCATACCTTAGTAAGGAAGAGGATTGAACGCTATTTATACGCCGTAAGATTCAAAACTGTGCAAAAATGCGATTCGTTGGATCCGCTTTGGAAGATTTTGCATTTTGGGCATTGAACAAGCTAATCAAGACATACCGCGGCCACGGCCAGGATTCTCCCATAAACATCCATTACAACTATTCTGCCGTCCCAAGAGTTGGGACGTTGCCATCCAAATTACTGTCATTAAATTAAGTAACGCATTCCGGAACTGCACTCGGCTTTAAATAACCGCTTACGTTACAAAAATAGTGTATCTTTGTGGGCAAGAGACGAGCGGTCAGGAGCAGTTGTGACGTACGACCGTACATGAATGATATATATACTTATTCTAAAAAGACGTTACTAAAACAGTAGGATTTGTGAAAAAAATATAAAATCGGAGGAAAAATTGAAAAATTACACGCTTTTGAACTTTTGTCGTATTCTTGGGACGTAAAAAGTCATTTCTTTGCGGCGAAGGCGAATGGCGAAGTCCCTATAGATTTACTGGCGTGTGAATGTAGATAGAATATGTGTGAGTATCGCAGATTTTAAACCGCTTTGGTAAAACTTCGTAATTTTTTGAGATTTTTGTTTTTTTTTACTGTGTCTCTAGGCTGTATGAAATATAATAAAAAGCCATTCAAAAACCCTAACGCCCCCCAATTTTTGACGCTCGTTTCGTGCCCGCAAGCCAACAGAAACGTACGCACACGCATCGGCGACGCGCCTCCGCCACCGCGCACCGACGCGACCGTGCGCCCGCGTCTCTGCGCCAACCGATGCGTTGGCATAGGTTAGGAACCCACTGGCAGCTCAACGGCGTGCCTTTCTCGCTTTAAACTGTCTTGGCTTGGCTTTTTCCGCTGACACCGATTTATTTATGCATCTAGGAACATAAACATAACTAGATTTTGTCAGCGGCTTCGCTCGCGTTTATTTCGAAAATTATCCCAAAAGAACATATACCCGGATTATGCATGATATTCCCTGTGTTACCGTCACAGGGGCACCAAGGGTGGCATACACGGGGTCGTCTGGCGCCCATGTGCTGGTTTGGCCCCTGGGGTGGTCACGGCGTGCAATGTATTCTGGTGCGTCGGTGATGAGTTTATTCCCGAGTTCGAGGTTCGAGGATGAGTGTTCGCCATAAGTGGCACAGGACGACACCGTGGAGTTTCAGTAGGTTGAAGTCCCACATAACTGCACTATCTCGCCTTGGTAGCGCAGTATGCATGAGAAATTATCCACACAAAAAACAAAAAAGGTTATAGACTATCTGTGTGCCCGATTTCGTCCAAATCCGTTCAGGAGTTTTTGCGTGAATGTGAGTCACAAACATCCATCCATCCTCACAAACTCTCGCGATTATACAATAATAGTAGTAAGAGGTAGGATGACAGCTGAGATATTCCTAACGACTGTAACTGAAAATATTCTGGTCTTCAAAAAGAGTAGATATGTATGGATCGTAGCAAATGATGTTCAGTAGTTTCTGCCTAAACCTATGGGAAAAAGGCGTGAATGGTACAATATAAAACTCAATATCACACTATTTATATAATGCATAATTACACACATATTAACGAGAAGAAGGAACAGACTGCAGTATTATATTATCTGTGGAACAGATAACAAAGTAGATACATGGAAAGGCGTTCATTTCTAAATAAATCTCTTTCAGCATATTTGCGACATAAAGTAAAAAATAAAAATTAAATTCTGACAAATATGAAATACTACCGTAAAATTCAATTTACCCACATCACTAGGTAACTATGTTTGTGTGCTACTAGAAGTCGTTCAACTCTGCGACATCATAACACATGTCCTTCAACAGATCATTAGCTACATTTATTGCAATTTCACAGTTCACACTGTCTTGTTCACACAACATTGTTTGAAAAAATAACGTGAAATATATGAATGATACCAATTACAAGGCGTTAATTACAAAATGTGTGTATGTTTGGGTCAAATCTTGCAAGCAGTTTATCCTCAACCGACTAAGGTGAAATTTTACATAAACGTTTGGTTTAGAGTTTAGATGACAATGCACGGTAAGCTAAAAAGCTTGCTTTTTTTTTTGGAAAAATATTATTTCCTTTGCATACGTAAATGGTTATATACGATTCTTCTTGATTTCCAATGATTTCATATGAAATCAATCAATGATTGACATACATCCGTCCATTGATATTTAAAGTTAAAAATACTGCGGAAATTAATTGGAGTACCACAGGGCAAATGTATGATTGTGGGCTTAAAATGGAGCAATACATACAAGCTTTTATTGATAGCCTCGTGCGAGGTATTACACGACAAATTGTGACAAATTTTCAATAGGCCAGCGTGACAATCCTTCAATTCTTTATTAGCATGTAGGCACCTACAGGCATTGACATACATTTTACCGATATAGACAAGAATATTTATGAAAAAAATTCGCTGCAGCGCTAATCGAATTATTAAAAGCACTAGATCGCTTATAGAGCTTAGTTTACTCGTCGTCGCAAGCGCCATGAACTTCATCGCGCTTACGCGTTTCTTTCAACATAGGGTAAAGTAAGGTGTACGGATTACAGTACAGTTCAGTCGAACAGAGTGTTCGGATCGCCAAATCTGGGTCAAAATCAAAATAATTGCTCATATCATAAATGTTACTTTTATGTCACAATAACATAAAAGTAACATAAAGGAAAACAAGGGCTGCATTCACAGTTGTAAATAAAAACAGTTTTTTAGTCTTTTATATTTTAATAATCAAACACTTACACGTAAATGTTCGTGAGGTTTAAGCTGAGCTTTGCATTTGTGTGAGTGTGCCATACGTTTATACCAGCGTAACTCCGCCGCGCACCTTCATTTCTAAATCACTCACACGAATGCTAAGCTGAGCTTAGGCCTCGCGAGTTGTACTGGACATAGTGAACATAAACGATGACAAAATAAAAATAATGACAAAAACTCCTTAGTCTACCTATTTATACACAAAATATTTTAGCAGTAGCTTCTATAAGTCGTAAAGACGCAAAGCACCGAAAAATAAATTTTAATAGTGTTTTTTTTAATACTTTTTGCATAACACTTTGAATGAAATTTGGTAAATAAACGTTCATGTTAAAAGTAATGGATGTTCAAAAAATAAGAAACCAGTATTTATTTTGAAGGTCAAGTAATTTTAAATTTAATACAAACTTGACTTCGTTATAATATAACCGTTAGATGATTCCCTTAAAATATTTCATGTATGAATAGGTAGACCTATACATCTATACGTATTAGTCACTATCGCTACTAAAAAGTTCCCAGAAATTTCTCTTCAAATCAACCGTAGAAACGTTATAACATTTTGATGGTTTTTTAACCATCTGTGCTAGAACCTTAGGTTTAAAATTTACTTTAACATCAGATAAAATAGTAACTTTTGAAGTAGATGCATTACTGACATGATAATGATTAGATTCTTCTGTATTTTCGACATCGTATGAATTAGGTAAAACTTTATTGGTTATATTATTTTTGCCGATATGTTTTACTAACATCTCAAGGTCTTCTTGCTCAGATTCACTTTCAGATGAAGATTCTATGACGAGTCGTTTTGCTCTTGTACGCATAACAGGAACAGTAATTAATTTGTGACTTTTTATGGCAAAACATTGGCAAATATTGGGCTTTAAACAAAAGCAGCTTAAAATTCGATATTGAATTATATTATCTTCCTTTGGTATTACCTGGTGTATTTTTTGTGTATTTGGAACGGCCACAAATTTACAACCCTCAATTTGTTTTTCTATTTTCGATATATCCTCCTGATCAACAAGAAATAATTTTACAGTGGTAGTAGTATTGTGTTTAAGTAATTGAATCGCAGTTTCAGCATCAGGTATATCGTGTCCGTATGATACTTGTTTATCTAACAACCTTTTTATTACTCCCCCAACCCCATCCGCTGCACCCTTCCCATGGGCCGCTTCAAAAAAATTCCAGGTTGCAAAACTAAAACCATAAGATTCAATCATTTTGGTAAGAAGGGCAAAGTTCTTTTTTTGCCTGTATTGGCTTGACGGACCATCTGAGAAGAAATGTACAGTGTCTTTCGAAGGAAATCTATGTTTAATGTCCCGCATCAGGGGCTCCAAGTGAGCCCAGATCGATTCCGGTGTGTGTTTGTTGCAGTTAGAAAATGTACAGAATGATTCGGGATCACTTTCATTATTATATATAAGGCTTGTGTGCAAGGTGATTTGTGAATGTGATGCTCCAAAATGGACTGCTTGTATTTCATTATGAAATTTGCAATTATAATTTTCTGAGAAGTCACAATGTAGCATAATTTCATTTCTTTGTAAATTCGCCTTCAATGTTTTATAAACTTTGTATTGATGTGAAATATTGTAAATATGAATTTTAAAGCCTTTTAATTCCGTGTCAAAATTTGTTATTAGAGATTGTAACGTACCTGATATTATTTGTTTAATTGTTTTTTTAGTTGATTTTTTTTCATTGTTTTTTTCATATTCTATGGTTTTGACTGTCCACTCTAGCCATGACACTGTTTCATCCAATTTCTGATTCAATAAGTCATATCTGACCGATTTATTTTTGCAAATATCACAAGTTGAATACATGCACTTTTGGGAGTACAAATCACATACTGTAGACTTAATAACGGTGTCCAAAGTATCGCCGTCCTTAAAAATTTTTAGTGTTTTTAGGGATGTAAACTTGAAATCGATGTTACTGTGTCTTTTGCAAAGACAAGTATTTCTATTAGATAAATTTGGGATCAATACGTAAAATGGCTTGAAACGTCTGAATGTGGCATATGATATTGGGACTCCAGTCTCCTTTACAAATTTTAACCGTAAATTTACCATTGAATCTAGCAAATAACGCTTTTGCATTTTAACTTTATTTTTCGTTTTAGTTTCTTTCTTAGCTGCAGTAGCCCTACTGACATCATCTTGATTAAAAAAAGCATAAATTATATTTGCTAGGTTATTTCGTTTAGTATTAACTTTTTTTGCATTACATCTGATTGGATATTTAATCCCAATAGCAGACCGTAATTTACTTTTCATTTTATACCTTTTTACGATGTCGTTACTTACAATTTCTTTCAATACATTTCTCTTTTCATTAGTTCCTGCTGCATTATATTGTATTTTTAAGGATTCTATCAAGACATTCTTTTCAAATAACTCTTTTTTAATAGTTTCTTTTTCTTCTTCAGTAGTGTTTAAATTAGCAACAAATGAATCAGTTTTTGATTTTGGGCTTGACACAGTAAAAATTTCTGAATCTCTGCTAAACATATTTTCCTTTTCGTCGTCTTCTTTTATGTTTTGCAAAATTTTGTATCTATATATTTTTTTCTTTAAAGCTTTATTCTCTTTAATTAATAATTCAATTTTTTTCTTCATATTTTTATTTTCTTTGGTTAATGTTCTATATCTTTTCTGATATATTCTTTGATATTCTTTTCGAGTTTTACTCTTTTCTACAACTTCTGGTTTACAGTCTGATTTTTGTTTTAAAGTCCTCCAATATTTTCGCCTGCTTTCTTTCTCTTGATCCGATAGCTCCCCTATTTTTTTATAGAATTTTTTAGCTCTTTCTAAATTTTTTTCCTGTAGTTCTTTCCATTTTTGAGGATTATTGAGTTTTAGTCGGTCTCTGTACCGTTTCTGCCTCTCTGCCGCAGACAAAGGCATATTTTCTGTAAACAATAAAAAAATACACTCATAAAATAATAATTAAAAATTTTGTTATTATCGATTAAAGTAGTCTATTTTGAAGCAAACGTCCTTTTACATTTAATTTTGCATCACATTAACAAATCATATTGCATACAAGCATTTTAAACATAAATATGCATAATAATCACTAATAAATCAAAGCTGAATAGATCGCAATATATACTCGATCGCAGAACTTGCACAGTATAAACTAAAACGAAAATAAAAAAAATGACTAGTAAATCACAATCAGCTATTATAGGGCCAAACACTGAATCAAGCCAGATACAAAAAAAATAGGTTTCAACTGTTATTGGCATTTATTTTTTAAATCATTCATTTTTTTACGAGGGCATAAGCGATAAAGTTGCTAGAGCCTAACTTCACGCACGCCAAGTTACGCCGGTCTGAAAAATCTTAAAAGAAATGGATGTATTCAGTATCATCTGTATATAATATCTATTTCTTCTTTATTCGTCTTTTTGATATCAGTATGAGGAGAATACGTCTAGTGCGGTCTATTATCGAAATTTACCTCAACCGACCATCGTACCGTGCATCGTGATCTAATGCAACGTCGTATCGTGTTTATGTGTAAGAGCCGTAAGAAAGAAATCAAAAGTAAAGGTAACATTAAAATGCAAATACGATATTTTCGGACAATATTTGTAAAGAAGACTGGAATCCCAATATCATACGCCACATTCAGACATACAAATTCATTTTACGTATTGATCCCAAACTGATATAAAACTGAAATACTCGTCTTTGCCAACGACACAGCAATGAGGATTTTAAATTTACATCACTTAAAACACTAAATACGACCATAAAAAAATATGCTCATTTTTTATTTGTTTAATTATAATTTAGATAATATTTTAAAAGCATGCTGTGGACACGCCTTAATCCAATTTTATGTAACGTAACATAAAAAAACGTTACATAAGTGTGACTTATAGGAAGAAATAAGCATGTTTTTCTACAGACTAATCGCAAATCACAGAACATAATTAACTCGATCGTTGCCGCTAATTAGCGACAGAATAGCACTAACATAATAGTTTCCTGACATTAAGAAATACTTTAAATTTACTTACCTAACGTATTTTTTCCAATTTACCAAAAAATAAACCGGTTTATGTTTTTTTTCGACGCACACCACACACTCAAACTTTTTGCCGAGAAGAAAATGGCTGCTGCCCTATGATTGGTCGCCTGAGGTTCTGACAGTGACAGCTAATGTTGCCAGTATTAAAGTTTTACAAAATACCTTTTTCGCGACTAAATAATGCGTTACATAAATGAAATAACATCGATGAAGTAATTTTGAGACCAGTTTTATTTTTTATTTAAAACTATAATTTACATTTCAAATGAATTTTCAAAGATTTTACGCATATTTTACAGTGTTATTTAAGAGGATAACCAATTTTGTTTCATAATAAATATGATACTTTTAATGTTTTTTCAAGTTTAAAATATCAGTGTTGGAAGTTGGACACACGTTTTTTGTAGGTAGATCAGAAGACACGCCTTTAAAATTGCCGCAATATTTAAAAAACGAGGTTTCAACTACCAACAATGACATTTATAATACAATATAAAGAAGAGCTTCTTTGTAATATTCAGTGTTTTATTAGTATTAGCCTGACAGTTTTTTTATAGAAATTAAGGAAAGATGATGGACAAGTAAATTTTCTGGAATGAGCAATTATTTTGATTTTGACCCATCTAGTGCGTAGTACAACATATATATCGATGTGTACAGGTAAAATTGGTTGCAGCAGAGCAAGCAAATCAGCAAATCCAAAGCAACGAATTCAAACAAGATACCCATCAGTCCAGCTACATGACAAATTGCCAATTAAAATAAACCCTGCACGTAATAATTTAATCCGTGATACGAGTAGACATGTAAGATCAAAATTATACGGTCACAGAACTCAGACCGTCATGATTCGTTAACGGCCACGTCCAAAAATAAGTCATCGGCCTGGCCTTGGTGAGTTGAACACTACTATATTATGCGCACTCCGATGCATGATAATTTTACAAAATAATATTATGGACTTGAGATTTACAGCTTTACTGAAAGGTAATAATCATATTTTAGAGATAACAAACAAACAGATGAATACCTTTGATGCAAGGACGTAGTAATGAAAGATATGGCTGACTTTGAACTGCCCACTTACAGGACAACATGTCCTGTAAGTGGGAATACAGGATTCAAACTAGTTCAAGCAAATAAGGAAGTTATGGTTAAGAGCCTTCCAGCGTTTTAGTATCGTAAAACGGTTACTTTCTAAAGCATACTCCTTAGTAACGGCTAGGATAAATGCTTTGAAAAAAATATATAATATTTATTATTGATTCATGTACATTATTTTTGAAACAAGGTTTTTTCGTGTAACTAATAGTACCGCTTTAAAAAAAAAAAAAAACACGATATTTTTCGACACTTTTGGATACTCCTCCTAAACGACTTGGATATTTAAAAATATTTTTACACAGAAAAATTTATGGCAGAAATTTATTCATAGCTGAAATCATAGATTTAGAATTTTTTTGCTGTACATACTATATCTATGGCTGAAATAGCTTATTGTAAATCAAATCATATTTCGCAAAAAAACTGTTCAAAAGGAGGTTCAATATCGATATTTTGGCATAGAGCGGGCGCACGGCCAGTACTGCGTTTACATTGGGGCGTATATATCGCCTTAATACTAGCTACGGAGCCCACCAATGAGGTACTAAAAGCTACAATTACTTGAAATGTTAAAATTCACTTTTTTTGTGCAAAATTGAATGTATGTAACCAAGGCTAACGGCTAAAAACAACCTTCTTTTCATGTATAAGAAATTATGTTGATAGTTACTTATCCTGTTATATGTTGTTCCTTGACTGGTGTATCTACTGAAGCCATGTAAGAAGGTACTTACTATTTAATCAATCTCTACTTATCTAATAGGCAACGACTAAATTTAATGACTGTCATTCCGATGATGATAAATTTTTCCATTGATGATGCATCATTAGATGAAAGTGATGTAACTTTTCATAATCTTTTCAGCGCACAATCTGTTGTATTAACTTAATCTAATCTACCTGCAGCTATCTTAACAGAAAGAGAGACAGAGTTATTGCGATATTTAGACACTTACTCACCGAGGAAAGCTAGGGTATGTCCGTAGGTGTCTCCACATTGTCGTCGTGGTGTCGCTTACGCGTTTCAATGATCTTGGGGCTTCGCCAGAAGAGTTAATCATGAAGGCCCAAGTGAGAGACCTGACTAAGAGAGACACACGGAAGCCGCAGCGGTGCAGGCGCACCAATGCGGCAGGCATAGTATCTCACCTCGAGGGGATTCCTTCGAGGAGAGAATTTCGGGGGGTTCGCTGAGTCGAGTTGGCCGGACAGCGAACAGAGGCATGTTTACTGTCGCCGTCAAGGTCTTGGTTTAACCGTCTGGCCCAGAGGAAGGACACTTAGAGGATAAAAAGCCGAAAGCCCGCGATATCGCGGAGGAGAGTCCTGGCGAACTGTGTCCCGGGGTGCGATGATGTTGGCGGTGTCCTTGGACATTTCCAAAGCTTTCTTCACCCTGGCCTGGAGTTACATCGTAAGTAATCGGAGTACATCGTCAAACATTGGAGTAATCCCTAGACAACGCTTGTATGGAAGAATTTTCGACTAGTGTAACCTTAAACGGATGCTGCTTTCTGTTTCTAAGTTACTTTAGTAGATGAATAACACGACTGTAATACTCGTGTATATTTCATATCAACAGCTATAAACCTCAAGTCATAGGTAATTATAATTTGTAATTATCTATGATAGCTGATAATTGTGCACTAGTAGTGGAAAATAACACGCGTGCCGGGCAACACGCGGCTCCGTGAGATAGCTCTATCAATGAAAACAGTTTATTTTTATAACAGACGTGATCAGCTGGTATTCTATTTAATGCTTCAAATAATTATATAAATAGTTTACGATTCAGACTATTTTAATACCGGCTGTACCTACTCTTGTGCGAGAGCCCGAGGAAACGCTGTACAATGAGTTTTTACCCGACTGCCGAAGGAGGGTAATGTGGTTTTTATCAGTCTATTGTATATTTGTTCCTATGTGGCGTTCTAGAAACCAAACACGTTAGCCGATTTTGATGATTCTAACTTCAATCGATGCGAATCACTGACTACATTAAAATTGGAAAATACAAAAATGACGGCTTTTGGACGCCATATTGTAGAGGCCCAAATATTATTTTTCAGCCAGAGTGTGAAATCTTTTTTTTTTCCGCGCGAGAGTTTACAGCCGGCTTGTCCGCATCACCACGTGTTGACGTCGTCAACGTGGAACGGTGCAGGGTCGCGGTGCGTTGCATTGACGTGATGTGCTAAAGTACGGTACGGCAACGTCACCGTGGATCGACGCGTCGTACGACGTCGGAAGCGGTACGTGCCGATGCGTTCTCTCAGTTGATGTTAAAATGTCTTAGCGATTACTTGTGCAAAAAAGAGGTTAGAAATGCTGTAACTGTCCGAAACTACAAGAATCATAACACGTTGTTTCGTTCTGTTAGAAATGCTGAAAAATTACGACACGGTAACGTAAACTTGTACGTCACGATGACGACGTCGTGGCGTGGTGATGGGGACAAGCTCTCAGTCAGCCGACATCGCGGTATAGAATAGAATAGAAAAAAAAAAATTCGACACAGATAAACACAGTAAAAGAGAATAATAGTAAAAAAAGTCAATAACAAAAAGCCAATCAGATCAAGGCGAAGATGGCGAGACGAGCTCAACTCCTACTAAAAGAACCCAAGACTGCCCCGATAGCAGAGGAAGGAATTGTGTAGAAAAGGGAGAGAGGTGGTTGTAAAAAAGAATTTATGAATTTATTGGCTTTTGGAAATTCCACCCCTAAAGGAGTAAAAAGAGCTTTGAAATTTCTACAGTTTGTAAATTGGACACATGAAATTTTACATTTATGCTCTTGATTGATATAAATATTTCAATTATGTAATTTTATCGGTTTTAGGAAATTTTACCCGTAAGGGGGTAAAAAGGGGTTTGAAAGTTTGTATGAAATTTCTACAGTTTGTAAGTTGGACACATGAAATTTATTTTTACGCTGTTGGTTTATAAAAAGAATTTATGTATTTATTGGCTTTTCGTAATTCTACCCCTATTTTTTATAGAGGTTGAAACTTTATGTGATTTTTTTTCGGTTTGGAAGGTACAAGTTAAAACATCTGAAATTGTAGGTTTCGCTCTTGGTTAATAAAAAAGTGAGATCTTTATTTAATTTCTGAAATTCCCCTAAGGGAGTAAAGGGGGGTTGAAAGTTTGTGTAAAATTTCTACAGTTTGTTAGTTGGAAACCTGAACTTTTAGATTTATACTCTTGGTTGATAAAAAGAATTCATGTATTTATTGGTTTTTGGAAATTCCACCCCTAAGGAGGTAGAAAGGGGTTTGAAAGTTTGATTGAAATTTCTACGCTTTTAAGTGTGGTGTGACAAGTGAAATTAAAGATTTACGCTTTTGGTTAATAATGAGAATTCATGTATATATTGGTTTTTGGAAATTCTACCCCTAATGAGGTGAATAGGTGGACATTTGTTGGGCTTATATATTTGAAACTTGGCATAAATACTAACCTAAGTAAATAGCAACGGTTTTCATTAGTAGTTTTTCAGAACTACTCCTAAAAGACGATTTAGGGAGTGTTAAGTTTTGATGAATTTTACTGTACAGGCCTGCTGTTTATTATGTTTATGATGCAGGGGAGCACTAAAAAGGTATTTTGGAAATTCAACCTTTAAGGGGATGAAACTAAAAAGTCATCTGTAGGATCACAGATAATAATTATACTAGTTATTATACTAATTATATTTTCTCGGTTATTAAAGGTTATTTTTTATTATAAGTACCGTATACATAATAGCTACCGTATACATTAAATCTTCATAATATAAAGCTGAACAGAAATTGAAGTGTCTGTTTTGTTGTGTCAAAAGAACGTTCTTTTGAAATTACAAAACAGACACTTCAATTTGTCTATGCGGATGTCTATGTATGGATATGGCTGTTGTGCTCGATACAGCTCGATATGATGGATAGGAAGTATTTAATTTTATATTAAATTATTTATCAACTTATATATTTTATCAATACTCATTATAAATTAACCAGTTTCATGACCTTTCCGCATTTATTTACTTTACAAATTACTTCTATACATTATTTAATTGTTGTTCTTGGTTTTTTTTTTATAAAATTCCCAAGATTGACCTTTTATATTATCTCAAGATTCAAGATATTAAAAATGAACAAGTTATATGTAAACCTTTAAATTGTTAATCTCCTATTTTATTATTTAGAAGTTTGAATTTTAATAATAAGCAAACATATTGTATAGTTACGTCAATTGGTATCTATCAAATTTTAAACAATGCAAATCTATTGTATACATAAAAATTAAATGTTTTTCGTTAGTAAGCGCAACCCTTGAGAACGGCTGAAAATGGTTGGACGGTGGCTAAGGGCCGATTTCACCAATGAAACTAATCGCGATTAGTTCAAGTTGAAACCGCTGAGAAACTACCAACCATAACGCTGTATTTGCATAAACTGATTTTAGTTGAACTAATCGCGTATAGTTTCATTGCTGAAATTGGCCCTTAAATTAAATTAGAAGTCGTTTTATGTAGTACGAATAAGTTATATTGGGAACAAAAATGGAAAATTTTCTAGATAAATTAAAAAACCCGGGCAAAATGGAATCTTTGTAGGTACCATAGGATTTTTGTACGAGCTAAATGTGGAAAGCGTGAGGTAGGGTCAGCTAGTTATTGATAATGTTATCCGAAAATATTGTACGCCTTTAAATATCACTGCCTATTTACGTCATGATCATCATCACCCATCATCTTATTTTTAAAGCTTAACCAAGGCTTATAGAATTCATAGATTCCCTTTCAATTAAAACTAGGTAAAGACCAACCAAATTCTCAATTTTGTTTTATTTGTGATAGAATCCTACTTTGACCACTATCTCGCCTGATGTTAAGCGATGATGTGGTCGACGGTGAAGCTCGCTTGCCTAGAAGTAACCTATTCACTCTTGACTTGAAAACCCCTAGGTTGTAGCTATCAGAAACAAAGACTCCGGCTAAGAATTCCACTCCTTAGCTGTAGTACGCACAATGAAAGTATTTGCAAAACGATTTTTGCGCATGGGTGGGATGTCTACCATGTACCGAGGGCGCATTGTCGTACGTCTTGTAGTCCGATGATGGAAAGGGCTAGGCGGAATCAAATTGTGCAGTTCCATCGCACATTCTTCAGCAATCGGCCTTTTAAGCAGACTTATAAAGTTATTGACCGTAAGCAGACATAATAGGTAGGTAGGTAGATACCTATTACATGATACCATTACGTATATCATTAACTGATTAGCATTTTCAGTTAGTGTGAGGTCCTGACCTTTATTGTTCTTCCAATTTTATTATTCATTCTGCTCGTTTCAGACTGTTGTTAATTCTTACTTGTGATTGCATGGAAAGCATTTGATATCGATGCAGGTACGAAGTAAATCCTTTGTCTGTTGCATTTAAAGTAATCACAACTCAGGTGTCCAAGATACGGATTCTATCTATTTTGGGGACCACCGTCCATACCAACTGATTGTTAAAATAGCAACATATATATTAATTATGCTATAGAAATAGAAGTCATTTTGATTCAATTACTTCCCTGACTTCTTTCCTTCTCGACTTTTTGTTTTTTTTTCATTTATTTTCCATTTTTTATTATTGAGCAAATTAATTTATTCTTAACTATACTAATATTATAAAGAGGAAAGATTTGTATTCTTGTATATAACGAATAAACTTAAAAAAATGTTGAATCTTTTTTTTTTTCCGGTGTTCCATGTTCATCTACCTCAGTTCTGTTTACACAGGATTCGATCCAAACTCATGGTGGCCATGGATAAGATAGAATCATGCCGCCATATTTAATGTAGCTGTCAAACTAATTTATTTTTGAGCTGAATCGATTTTTAAAGTTGCTGATTATTCATTAGGTGTTTTAAGATCAAAGCCAGTTCTATTCATTTGATAGCATAGTAGTTACTAAATTAGTGCATTTCTTGGCAAATGAAACAGCAATGGTTAAATTACCCATCATATTGAAATACGTAGATCATCAGCATTATTATGCCCTTAATTGGTAGAATTGAGTTGTACTAGGCTCCTATGTAAACGCAATCACTATCAGAGTTTTCTATCGGACTCGAAGAAGAATCACTAAGTATCTACTTATTCTCAGATTTATTTACCAATAGCTGTGCCTGCGGCTTCGCTCCCGTTAACTGCCTATCCTACCCTAATTACCTACCTACCTGTACCTACCCTACTTACCTAGACCTACCTACCTTACTTACCTTTCTAACGACCTAGATGAGCGTTCAATGCACAGAATACTATTTATGCGATTATATTATTTATAGCGATTGCAGCAATCCCGAAGGATTTGCCGTCATTTATTGAAGAGTTCTATTGTATATCTCCGAAGTTCTACACCAGATCTTCACCAATTTAAAATGGGACCAATTTGAGAATATACTCTTTCAAACAAAAAAAGGATTTTCAAAATCTCGTCCACAATTGACGGAGATATCGGTGAACATAAACAAAAAAAAACTATGTCGAACATGGAACCTCCTCCTTTTTTGGAAAGTCGGTTAAATAATACCTATCCATAGCTGGGTCTCGAACTCGCAACCTTAAGTGTAGTAGGCCGCCACAATTATCATTAGGCTATTTAGACGAACAATAGCGGCAGCGAAATTACGAACCACATTGCACGCACGTCAACGTCATTATTGACATTAGTAGTATGATTATAGACCTAAAATCTCTTAGAACATATTTTTTTAGTCTCGAATTATTATTGTTACTCTAGCCACACCTGAGATAGCCCTTAAAGGTATATCGTTGATTCGACATAGAGATTAGATAGATAAGAGAGTTAACCCCCCTGGTCCGCTGCGTCCCCGCACGGGGGCGCGGCGGGCGGGTGTTCGGAACCCTAACTACCTACCAATTTTTTTTCTATAGTCATTCTTCCGCGGAAAATCTTAATACCGTCATTCAGAAAATGACGCGAAATGCACAACGCCACCTATCGAATATGAAGCTCAACAGTCCGAGTATCTGAATTGCGTATGTTGTGATATTTTCTTCTTGAACACTAAACTTTAAATTCATCTAACTTTTGATAGAGTGAACCGATATCGATGAAACAAAAACTTATTAATACTTCAAAGTACGCAAATTTTTTATGTATCTACATTGGTTTCGTAGATTTTACGTGATGCAGGCATAGATAAACAGACAAACAGCAAAATGATACCTGTTCGCACTGGGCAAGTGCACCCAAGGGCAATCTCCGGTTGGTGCAGGACTATTGCAATATATGGAGAAAAGATGTATTGGGCTATGGGTTTGGTAGGTGTAGTATAAAGAGAATATAACCACTAGAGAGCTTATAGGCCGATTTCTTCGAAGCACACGACTCACTACCGCGGGCCGGGAGACGAGGAAGAACGCGCGGCTGCAATTGGTCAGTTCAAAGTAAGTTGCGTAGGTATGGCTATCGTTAGGGTTGATCAACTCGATTAAGGGAAAATTGTCGATATCGATAAAATGTATTTTAACATTATTAAAAATACTCAATTAAAATCATATAAATATTATTTAATAAAATCAATCAATTACAAATATAAATATGTGTGTCGGGGACATAGAGAAACAAAAAGTATTTTTCCAAATCGGTTAAGCCGTCTACGAGTAATCCGGGCACATAATACATAAGAAAATTCGACGAACTGAGAACACCCTCCTTTTTTTAAGTCGGTTAAAAGTAGATAGATATTTTTTCATACATTTTTTATTAAGTCTAATTTTATTATTATCGATATCGACTTCAGCTATTAAAAGTAACAGCACAGATATTTACGATAAAAATACAAAGGGAGAGAAAGGGATAGAAGCATTAGAATTGTCTAGTGAAAGAGCGAGACTTTTCCAAAAGACATCAACGCGGGACTCAAAATTGTGCTCGTTTACCCCATCCACCATTTTAACTAGATCCCTGCGGTGTCTCATAATCTGATTAAATTAAAAATAATTTTCGTACTGTTTACTTACCGATGAATAGTTATGCCAACCTTTTTGTAATTAGATCTTGAAATGTTTCCCACACCACTTTACCGCGCATGAACGCATTTTGATGCGTTATAATTGCAATAATAAGATAAAACAATTTGTATTTATTTAGCGTGCATACAGGTCTAATAACTGGACACAACTAAAATGGTTACTAGTACCGAAGCCTTTACATAGGCGACAAAATACTAATAGTTTTCGAGCGTCGGGGCACTGTATGCGCCGTCAAGTGGTTATATCGTCGTTGGTGTAGTAGATAGATGGCCTCAAACTATAGGAGGACTACTGGACCCTGCCTGACCACTGTTGGACTACACGTCTATAAAATGGCAGGGGGTGTCTGGCACACTCAAGTAATGGGACCACATAAAAGGTCGCTAGCACTTTAGTAACGTAGCGCCAAGAGGGCAATATATCCGGAGGTGCTTGAGGAGTGCAGAGGTATGCCACGGCTATCAGGACAATCCTGGAAGGTCAAGATCCCTACCAGCATCTTCCTGGGTTAACTTCCTTCCTCCGAGCACATTTGCATAAGCGAATTAAAAAAAAATCTCTTCTCTTAAGTCACGTCATTATTATTAAAATAACTGATAGTTTTTTATAATTTAAATGCTAGATTATCCCTATAATATTATCTAATACCTATTTCGCTGGCATGCTTAGTTTTAGCGTTTTTTTTATCGATCCCTTTTGATCCGGTTAAAACGAAAAATAAATATTACTCTTAAAATAAGCATAAGATATTCTAGCACTTGGAATTGATAATCTAGCGCCCCAACGATGGGCCTTAGTATGCTGCATATTTTAGAGCAAAAAGTAAGTAATTTAGTATGTAAGAATTTTAAATATTCAATGTTTTTTTTTTATATCTTGGAATTTTGTTGTGCACTTGAATCACTGTCCTCATACGAAAATTTCCTATGACAACTGGGTTTGCTGTTAGAGAACCCAATTATGGGTTAAGCTCGCCTTTGCACATAAGCTGTCCATTGTATTTGTATTTCTTCATTTTATGTTTTTGTGTGCAATAAAGAATAAAGATTAAAGAAGAGTGTTTGTTACGTCCTATAAAGATTAAAGAAGAGTGTTCTCGATATCTGGTAAAGTTATTTAAATTGACATATTGGTCTTAATTTCCTCACAAACACACTAAAATTCTCACCCAAATCTACGGGTGTGAATTTTAGTGATATTCGAGATCAACGTCAACCGAACGCTCTTTTGGTGTTTGGACGGCTCTGGTTTCTTTGCATTCACAAGATTAATAGACAACAGAACAAGAGCGTGTTGTGTTTCTAAAAGGCGTATTTATTTATTAAAAATAAAGCACTCCAACAATACAATCACCCAATGTTATGCAAAACTGAAAAAAAATCAAACAATTGAATGCACAGGTAATTGTACAAATTACAGGTGTGCATGACATTAAATATAAAACCGTTAACTTGAAGACTTATACATAAACAACTAAGCAACTAATATTTAGATTACCCTTTATAATATAGAGATGGGCACTTATTCACATTGTATCGACCATTGGAGTGGAGAAATTAACGTCTTGCAGACTTTCAGTTATGATTTTAGTGGTAAATTGGAGCTTTCCAGAGTCGTCTATGTATGCTTCAAATAGGGTCGTCTATGTATGCTTCATATAGGATAGATAACCGATGATACTCGTAAGCAGGTACTAGGCATATAGAACAATTACCAACACGATTACGACATCCGTGAGTGCTGATAACACTGATAGTAAGGCACAACGACCCGGATATGTATAAGAAATAATATAAACTACACGTAGTTATATACTATCGAAGTTCTGCTAACACGTGGCAGAACAGCTGCGTGTGGTAAGATCCACGCATAAAAATTATTCTCTTATGTCGAGAGAAGCTACCTACA
This sequence comes from Orthosia gracilis, assembly GCA_947562075.1. Classification (NCBI taxonomy): domain Eukaryota; kingdom Metazoa; phylum Arthropoda; class Insecta; order Lepidoptera; family Noctuidae; genus Orthosia; species Orthosia gracilis. The sequence continues at coordinate 31,031,083 of OX387273.1, forward strand.
CAAATTAATACCAAGCTGAAACTGGCCAACTATTGGGCAAATGCCTCTTCTCATATTGAGAAGGCACGAGAATTGATCACCACGCATGCCCAACGACCTAAACGAAATGATATCTAGACGCTGCTGAGTAAGTAATGAATTCTAGAGTTTTGAATGCTGAGTATTGAATTTGAAGAAGAAAAAGATATAAACATACAGGTATATAATTGAATTTATTCTAAAAAAAACAAGCCGAGTAGGTATATACAAATATAAAAGGTAGAGGGAAAAGGGCTGATTGTACATCAAAAAATTCGTCCACATCGATGTCAATGGGAAACGTGCCCAGAACGCTGGCAGCATTGCCAGCACGTTGGATGGCAATGCTGATTCTCTGGCCGGAAAAAGAAGAAAAAGTGTTTAGGTTCAAACTAGCAATCAGTATTATTGGGAAATAATTAGGGAACTAATACCATAGCTAATATTAGCATTCCATTGCGCCCAACAATCATAGAGAAAGGCGATATGTACCAAATCCCAACTTACACCGCGGATATTTCAGGGATTATGCACTTTTGCAAATTGTTTTTTTAAGTCTTCTTTAAACCGGAGTAATCCCTGCAACTGTCTGTAGCAGTGGCGGTTAACCAATGGAAATCATCCCTTGATGTGACTCTGAAAGGACCAAGCATGCTACGACAATGCTTACATGAGAAACCCAAATAGTCTGGCACCGGTCTACATGAAAGAATCACTACCCAGGAAAGTCATACGGGTCAGATGCCAGACACAAAACATTTGATGAATGTGTTTTATCGAAATTAGGAAACATTGGTTAGCAGATTTAATCTTTGGTAGAGTTAACTACGGATCCAAAAAACTGGGCCTTAGACTGAAAACCTCCACTACTTAGAAAGCCAAGGCAGATGCAGAATCATGCTACCTCATATTGATTTGTAGTATATAAGTGTAATACTTACTTTCCGCCAGAGATTCGTAATCAGAACACTGTTTTCCTAAGAGACTAATTAGTCGGTCTAGACATTAATTGCACGATTAATTGGCGCTCAAGGACATTAAAAACTACTTTACTCACGAGAAATAGACATATAAATTCCTAAGTAGCTGATATGACATGAGGCAGGGCTTATCTTAGTTCCGGCTAGCGTTAAAATACTTATAAGATGATTAATTAACTCAATAAGAATTTACATACTTACATAATGTAATTTATATGACAAAATACCAACAAAAGACACCGATGATTAATTTGGCTTTGTTTAAAATGCAACATTTTACATATTATTATGAATCCCATTCATTGTTTGTATCTATGCCTGAATGGGCTTTTTAATTGTCTGAAGTCAATTTTACCTAAACACTATTTTGGAAAGTCCTAAGTATACGTTGTTTGTTGTATGGGTAAAGAAATATTTAGGTAATTTGCTAACGAGGAAAATGCTATTGTTAATTTATCAGGTTGTCTGGTCCCTGAGGCCTTAGGGCTATTTTAAAGCTTTACAGTTACTATTATATTCTTTGTCAGTTTATCTTCGTTCCGTTACGCCTTTGTTTTAATGAAAATAACAAAGTGAGATAGGTAGTTACCAAGCACGAGCCTACCCATAAAAATATAATAAACAAAACTTGAAAGTGGTGGTAAAGCACTGAAGCTGTAGCTGTATGCTAGATCTTGGATGCAGCAACTATAGCTCTACAAAAATATGATCCCTTCATGACAAGTACTTTTTTATCCTTTATTAATGTTAATGCATAATGTGCTACCACGGGGAGATAGCGCACCTATGTGGAATTTCAACCCACTAAAACTCCAAGGTCCTCCTGTGCCGCATATGGTGGGAACACGGGCACGCGTTCCCACCATAAGCGGCACCATTAGCACTCACCGCGAACCCGCCGCGGCTATCCGCCACCGGACCCTCCTCTGGGGAGTACCCCCCATCACCGGCGCTCAAGAACACATGGAACGCCGTGACCCACCCCAGGGACCAAACCAGCACATGGGCGACAGACGACTCCGTGTATGGCACTCTTGGTCCCCCTGTGACGGTTCAGGTCTATGGTCCCGCCACCTACCACTTTTCAGCCGCAGGCTATAGGGACGGCGGGCGGCACCGCAACCTAGTAGTTGGCCGCTACGTCGTCGGCTTAATCGGCAAAATCCCTGACGGGCGGCCCCTCCTTGGCTTTCTCTTCGCTTCACCGTGGGTGACCACGCCCCGCCTCGACAATGCGGGAACCCAAGGGGGAACGAAAAGTACTTGGGAACACCGTACACAGTTGAAAAAGTTACTCTATCTCATTTTAGCTACAGTTTTATCAGCTACTTACGAGTGATACCAGAATCTAATCTATGAAATGCAAGTTTATTTACACTGACACCTAGGGGTGCCGTCCTCTTCGTCCCTTTGTGCAAGGAGAAGGACATTATTTGGAGTCCAACTCGTCTAATTCTTGACCTGAAGTCGAATGTGTCATTAATTTGTTAATCTTGTGCAGTCTAAGGGCCTAAATATATTACTGCGAATTGACGCGATGCGAATTCGTAACGCAGAAAACAGCTAAGCAGTAACAAGCAACAACTCGTAGATTTTTACGATGCGACGTCGCACCGCAGTTTTGTGTTTGGGCCCTTACGCTATGATCTTACCGGTGGTCATAAATCCGTAAATCTATCAACTTGTCTTAACATTCAAGGGTAACTTTAGTTCTCTTGCGGATATCCTCTTTACTGACATGATCGAAGTCCGCCATGACAACGGTGAAGCGAGATTTGAAACCATGCATGACTCTAGAGATATCCTAATACATGGTCTCTACCTCGTCGTCGGGCTGTGCCGAGATCGGGGCGTAGACAGGTCTATGACCTTCAGTGAATGTCTTGAGGATTATGTATTCTGAGTATAAGGTACAACACTCTGGTCGATACACTCTCGATTTTCACCATGTTGTTCACAAGGGACTAGTGGAAGATAAACCCAACATCACCCTGGGACTGCCGGTCACCCTCTCGGAAATAGAGCAGGTTACCGGATTTGAGGAGTATCGAGTCCTCCTCCTCTTCGGACTTCAGATAACCTTATAATACATCATCGTAACCTCCTCAATTCTTCCTTGAAATCAGCTATCTTCTCATCGGTCTGGAGTGTTCGCGTGTTATATGCTGCCAGGTCCTGTCGTCGGTGTTTATTGGTGTAGCCGGATCCACTCCGGGGATTCTTCGAACCCCTTGCCACGCAATCGCCTCGACCGCTACCGTAGTTGAAGGTAGACGGGCTGCCGGGTATTTGGGGCCGTTTTTTGTTGAGCTATTCATTATGGTTAAGGGAGGGGGGAGTTGTTGTTAAAGTGCACAGAGAACGCTGCTGCTCATTCTCTAGTGTGTCTCTTACGAGACACACTTATATAATGTGTAAATGAGCGAAAATTTTTTACCTTCCTCTTTCTACACAAACCGCATTAAAATATAAGTCAAAAATCCTGAATACATTCCGAATCTGTATTAAACACGTTCGCCTTTCAGACCTAGACCATTTATATTTGATACACGTGTCTGACAAAAATGTTGAGTTAATTTTGAACGGAAAGTATAGGTACCGTACGACCGCATTCTGGTTCTGGCACTGGCGCGAGCGCTTCAAATGTTTTTGTTTTTCGCTGTTTCACAATATTTACAAAATAACAATAAATACTGTATAACCTCTACCAGAGGTAGGTATCACTTATCTGGCATAATTATTTTAAGACGAAGCCGCGATGTAAACAAATTTAAAGTCAGCGGTAAACAAGTTATCTTGTCAGACGAAACAAAAATAGACGAAGGACTATTAAAAATAATGACGCGACCGACTTATGTTATTTCATAATGTTCTACGTAAAAAATCAGAAGTAAATATAGGTTTTTGTGTCAAATGATTGTTTCCGATGATAAAAACAATACTTAACTTATTATTAAGTACGCGCATCATTCATGAGAATAGATTTGATAAAGAAGAAAAAACAGAAAATATTATGTTATACAAGATTTGTGTTCTTTCAATCTATAGATACTAATATTATTCATTTAAAGAGGTTAAGTTTGTAAATTTGGATGGTAATCTTCGAAACTACTCATCCGATTTAAAAAAATATTTCAGTGATAGAGAGCTACACTATTACTGAGTGTCATAGGCTGATTTTTATCCCGAAAAAATAACGTTCACTGCGGGAAGGGCCACGGGAGCGAAGCAACGGGACAAAATGTAGTCTATTATATTTATAAAGCACAACACGAGTACAAATACTATTTTCAACGTTCGCATTCAAATATTTTTTTTTATATTTGTGCCTACGTACATTCTGTGTGTCAAATAAACATGTTTTATTTCAAACTAGTTGTCCCACGCGGCTTTGCTACCGTCAACTGACTACCCACCTACCCATCTAACCTACCTACCCTACATAATATTATTGTTGCGTAACTTAAACCGTTTACGCAGCGCACGCAACGGAAGCTCTCAAAAAGGCATAATTTTGCCCGTTTGCCCGTTTTTGCAACATTTTTCTTTTATGCTCCGCTCCTATTGGTCATAGCGTGATGTTATACAGCCTATAACCTTCCTCAATAAATGGACTATCCAACACAAAAAGAATTTTTAATTCCAACTGATAGTTCCTGAGATTAGCGCGTTCAAACAAACAAACAAACTCTTCAGCTTTATAATACTAGCTTCTGCCCGCGGCTTCGCCCGCGTAAAATTTTTTCTTCATCCCAAGGGAATACAAACTATCCTATGTCCCTCCCAGGGTCCCAAACTATCTCCATGCTATATTTCATATAAATCGGTTCGGTAGATCCAGAGATTACCCCCTACAAACTCACAATCTTTACCTCTTTATAATATTATAGCTGTTCCACTCGGTTTCGCTCCCGTGGACCACACCACAGGACCTGTTTTCAGGTTAAAAATAGCCTATGTCACTCAGAAATAATTAAGCTTTCTATTGGTAAAAGAATTTTTTAAATCGGTACAGAGTTTCGGATCCTATTCGGTACAAACAAACAAACAAAAAAAATCATTCCTCTTTATAATATTATTATTATAAGCTGACCCCTGTGGCTTCGCTCCCATCAACTGGGTATCTACCTACCTACCACTACCTATCTACTCTACCTAACCTACTTACCCTACCTACCTAACAAACAAACAAACTCTTCAGCTTCATAATATTAGTATAGATGTTGATAAAACTCTTTGTAAATGAATAAATTTGATAACCATAAAAAAGGTTATAGTGAGTCAATCTTAAAAGATAGACATATGCTGTCGCGGCTTTTTTTTTAGAACTTTTAAAGAGGAGCAATTCCTTCATACATGATTTTTGCGTAACTTAAACCGTTTACGCAGCACACGCAACGGAAGCTCTCAAAAAGGAATAATGTTGCCCATTTTTGCAACATTTTTCATTTATGCTCCGCTCCTATTGGTCGTAGCGTGATGTTATATAGCCTATAACCTTTCTCGATAAATGGACTATCCAACACAAAAAGAATTTTTCAATTCAAACCAGTAGTTCCTGAGATTAGCGCGTTAAAATAAACAAACAAACAAACTCTTCAGCTTTATAATATTAGTATAGATTAGTATAGATGTTGATAAAACTCCTTCCAAGTGAACAAATTTGATAACCATAAAAAAGGTTATAGTAAGTCAATCTCAAAAGATAGACATATGCTGTCGCGGACTTTTTTTTAGAACTTTTAAAGAGGAGCAATTCCTTCATACATGATTTTTGCGTAACTTAAACCGTTTACGCAGCACACGCAACGGAAGCTCTCAAAAAGGAATAATGTTGCCCGTTTTTGCAACATTTTTCACTTTTGCTTCGCTCCTATTGGCCGTAGCGTGATGTTATATAGCCTATAACCTTCCTCGATAAATGGACTATCCAACACAAAAATATTTTTTCGATTCCAACCAGTATTTCCTGAGATTAGCGTGTTCAAACAAACAAACTCTTCAGCTTTATAATATTAGTATAGATTATTATAAGCTGACCCCCGTGGCTTCGCTCCCATCAACTGGCTATCTACCTACCTACCACTACCTACATACTCTACCTAACCTACTTACCCTACCTACCATACAAACAAACAAACTCTTCAGCTTCATAATATTAGTATAGATGTTGATAAAACTCTTTGCAAATGAACAAATTTGATTACCATAAAAAAGGTTATAGTGAGTCAATCTTAAAAGATAGACATATGCTGTCGCGAACTTTTTTTTAGAACTTTTAAAGAGGAGCAATTCCATCATACATGATTTTTGCGAAACTTAAACCGTTCACGCAGCACACGCAACGGAAGCTCTCAAAAAGGAATTATGTTGCCCGTTTTTGCAACATTTTTCATTTATGCTCCGCTCCTATTGGTCGTAGCGTGATGTTATATAGCCTATAACCTTCCTCGATAAATGGACTATCCAACACAAAAAGAATTTTTCAATTCCAACCAGTAGTTCCTGAGATTAGCGCGTTCAAACAAACAAACAAACAAACAAACTCTTCAGCTTTATAATATTAGTATAGATTATACTCGTTTATAGTATAGATTTTATTTCCAATGTGATAATAATACCTCTAATTTCACTGCACTTTGTCAAGTTTTTGACATTGATTATTGCCAAACTTGAAACGAGACTTGAATTTTTTGTTCGAGTGTTCGAGAACTTTATGTTCGAAGATTGGATTTCAGAAGAAGCAGATAGGTAGTCAATATATTATATACGGGCTGGGCACAAAATCGTGGATCAAACGAAACAGGGCGATATTTGGGGTTATTTGCAGTAAGTATAGGTCCTAAAATACCAAAACAAATGTGTTTTTTATAGTATTTTTTTGCAAGTTTTTACAGTTTCTTTGCACCAAAATGTGTTGCAATGCAAATTTAAACAATCGAGTGGAATGCCACAGAAATTTAAAACCGCGCCATCTATTGGCATCAATTTTAAATGATACGTTCAAATAAACTTTGAAATGTGAATTAAAATTCCAATATTCCATAATTTTCTGCTTATGAAAGTTGATTAAACAAGAACATACAATTTGTATGTTCAATTCCAGAAAACGAACCGATCGGTGCACATAACGCCATCTAGTGAGATTTATTTGAACCATGTTTTCTTTCTTAGCGCTGAGACCCCGTGCCGTCACATAACAAAGATAAAAAAAATATGAGTGTGAGTTAAGTGACCGAGCCGCAGCAGTCATCGTCACATCGTATTACATGAATGTTTTATTACCTATAATTTATGTACAGTGTTATACCCTACTTTATATAATCTCATGAAAAACCTTAAAAACACAATTTAAAATATTTAAATATGACGCCAAAAACCATTCTGCATAGGGTGCCACAGATAATGAAACATTTATAAAGTTTGCCATTACGGTATTAGGTACTTTTGATTTCATATTTGGAAGTTTACGATATGAGCGTAGATAAAATCAAATAGGAAATAGTCGTGCTTCGTTCGTCGACTATCCATGTCTAAGTGAGGTGTGTGCACACTTGACGTGTCCCCTCGTCATCATTTGAGGTGTCATTACATCACATTAGGCAGGTCAGGGGCAATTTGGGCGGTGAGCGGCGGCAGTGTGAACTTAGGGCCCTAATGTTTACTACTTCCTCGTTTGCAGAGCATGAGTTGTCGTCTTTCAAAACAACTAATATTTGGATGATCAGGATTGAGGATAGATAGAGATAGAACACTCCTTATTTTGTATACCATATAAGTAACAGAATGTACAAACAGTAACCATTTCACAGGCGGAGAAGTGAGGCTCTTCTGGCTTAAGGCCCATGTGGGAACTGCCGGGAATGAGAGAGCGGATGAGCTGGCCAAGGAGGCAGCCCTAACAAAACTCACATCTGACTACAGCAGGGTCCCCGTATCGTTCGTGAGGAGGAAGATACGGGAGGGGACTATAAGGAAGTGGCAAGCGCGGTACGAGTCCTCGAGTACAGGATCGGTCACGAAAGTATTCTTTCCAGACGTCCTAGCCGCAAAAAGGACACTCAGAGACGCTGTGCTCACACCGGTCCATGTACAAATCCTTACAGGACACGGAGGATTCTCAGCGTATCTCCACCGCTTCCATCTCAAAGATAGTCCCTCGTGCGTCTGTGACACGAGCTGCGAAGAGACAGTCTGGCACCTGCTTTTCGAATGCCCAAGGTTTAGCCAAGACAGAATGGAGCTCGAAGTAAAATTCGAAACCCAGCTTAGCCAGTCCACACTCCACACCATCATGGGGAGACCAGCTACTAGGATTCCATTCTTGGCATTCGCGAGTAAAGTCGCCACAGTCGCAGCAAGGGCCAACAAAACGGACGTAACCTTGCGAAGTCGACCACACACTCGAACACACACAACCACAATAATAACCACAACCACACAAACAACTACTACAACCACACAAACAACAACCACAACTACACAAGCAATATCAACCACACCATTGACTGATGCACAAGTTACACACACACACTCTAACCAACGGCCATTACCAACGGTAGCAGCAGCGGATTCAGTAACAGCCAGCCTACAACCAGCCTCTAGGATGACTACTACACAATTCCTGGCATGCGGAGAAGACGGAGTCCCTGGCATACGACTGCGAGGCGTCGCTCTGTTCATGAACAGGGATCAGGAGAAGTTAGGCATAGGCTTCTGCATAGGCTCAAGTCGAGCTGCGGCCCGAATACACCTTTCACCGGGTATTGCCGCCCTGATTAACGGAAGCACCACCAAAACGAGCATAAAAGGCAGCAAGTATGCTGCACTACCTCAAGTGGAAGTGGCCACTCACCGATGTCGTGTAATGCGATTTAAAGGGAAAACAATCGCATTGCTAGAGTGGGGAGAGGCTACTCCATTTGGTCAGGCAAGCTCATTGCTTCAGAAGATTGGGGAGGCAGGAGACTACATGTCATCCGCGGCCCGAATCATAAGCGTGGACGCAATGGTGGTGGGAAGAGAGAGAGGAGACGTCGCAGACCGCTTTGGCTGTCTAAAGGCCTCAGAACATCATGAGGTCGTTGTCTATGAGGACAGAGGCGAAACCCTGAGTTTCCTCAAAGCCCCCGGACAACCAACAGCCAGCGCGACGAGCCCCACAACAAGCCCCACCACTCAAAGCGGATCGGAAAGGGCCCAGCAGAAGGCAGCAGCCGAAAAAGCTGCAAAGGAGCAGTGCAACACCACAAACCCGGAGGACAGGGCCCGGTCGAGGAGTCGCCTGAAAGCGTTCGGCACTTTCCTCAGTGCACTGCTCCCAAGCACCAGCCACGCATCTCACAAGCAGGGGACAGCACTGGAGAGGTTCTTCAGAAAAACACCAAAGGAACCAACCCAGCAAAAGCCTAAGCCAACACGAGCCGACAAAGGGCAAGTCAGGCCGCCGACCCTCGCAGTAAAGTCGGGTGCCACGGACCACGTAAAGAGCGCGTTCCTCGAGTACGTAGCAATTGTAAGAGCAACCAGAGAGGTCAATCTTACGACATGCAGGAAGATCCTGCAGACCTACCAGAGAGACACAGAGGGTCTGTTAAGGGTACTGCTCGAGGAAGCAGGGGCAGCGGTGTACGACAACGTTACATGCCAAGTCATCAAAGGGGAAATGACGGGGTCGTATATGGCAGCCTACAGCGCGAGTAGTGGTTTTGTGGCCCTGGACAAGGAGGAGACGGAGCGCTCAGGCAAACTCAAGTTCAGCGTGCCAAATGACGATCCGATAGTGGTTACCGCCAAATGTACCAAAATCATGCCGGATGATAAGATCCTGGAAATGGCACAGTCCATTTCGGGAACCTCAGGTATCCCGGCATCGCAGGAAAGCTGGGCGGTACCCAATATCAGATGGATTAACGGAGTTCCGGGTTGCGGTAAGACAACCTGGCTGGTAAAGCACTTCGACGAGGACAGGGACGTGTTAGCCACCACGACAACAGAAGCTGCCAAAGATCTTAGGGAAAAGCTTGCGCGCCGCTTAGGAGACCGAGCAAAGACCAAGGTGCGCACTATGGCCTCAATCCTAGCAAACGGTTTCAAGAGTCAAGACAAATGCTACCGTCTTACGGTAGACGAGGCTCTTATGAACCACTTTGGGGCCATAGTCATGGCAGTAAAGTTGTCTGGAGCAAGCGAGCTTGTCCTCGTCGGAGACGTTAACCAGCTTCCATTTTTGGACAGAGAGAACCTTTTCGAGCTTAGGTATACCCGTCCAGACCTGGTGGCTGGCATCACCCGGGAGTTTCTCTGCACACACCGCAATCCAATGGACGTGGCGTTTGTACTGAGTGAGATATACCCCGGTATATACTCCTCCAAGTCGTCGCTGTCGCGGGTCCACTCCCTGAGGGTGAAAGGTTACACAGGGGCGCAAATAACGAGCACTGCCCAAAACACCCTGTTCCTGGTTCATACGCAGGGGGAGAAAGCTTCTCTTGCGAGCCAGGGATTTGGATCCGGCGAAGGGTCGCGCCTGCTAACCATACACGAGGCTCAGGGGTTGACCTACGAAAGTGTCATCATCATCAACACCAAGTCCAGAAGGCTTCAGGTCCACGACAGCATCTCCCACGCGGTAGTGGCGGTGTCCAGACATACAGTTAGTTGCGTCTATTACACCGACGACGCCGATGACGCCACAGGCCGCTTTGCTAAGAGGGCGATGGATGCGCCAACCAAAACAGTCGTCAACTACAATCTTAAGACGGCCATGCAGCATCGAGACGTGGTCGTCATAGAGGCCTTGCTCACGCTAGTGAAGTCCCTGGTCAGCAGACATCACCAAAACGCCACCTAACAAATTCTATCCAACAACTCTAACCCAAACACCTCCCAAAACCCAAACCATCACCCTGTCTAAATCCTGTAATGAAAAAATATACATGTAAAGCTGCATGGTGGAACGAGTCAGTCATACTCAGCTTAAAGTTTAGGACTTTAAGCTGAGTATGACGACGGGGTTCTAGAACGGGGACCGTCGGCCGGGACTGGTCTGCTCGCACTGCCATGCATCTCCCCCGAAAGTGTACAAATAGAAATAATTAGACAAAATAGTAAATAACATAAGCATTGTATCAATAGAAATCAGTAAACAAAATAGTCAATAATATAAAGATAAGTAGTAAATAGAAATATAAAATTGTAATAATGAAAGATGAACTCACGTAGACTTAAGTTAGTTAAGTAAGACTAGAAATAATGTCCGACGTAGGAGTCCAATAATTGTAATATTATGAAAAAATATTAAACAAATTAATAAAGTAAAAAAGGGCGCGGATGTCTATGTCCGCGGTAGAATATAAGCACAAAAAAAAAAAAAAAAAAAAAAACCATTTCACAGAATAACACTAACCCAGATTTTAATTGGGACTATTTGAAATTTTAAGGATATTTGTAGAAATCCCAGTTGGGTGTCATCAACAGACACTTCTGCCAGGACTCTTAAAGAAAAAACAATAACTACTTGGCCCTGAAGAAATAAAAAACATCGAAAGTGACGGGATATTGAAAAACAAACCGTAGGAATCAATGTTAAAGGAGGTAATATCTTACTCATTTGGATGAATACACATTGGTAAATAGTTAAATAATATTAAGATTTCTGAAATAGGTGTTAGGTAATAATTACGAAATAATAAGTAACCCACAGACACAAGTCACGGTCACGACATAATGACAATATCCATTAACAAAAAATCCACAACAATTCTGCAGTTAGACATTTCATATTTTATTTAGTTTATCACATGAAGAAGATTAATACGTTTTTAAATTGAAAGATATTGGATGTTATGCTAAGCTTATCTGATCGAAATATGGCGTATCTAACGGGCTATAAATCTAGATTAAGCGAATATTTTTTATCTGAAATAAACCAATAAATGTGACATGATAGTAGGTAGCAGTCGTTAGGTGAAGTTAACATTATTATTAAACTGGCTTCTGCCAGCGGCTTCGCCCGCGTGATAAGCTTTTTCTTATCCCAAAGTAACATTATAGCGGGATGAAAAGTATCCTATGCTATTCCAGGCTATAATCTATCTCTGTGCCAAATTTCACCCAGATCCGTTCAGCCGTTCTGGCGTGATTGAATAACAAATACCTATATGTTACATCCATACTTTCACATTTATAATAGCATTTATGTAAGAATAAGACGTACCTAAGATAAGATAAGTTAGCCTGATTCAAATAGGTTACAGAGTGACTTTTAATTGACTGGCATTTTTTCAGGGAGTGAAAGTAAGACCTATTCATGAATATCTAAATCTAATTTACTTTTACATCAACAACATCAACCTATTAATGTTCCCACTGCTGGGACGCAGGTCTCCTCTCTGTGAGGGGGAGGATGGGCCTTAATCCACCACGCGGGCCCATTGCGGGTTGGTGGATGTTTTCGAATTTTTGGTTCTAGGCCATGCCGGTTTCCTCACGATGTTTTCCTTCACCGTTTTTTTAAAGCAGTGATGATGAAGTAACTTACACATAGTAAAGCGCCTGCCTGGTTTCGAACACACGACCTACGACACGTAAGTCGGAGCCATTACCACTGAGCCACCACCGCTATTTACCATGACAACATATCTCTGCAATATAAAAACAATGTTTTAAATACACTCTCGAAGAAATGTAGACAGAAGCTGTATTTTTTTTCGAATTTAGGATTTTTCCAAAGTAAAAATATCACCCTGTAAGTATAATAACCGAACAAAACAAAAATTGCGATGTTTGGTTTTATGAAACAACTTATTGCTACTATGATAAGATTACGTACGAGACGGTTTACGCAACATCTTTAAAAAAAAAAAAATATTGTCGTCACAATCTTGGTAATAGCAACGAATAAAAATCTTTATTACAAAAAAATACAACCGACTTCCAAATAAAAACACTACAACATGAAAAATAACTTCAATTTCGGGGTTCGTGTTTTTTTTTCTTCTTTTTTTGCCGTTTTTCACTTTCTGTGTGTTCTATAAGCTAAAGTGATGCCAGAATAGATTAACCCAATAACATGAAAATTAAACAAAACCGATGGAATGAGAGTACCTATACCAGGGTGCTCTTAGATAAGATGAGATAAGATGTATTTATTTTGTAAAACATGAGTACAGTATGAAGGTCTTATATTAATATGAGGTGGTTACATGTTTTGCCATTTATGGCGTACAAAATTAGTTGCACTAGACAATTCAATACAAAAAAAAACAATATCAAAATTTAAATTAAATTGAAATTACGATGTCAAAATTTTAATTAAATTGAAATTGCAATGTCAAACTTTAAATTCATTAAAAAAACACTAAGTCACAGTTTAAATTCAATAAAATCATTGTCAGAATTTAAATTCAATTAAAAATCACTCTGTCATTTTTTTATTTAATTTGAGTAAGAAAAAAAGAAAAAACATCACATTCAGAATTCTATACAAGCGAAATATCGTTTAAAAATGCATCTACACTGTAATAGCAATTCTCTAGTACGAGTAATATCCCCTGAAGGGGACACACCTGCGTGCCCCTTTAAAGCGTACCAGTGTGATGTTATGTTATGAAATGGTGTAAACAATAAACAGACATGCGATTTCAGCTATCCCGAGTGATTTACCTTCATTTTTTGAAGAGTTCTGATGTATATCTCCGAAGTTATTCATCAGATCTTGATGAAATTCAGGTAACACATATAAAAAAAACAATACAGTCGAATTGATAACCTCCTCCTTTTTGGGAAGTCGGTTAAAAATGAAGAGAACTATAATACCAGCACAGTGTTATTTTTTCTGAGATATCACTGCACCTGCTGCGATAGAAGTCTTTTTGGTCGTGTCTCATGTGCGGATCACATTTTTTTATTTTTTTTCATTTATTTATGTTCAGCCTATTCTATCCCACTGCAAGGTAACGGTATACCTTTGTTCCTTTCATTCCTCCCGGTGTAGGGCAATTCTGGAACAATCCAGGCCAACCCTTGGTTTACCTACGTTGATTAAAGAGTTTAGTGAGAATCTCCCTATGTCAGGTAACTTTTAACATCCGCTTACTATTTTACAGATATTATACAGATGCATCATCCCATACAAAGAAACCGTGCCGACGTAACTAGCTCTTTCGTCTGATTAAACCTATTATTTTTTGCCCATCAATCGCGTTCGGTTCCGTTCCACGGCGATAGATAGATGGAGTTAGCAGCAACTTGCAAGTAAAAGAGTTTACTCGGTTCGTGAATATTTTTTTCTTTAAATACAGTAAAGGTTTGTTTTATAGTATTTTTTTGCACGTTTTTACAGTTTTTTTGCACCAAAATGTGTTACAATGCACATTTAAACAATCGAGTGGAATGCCTCAGAAATTTAAAACCGCTCCATCTATTGGCATCAATTTCAAATGATCCGTTCAAATAATCTTAGAAATGTGATTTAAGATCCCAGTATTCCATAATTTTGTTCTTAGGAGAGTTGATTAAACAAGAACATACAATTTTTATGTTCAATTCCAGAAAATGTTAATTTTACACAATATTCAATACAGGGTTCGGTGCATATCGCACCATCTAATGAGATTTATTTATAATTTTCTTTCTTAGCGCTGAGACCTCGTGCTTAGGTATACAAAAACACCTGGCCCTACTTATAAATAAGTTTAATTGCAGGGTTAAAGAAACAAGAAGTATTCATAAAACACGAACAGGAAAGGATCATAATGATTTATACATTTGACATTAAAGTTAAGGCCGTAGAGGTTTAAAGACTTTTTGCTAATTTGCAAGGCAAATATAGACCCGCGTTCATATATTTGGTTATACAATTAAAACCAAAACACGTTTCTGCCGAGCTTTCAACTTGGTAACGAGGAGATATATGCTGTTCGACTACTTTTATTGTGCATTTCTGAATGAATATTGTGACAGTGAATGGTTCTATATTAACTTTGTTCCTAGAACCGACTTAGATATACTTAGTCTGTTTCTAGATTGGAAGCAGACTCAGACAGAAGGAAAGACACTTCTTCTTCTTTTTGTGTTGCGGTATATCTTTAATCATACTGTTTGGGCCCAGTTGGTGGCCACGTTTATTGCAACGTTCAGGTCACCTAGGATGCAGGTAAACGACGACGTTTGTAGGTTACAGATTATTGATAAGCACGGGATTCAGTTCAGACGATCAGAGATTAAAAATAACAGTTCCTGGTAGTATTATCTAATTTCCAAAAAAATGTGGACATCCCCAAGATGTTAAATACTGCATGTATAATATATGTGGTAGACTTACTTAGTTTTCAATAAAATGTGGATATCCCCAAGATGTTAAATACTGCGTGTATAATGTATGTGGTAGAATTATTTAGTTTCCAATAAAATGTGGATATCCTCAAGATGTTATTAAATACCGCGTGTATAATATATCCTCTGATGGAGTTTCTTTTCTTATTTATTTTACTCGCACTGAAATTAGTTGCAACAATTAACACCAATGAAGCACAAACTTATATTTACTATAAGTCCAGGCTTTCTCATGAAAATATAGATAATTATTTTATCTTCAACGTGTAAAAGACTTGTGTGGACTAAACATGTCTAATAAAGTATATTGTAGGTCTGTCTCAAGTGTTGAAGCTCTTTATCATTTATTCGTGTTGCTAACTACTGCTGTCACAGCCAATTGTCTGCTAAATGCACTTGTTTAGTAATTTACAAACAGACGGATCTTATGTAATCTTTGCTCTCATCTTCCTGTTTACCTTACCTTGTTTTACGCTATAAGATAAGACAAGAAATATGTATTGCTGATTGCGAGTTACAGTTTACTTAGTTAGCCAAGTCCTTGTTATTTACAACTTAAGGCGCAGATACCCCTTAGTAGCTGATTCTAAAATGAGAATCACGTAAAAATGGTTACCAGTAATTTTTTGGAAAATTGTATCTTATATTAGACCATTTCCTTAATAACGTGATCTACGAAAATTTTGAGTTCTTTTCGTATAACATAGTGTAATTAATGGTCAAAGTTATGTCTAAAAACTGACAATCGAACCAAAACCGCCGGGCGTATCAAAATGAAATTTTTACCATCTCAAAGACAATTGAATTGTCTACATTTTGGACTAAGTTATTTTTTAAAAGTCACAGAATATAAAGTAAAGTACAAAAAGCTACCGAATTTTAGGCCGCGCGGGTATGAAACGAAACAAGTGCGCGTTTTGTTCCTTCAAGGTCGTTAGCGACTATCGCCGTCTTAATAATACTCTCGTAGATGGGCATCTTAATCGAAATCACCTTCGGAGATTATCTATGATTTCGTGAATGCTCAAAGTTGCGATTTGGTTAACTACAGTAGTTACTGCATTGGAAACTTTTTATTAAAAATGATGGTTCCAAGCTCTGCAATAGGAACCTATTCTCTATTTTAGTCTACCTGAATATTTGATGTAACATTGTATGGCATGCCGCATGTGATTGTGACTATTTGTGACTTAGGATCTATTTTTGTTAGCTGGTCGGATAACCTAAGTATGGTTCTTTTCTCATGTAAAATATCTTCTTCAGTCCCTAGTCCCCACAATGCGATGTTTTTGTTCTTAATTCCGGTCGTACCTATAAATACAAGTAAATAAATCTTGACTGTTTATATTAACTTCAACTAGTGTCTATTAACCTTGGTGTAGGCGCGTATCATATCACGGAAAATGTACGAGCGCATAGTATCTTAATCATTGGCTATAAACATTGAGTTTTCCTAGACCTTATATATTTTTACAAATTTATGTGGCAAATTTATTGCTGTACTAAGTGGTCCCACCACAAACCCCATATTATACGGTATAATTATTTGAAATATTGAATATTGTCTATCTATCTAACGAGCAATTCTTATATATGATCTGAATCTCACGATTTTCATGAAATTTAGTATGCAGGGGGTTTCAGGGGCGATAAATCTATCTAGCTAGGTTTCATTTTTAGAAAACGTCGTTATCTCTATTTTTATCCGAGCAGAGCTCTGTCGCCCAGGTACTGATGATTATAAGAAAACTGATAGTTAATATCGGTACGACATTGTCAAAGTGACATTCTGTCTGCTGTTAATCTATAAAATAAAAATAACATTAAGGTATTTATATCTTAAATATTTACACAATACTTAATTTAAATAAAAATGTAAAGAAAAAGATCAAACAAGTAAAATGAAATATTCGAGTGAACGACACGTGACTAAAATAAAAGTCGACATGTTGATAGGATTCGGTAGAACACCGAATAGGTAAGGTAAGGTCAATAAACCCATATTCATGTTGGTGTACGATTTTATTTTAAATAAGTTTAAAGATTTTTTTTTATATAAACATTTACATACCTACTTAGTGATTTTTCGGTACCTACCTTATGTGTAACTATAACCAAGAAAAAAAAATGTTCCTGTTATTAAAAATAGCCAAGTCAGAGGCCTGTGGGGTTCCCATAGGCGGCTTAGTTAAATAACTGTGACACCGGTGGCCACAATCCTCTTACGAAAAAGATAATTTAAAAAATCTATCTAACTAGTCCATAATGTGTATTTATAAAACTGTGTAAAGGCCTCTCTCTCGCCATATACGTCTGCCGTCTGCCATTGCGGGTCGTCCTTTCGATAAAAAACTCGAAATTATAACCGTATTTTTTATTTACACGTTGCAATACTGCAATTGTTAATTTGTTAGTCACAATCATTTTTAATGTCCATATTTATAAACAATAATTACATTATTATCTGGTGTCTGTTATTCACGTAACAAAAAATAATGCATGTTGCCACTGTCGTGTGCATAATTGCACGGCTGACGGCGGCGGTGGAGGGCGCCACAAGTTCAAGGAGCTGCACACGCACCCGCCTTGCCCTTCTCTTGTTAATTGTGTTCTCACTCAAGGAAACGCACTTGATTTCTTGGCTGCACAATTATAACAATATGCTGTATTTTTCTGTAAATTTGAGTACCTAGGTTAATTCTGCACAACTTGGCTGTATAGAAGTTGAGTAAGTAGTTTAGTAATATAGTGTTTTAAGTAAGTTTATGAGTGATTTGTTGACACACATACATTTATTTGCAAAATAAAGGTTATAGTTGACTGTAGGTACAAGGCACTGAAAGCAAAAAAATAAATAAACTTGCACTGTTTCGATAGTCATTGACTATTGTGCAAAAGGGTACATCGTCGAATAAAGCTTTAATTAGAACATTTTTCTTTTTCTCTGGCGCCTTTTTGTAGTTGGATAAGTACGACCAGCTTACCAGGTGACTGCCTGGCGTATATCACGTCTTATTACTCAATGTAATATTGTTATACTACTTTATAAATTAGCTTCTTGCCTTTATGGCACGGTCATTATGTGACATTTCATTTTTGTTATCGAATTGTTTTTTTTTTAACACAAGTATGTATAGTCACATTTTTATCTTCGTGTTTGTATCTGGTTTACACAACCATTTTTTAAGGTTCCGTACTCGATGGGTCCAAATTGAGCCCTATTGCTGTCACTACGCACGTGTCTGTATGTCCGTCGTCGTCTGTCGCATAGGTTTTAAATTATTAATTATTCGGTTGGAGCTATTTTTTTGTCTTGAGGTATGTGCAAATTGTTCTTCTATGATAGCGTTTGTATTCCGAACGTCTGTCTGTAGGTATATCATTTGATCATTTCAATCGACCTTTTCTTTCACCAGTGTTA
The DNA here is from genome assembly GCA_947562075.1 of Orthosia gracilis. Taxonomy (NCBI): domain Eukaryota; kingdom Metazoa; phylum Arthropoda; class Insecta; order Lepidoptera; family Noctuidae; genus Orthosia; species Orthosia gracilis. The sequence goes on from OX387273.1 coordinate 31,049,839, forward strand.
TCCGTAATCATATTAGTTAATCTATGTAACGTAGGTACCTATGATTATTTATGTATAAACGCTTGAATGACCTTCAGGTTTTTATTAGTTACTATGCAGAGTAATATTAAGAAAATTGTATGTTTTTAGGTCGCCTTCCATTCGGTTCTGTAATTCGTTCTCTGCTGTATACCAACGATTCTTAAATATGTCAAAAAAACTTGTTGGAACAAAAATTAAAGACAAAATTGTATGTCAAGTTAACAGTTATATGTATGTGTGGGCACTTACCGAGTATTTGCAGAAAGCTGTCCTCGAGCCTCATCGTGGAGGAGAGAAGGTAGTCAGTCCCCTCCAGCTCGCTCGGTGCCAACACGTCGCTCCTCATTTTCACCTTATTACCACTGCACAGAGTTCAAATTACAACAACCCGAGTTCCTAGAAAGGAGCCATAATTTGTTTATTATCCTATGAATTATTTCCTTGACGGAACACTGCACTGTATCTTCGTTCACACGCGTTCGATTATTGCGTAACTAATGCTTGGTTTTGCGTTTTTTTTTTTTTAGTTGAAGCACAATAAAAACACTGTTAGATGGAATTACGATAGTCAAGTCACTTTTAAGTTAAGATGACGATATTTGCAGTCAGTTCTGTTTGACGTGCCTTGTAATTGTGGCGGTGAGTAGTCGGTAAACAAGGCTGCGGAGCCGGTTTATTGGTGGTTCGCGTGTATATTATGTTATGTTGTGATAACGCAGATAGTGCCGGGGCGGCGGCGTCCGCGCTGGATGTGCCAATGTGCGGAGTGCCCGAACGCGCGGCCGCTACTCGCGCGCCACGCGGCTTCATCAGCTGATCCACTACTCCACTATAAATAATACTGGATTGTATGCAATACGCTCTCAACTAACAACGTTGTAACAATTTATCATTAGTTAGGTATAGCTTAGTTTACGTTTTATGACCCCCCCTATCGCAATGCTAACACTTTATCAGTTAGAGCAGGTGACAAACGCTATGCCATTGACTGATGGTAGATTAAACACAAGTTTAGATAATGTCTATCCGATAATCCGACTGTAATTTTTCGGACGACGCTTAAGGCGCAGATACTCCTCAGTAGCTGATTTTAAAATGAGAATCACGTGACCTAAATGACTAGTCGTAATTTTTTGGAAAAAATATATGTTACATTAGACCATTTTCTTAATAATTTGATCTGAGAAACTTTGCGTTTTATTCGTATAACATAGTGTAATTAATTTGTAAAGTTAGGTCTAAAACGGACAAAAACACGACAATCGCACCAAACCGCTGGGCGTATTTTAATTAAATTGTCACCAAAGACAATTTAATTATCTACATTTGATCTGAGGCTTTTTGTTTTAAAGTACAAAAATCTACTGAATTTTGGGTCGCGCGGGTGTGAAATGGTTGCGCGTTTTGTTCCCTCAAGATCGTTTGGCGCCTGTCGTCGTCTTAAGATTATTGTAAAGCGTTTGCCTTACGATGCCCAGTGTGCAGCGTCAGAAAAATAAATAAGACACTTAACATAAATAACACAATAAATCCCCCACTGCGACCCTGTCAGTCAGCTGCCGCAGCCAGCTGTCTAACGGCGGCACACGAAAAACAACCTCAAGAAATTTTTCACGATAATTTGTTAGTAGATAAATTTCTTCAATTTATTATTTAATTCGAGTAAGATTTTTGAAAAACGACGTTTGATAAGCGTGGTGGGCATTTTTTCATTGCAGTCAGTTGGCATTCGTCTCAGTTGCAATGAAAAAGTGCCATTTGCATCAAAATGTACTATTGCGTGTTGAGTTTACCAGTTTACTTCCGCACCTGACTACACTTGTACGCAAATAAAATTTTATAGATAGATACCAAAACCTTTTTGTTGCTCGCACGCGCCTTTCAACTGAAAACATCCGTTAATTGCAAAGAAAAAATGTTTAAAATTACATAACGAAAACAGTGGCACTTGTTGATATTATTTATTGATAGGTATACCTAATTTTACTGCAGTGCGATTAGTACCTGTGATATTAATCCGTAATCCAGGTGGTTTTATTACCTCTCGCGCCTCGGGATCACGTTTGCCCCCGCGTGTCGTGAAGTATGTTTTAAGGGCTAACAACACAGTGTATATATTTTTTTAGGACTTAAATAACATACGACACATTTTTCAGTCAATATTAAAAATGTTACGTATCATAACAAACACACCTGTATTTTTTGAAGGGTTAGGTAGACGGTCGTGGATAAATTTGAAAGAGTGACCGCAGCCCTGGCACAGGCAACTGAAGAAACACGGGTGGGTTTTAGTCAGTAAAACTCTGACACACCCTCCTGCTTCACCAAGAGCGGGTAAAGTCATTGGATGATTTACCAACACCACAAAAAAAATGTAGACAAGTAGATTATGTAGATATTACAATCATATTGTGATAGACCCATGTAATAGTCGAACGAGCACATTACTACAGAGTGCAGGCGAAAATACAGAACCTCAAACATTTTGCCCGACTCCAAAGTGAATCGAATCTCCTGTTTAGCAGCCGCTACACCAACGAGACAGTAAAAAAACCGGCCATTGGCCAAGTGCGTGTCGGATTTCGCACATTAGGGTTCCGTACCAAAACGCAAAATTAAGTTGGTTATAATAGGAAAAAATAGGGAGTTTCAAAGAAAAATCTGATTTATCAATATATTGGTATTTGTTAATAAAATATACGTAGATAATAATAAACATTATCACCAAATTTAAAGTTCATATGGAAGTTAAAATATTCCTCGGAACGAAATTTTGTAACAAAAAGCTGATTTTGGTGGCTTCTCATTCCTTTGTTATCCAATATTTTAATAACTAAAAATACAGTAAGTATGTATCAACTCATCGAGCTCTAAACGACGATACCGCATTCGATGGGGTAGGTCAATTTTATTTTTTTCGCGCTCCCCTTTCTTTATGGGAACAATTATGTACATTGGTATACATATCCTTACAAACATTAAAAAAAATATTGACAATTTGTATGGCTTTCCGTCAATAAGATGCTTATACTGTGAAAATTTGAACTCCAACCGTTAGGCTGTAAAACCTGTGTAACCTGTGTTACACGTGAGTGACAGCAATATGGCTCCGGTTGGAACCTTCGGGTACGGAACCCTAAAAACTGCTCTTGATCGGCTAGGTGTTTAAATTTTAAATACTTACTAATCTACCCAAACAAAATGTATGATGGTCCATATGTTGTTCATGTTCAAGAAAATAATCTATCACTAACTCCTAAAATATTCTACATTGCTTACTATTGTTAGGCGTTGTATTTCAGCGACACAGAATAGGTATAGGCGTCGTCGTCTTGTCTTCAGAATTGCATAATCAAGCCGCGTGCTCTAGGGCTAAACATAGGCTACCTTAGAATAGATAGAGTTGATAATGATTCGAGAACTTCAGATCGCATCACAATGATATGTGTACTAAAATTACGTGAGTAAGCACCAATATTAATTATCTGATTAGCGCCTGATTAGTACCGTAAATAGGCTGCACCGAAAATGCACTGGTAGGTACCTACACAGTATGATTTGTTTTCATTGGCAGCGTCTTGATTTATTTATTTCAGACAATTCCAGCCCATAGTTAAACATGATACATTAAATTATATTATACACCCAAAATAAAATCAATCAATAATTAAATTAACCCAAAAAAAAAACAAAAACTATGTACCCGCTCCAAGGGCACCCCACACACCCTTACTGGATAAACCTCCACCGGACACTTAGAACCCGCAACCCGCCTTAACTTTTCACACTCATCATTGCCTGCAGTTACGATTAATATGGTTTAAAAAAAAACCTGGTCCGAAAGAATACATGACATAAACCTTTTCCATAGATTCTTTATGCGAAATCCAGGTACAGCAGTTTCGGTGATCACTAGAAAAGGGTTATCTCGACATCAGCTCATGAACTTACGAAGCCCTTGATTGACTGAGTCCCGATATTCAGCAAAGATGGGAAAAGCTACTACCTGTAGCTAATATATCCTACTTCCTACTATACAACATGTATATAAATTATCCCACTAATATTATAAAGGCGAAAGTTTGTGAGTGTGTTTGTTACTGTTTCACGCAAAAACTACTGAACGGATCTGGATGATATTTGGCACAGAGATAGGTTATGGTCTAGAATAGCACATAGGATAATTTATATCCCGGCAATATGTTTCCTTCGGATAATTTTCGACATTCACGCGGGTGAAGCCGCTGGCAAAAGCTACTTGGATCCATAAATGCCCGGAATGGTATTATAAAAAAGTTTATCTACACTCACAACGTAATGTTCCAAATATGAATTAAAAAATATTGTATAAACACGTACTTTATATTCGTGTATAGGAAAAATTAAAAAAAAAATCCATTACAGTGCAAGATTTTCTTTCGATTTTCGAACAACTGCAATAAAAAATAACTTTTTAATTTTTATAGCACACTTTTACTTTATAATTTATTGGCGCTTATGGGCTCATTGACTTATGTAGAAAAGTAGTGTCATTGTCTATGGGTGCGCGCGCTGCGCAGTCATGCACAATGAGAATCTAAATTGCCCGCCATACCACATATTTTTTCAGTTTCCACTTTTGTTTTATATCAACTATATGAGTAAAGATAAAATAGTGTATGCAACGGCATATAATTAGGTATTAAAACACTCGCGTGTTATTATTATCACATCGATAAACCCACGCTCGTGTTTTTAATAACCCCTATTATATGACCATTGCATAAACTACTATTAATTAAAAACTGTAACCCGACGAAGGATTATTATTATATTGGCCTATGATACCCGGGCCATAATAAGGAATCGATTGACCCCTTATTAATCAAAGTCGGATGAATTGTTTAGGCGCTACGGAGGAACATATGTAAATACAAACATACTTACATAGATATACTGCTAAAATTATAACCCTTCCTTTTGGCTTCGCTGTAGTCGATTAAAAATAAAGGATGTTCTTTTGTCACATTCATGTTGAGTTGCAGGCACGTATCAAATATGTTTCAGTTTACTCTGGTAGTAACTGGTATAATACGCAATCCAATAATATTTTGGCGGCCCAATTAGAAAGGGAGAGTAGAAAAATATCGGATTAATCACATTCAGTATCAATTGCAAGTCACGCAACAGTGATAAGTATTGATAAAGATATTTTTAAGTCCAAAGTGGGATTAGAATGTACCAGTTTTTGTTATCTGCCAGATAAGACCTAAATACTTACGTTAATATGAGTATGAAGTAATTGTCATATATTTTAGATAAAATTTTCTTTCACTTATCTGCAGAACTAGTAAGGCTAGGTAGGAGGTGTAATTCGGGAGGTTCATGTTCAGGATAAGGTGGGAGGAAACGTCCGGGTGTCATCATTGTGTGGATCGCCCGTAGAACACGGTGGAGCATACGGTGGAGGTCTGACCCGCTTGGGCGGAGCACCGCCGTGTCCTCGTGGAGGCGGTGGTGCCCTCTCGCGTCCGGCCCTGGTTCAGGCCATGGTACGGAGCGAGAGGGCATGGGAAGCTGTCACCTCCTTCTAAGAAGCAGTAATGCTCGCGAAAGAGGAGGCGGAACGCGTGAGGGAGACGCAACGGAGACGCCCTCACGCCCCTAGCCACCGCAGGAGACGCCCGGGGCGTCGAGAGTCGCAAGCCGATTCCCGGCCACCGTAGGCGCGTTTGGGTCGCGGATAAATTTGAAAGAGAGTTACCACCCCCTGACACAAGCAACTGAAGGAACACGGGTGGGTTTTAGCACAGTATAAATATGGACGAACAGTACGGAAATTACAAACAGTGTGTGTAGGTAGTTTCTATACTGTTAGTCCATATTTACACTGTGATTTTAGTCAGTAAACACTGACACGCCCTCCCGCTTTACCTAGAGCGGCAGAAGTCATTGGATGACTTCCCACGAGGTGTAATATCTAATCTTGCTAAGGTTTTAATTGCGATATCAATCGGTGAGAACTTTGGTGTCGTTATTTTTACTTGTTTCCAAAGCCCATCGCATATTTGGCCCCTTTTTGCTTATTTTGGTAAAGCAAGCCAGCGGTAAGATTTCTAGGAAAGAATGAATCTGTAACTGAGATATACCTAAGAAATATAAATAAATAACTTTTGACGCCATCTTTCACTATTTGTACTTTCACTAAGTTTTTTTGTAATGGTGTCTGGCGCAAAATAAAATATTTTATAACACTCACAACGGATCTTTGTGTGTCTGAATTAGCGCAATTGCGCAGTGGCTATTTTTGTGTCAATGTTGAAGGTGAAGATAGCATTGTATAACTGTCTCTTTCACTCGCTTACGTTTGTCGAATCGTTCTATCTCGCTTACTCTATGCAGCATACTCGATGACAGTTTCTTGCGCAATGGTTGGCAGAGCCAATCAGAGACACAAAGATCCACTGTGACTATTATACTTAATTTTTCATTAACCACTGTTACTATTGCCGCGACCGTCGTTTGTGCGATCGAAAAGCGACACATGGAGATTTTACACCATTTCATAAAGAACGTTCACACATATTAATTACCATTCTGTTAGATCAGGTCACCAGTTTAAATACTTACCTAAGAAAGGATATAAAACTACTTACTGAACGCCTCAAGATATTCTAATCAAGAATTTACATTCCAAAATAGGTGTTTATAATGTATATTGGAAGTGTATCCGTTCGCTTCACCGTTGTAAATGTGCATTGAAACGAACTCAAAGTGGAATTATTTATGAAAGTGCAGTCGCAATGAATTATGTATGTTTTTAAATGGTAGATGAGGACGTTTGTATGTTATGTAGAAAGATATTTTCAACCGACTTCAAAAACGAGGAGGTTCTCAATTCGACTGTAGGTATGTTTTTTATGTATGTTACGCGATTACTCCGCTAATTATGAACCGATTTTGATTATTATTTTTTATTTGAAAGCTGGTGCTTCACATATGGTCCCATTTAACTGAAGATCTGACGAGTTGTTTTTAAGTTATCCTTAATAATGCGTATTTTCATGGGAAAATAAGGTACATAAACTAAAAAGAGAAAAATAATAAGTTTTTAATAAAAATAAAACGACTTCCAAGCAAGACACTACAAAGCGAAAAATAACTTTCTTTTAGGAAGATGGTGTCAAAAAAAAAATGGGTATCAAAGATACCCGACTTTAAGAAGTGTTTCGAATACTGCTTTCTTGTACCCTAGGCAAGTGACATTCAAAGTGCAAAATGCGATCGCGAGTGACGACTTGCCAAAATGACAAATATCACTTTGTGTAATATATCTCCTTTTTTCTTCATTTTGTTATTGTTAATTTTATAATGCCATCGTGTACTTAGAGTTGATTTCACCAATGAAACACGATTAGTTCAAATAAACTCAGTTTATGCAAATACTGTTCTGATTGGTTGAAATCGCTGAGAAACTACCAATCAGAACGCTGTATTTGAATAAACTGAGTTTAGTTGAACCAATCGTGATTAGTTTCATTGATGAAATCGGTCCTTAGTCTATTCCCCGAAGGGTTCGCCAGTTATGTTGAGGTCCCATGTAATTGGATTGTCTTCACTTATATTTAACTAGCGGACGCCTCGCGGTTTCACCCGCACAGTTCACGTTCACGTGGGAATACCGGGATAAAAAGTAGCCTATATCATCCGGAGATAGTGTAGCTTTCCAACGGTGAAAGAATTTTTGAAATCGGTGCAGTAGTTTTTAAGTTTATTCGTTACATGCTAAAATACAAATCTTTCCTCTTAATAATATTAGTATAGATTAGTTAATTTATTATTGTATTTTTGGTATCCACCTCCAACTTTTGCAATGTATGCTACACGCAAAGATTAGGTCACTCTTACAAAATCTAAAGCAAGTCGAAAGTTAAAGAAGTTGGAATAAAATTGTCATGTTCCATATAAAATATTGTTTATTACGATTCACAGTATTGGCATCAAATACAAATTGTGTATAAACGATAAAATACATCAAAAAGGCACTTACAATAATTACGAGTACTTATTATAGCGGCAAAAATACAAGATTCCAGTACAAATCTTATTCCGATTAAAATCAAATAATTAAGGTAATGTTTCCACAAAAACTTCTGACATTAAAGTTATTTTTATGAATGAAATCAAACAAAATGGGACTTTAATTCATTGCAACTATAACCCTCAGTTTCCCAGCGCAAAATTATCGTAGAATTAATGTGACAAATAATTGTCAAGCACGCGTTTTCTGCTGTGATTGGTTGAATGAATTTTCAACAGCCAATCACAGAAGACAACGCGTGCTTGACAATATCACATTAATTCTCCGACAACTTTGAGCTGGGAAACTGAGGGTAAGTCGTGAATTATCTGTTTTTGGAAGATTAATTGAAATAAATAAACAATAGTTGAAATATGCGATATTTAAGCCTGTCATCTTATAAAAATAGAAAATTCTTGTCACTATAAAACTTAAATGTTATATGAATGACTGAGATTCATTCGTCATATTTTTCTTTTATGCTGTCCTTACACTTTTTTCATTCCACACCATGGCAGAGAGTCGTCTCAGACTTATTTAGTATTATACATGTAAAGGGTCAGCTCAAACAATGGCGAGATGCGACGCAAAAAGGTACACGTCATTTCATTCAGCAAAATTCAAATACAAATCTCAGAATTTAAAATTTATTCGAGTTCTTTCACTGAAATGTGTAACGTTTTGTGTAGTAAATAAAGTTCTATATTGCATCTCGCTATCTTAAAAAGTGCGCGCAGTGAGGTGTCGGTCGTCAACGCATCTCGGTGTAAGCTTATCCTAACACGTCCATAGATATTTTACAGAATCTAGAATCATGGAAACAATACCTCTAAAGTCACGAATAAATAAACATCGCCTTACTAAGATTCCTACTCCAAATTACGTAAATATTAAAGTAAAAAGTAATGGCATTTTTTGTACACGCAATACATTTGGCACTTTGAGATTCCTTCCACAGAATAAATATACAAACAGTATGGAAACAACTACAAACGCTCGAGACGGCACACTCACACAAGCATACGCACCGACGAGACCACTCGGGCACTTTCGCAGTGCTGTCAGTAGTGCGAGCCGCTTAGGGGTCTCGTCGATGCGCATGTTTGTGTGAGTGTGCCGTTTCGAGCGTTTGTAGTTAGTTTCCATACTATGTGTATATTTTTTCTGTGTTCCTTCTCTCAGCAGTATAAAAATATAAAATAGCTTACATCTACCTAAAAAGTAAACATATAGGCGTTGTTAATTTCATCAATAAAGGATTCAAGGTAAACAATATGTTGAGAAATACTAAGCATTAACTAAAATGTCCGCTTTCACTGACTCTAGAAAACACCTAAATATACTGTTGGATTTTCAACTCTAAGCGTGGAGACGAACGTTGATAATCCAACAGTGTGATAATATTTAGGAATTTATTTTGGTGGCCCAAGTGTTAGGCCCACTTGCGCCACGCTGGGTTATCTTACTAACTCCGAGTTAGTAACTAATTCGGCAAATTATGTATGAGATTTTTGTTATTTAACTTCGTGTTAGCAATTATCTCTGAGTTGGTTGTTTGGTCTTTGGAACAACTGAGTCTTAGTGAAATATTGAGTTACAGTTAGCTAAAATCGTTGGTTTACTCTTCAAACGTTGCTGATTTTTCGATCTTCCTCATTCAAGCGGCCAACCATGAGCCTGGCAATTTTTTTTCATTGATGTAAGCAACACTGCAAGTTGCCATCAACAATATTGCTCAACATATTGTTCGCCAAACATGGCTTAACTAATTCACTACTTAAAATGTTAGGGACGGAAGAGTATAATAATAATGTTTAGAAAAGACTAAGAATCTTTTTGAGGCAAACAGTAATTCGTTTTTTTTTTCAAATATTTTCAATAATAAATTGTTACACAGTGTAAAGCTTAGAATAGTCATAAATATATTACCACTGGAATAAGTGTAAAAGGTACAAAATATACTTAAAACTACCCCTCAATGCATCCAAATGCATGAACAGGGAAAAATATTTGTTCATCATAATCAAAGGTTGAATATCCCTTGCACGTCCTAAGACGACTGACATAGTAGGAGATTCCACCGCTTAAATCAGCAGGTATTATGTTTTTTTTTTATGATTGACACTTTTTTATTATTGATAGGCTCGCGCTTGACCATCTGATGGTAAGCGATGATGTGATCGATGATGTAGCACGCTTTCCTTGAAGAAACCTATTCACTCTTGACTTAAAGACTCCCAGGTTTTAGCTACCAGGAAATAATTATAGTAGAATAGATAACTGCGGGGTTGCCTGGAAATATCTGCTAACAGTTTTATAAAAAATAAATACCTTCAGATTTAAGCGGTACTAATCTTAGGCTATCAGATAGTTTCAATCTTAGTCAAGTTTTAAATTAACTGGGAATAAAATTGTCAAAAATGATTATTGATCAATTTGTCTAAATGTTTTAACGACTGACAATTGTTTATTTCTTCGACGATGATTTATTTTCGTTGCTGTTGTCAAAGTCGTTATTATAAAATTTTAAATTGTCTGTGTCAGGGCTTGGCCCCATCACCACGTCACAACGTCGTCGCCACCGTGGAAAGTTGCGGTGTCGTGCCGCAGTACATTGATGTGACGTGCTAAGGCACGGTACGACAACGTCACCGCGGAAACACGCGACGTACGTCAAAAGCGGTACTTGGCGTTGCGCTCGCTCTGTCGCTCAGTTGATGTTCAAATGTCTCAGCGATTAGTTGTGCAAACAAGATGTCAGAAATTCTGTAACTATCCGAAACTACAATAAACTAGACGGTGCTGTAAATAAGGACGTTACGATAACGAGCCGCGCAGCGACACAGTACAATTAAACGTTGACGACGTCGTGACGCGGTGATGTGGACAAGCACTTACGACCGCATGAATACGGTTTCTATCATAAACTACTAAAGAAGCCGTTTACGTCATCTTATCATAAGAAATAATATTAAAATGTCCAATCTAAGAGTAAAAGAAAACATTTCTATTTTAAAATACAGTCTGGAAGCACAAAGTTTTACGTTCTAGACTCAAAACGTCGTCAACATGAATACGCTTTTAATTACGGGTATTCAGACCAGTTCGTTCGAATGAACTAATTAATAGGCTGCAATAATAATTATTTCAACCTTACAGTTGTATAATTATACGATAATCAGATACTCAAAATGTAGGTATGGTATCGTCAAGCGCGTCGAAATGGGGCGTGATCAATCGATCCCTAACATTTTGGTAAATCGGTCATCGCTGACATCGAATGACATTTTGTCTAAAGCATCAAGTTTTTTTTGTTTTGGCGTCGCACGGTTTGTGCATTTAGCCAGTGTCACATTTAGAAGTTCTAGTTTCTTTAGATTTTAGTTCAATGTCCTAGTTAGGCCCCAATAAAATTGCGGTAACTTTATTGTAAGCTTCCACGGAGTTTTGTCGACAACATGAACAAACTCATGTTCTACCGCTGGGTTTGACTTACCCACACTCGTGCACGTTCACTAATATTATTAGAATAAAAAACTACCATTATTACATTATTAATATTAAATTTAACACAATTTTAGGAAAATAAAACAGAGAAGCAACATAGACGCCGTCACGTTCCCGCCAAAACTCCAGCCTCAAGTGTTACTGAATAGAATCTTACCAGATAATTTTTGAAAATTGTATTTTTAAGGTGAGTAAAGACGAGAGTATTTACTTGTAACGGAGCGTTGAGAATTCGCTGATTTCTAAATTTACTCGAACCACACTTCGAACATGACGCTCGATGTTTTGTTACAACTTGATTTTAAAAACCAACGAGCGTTTTAGTTTAACATTTTATCGAGCAAAGGCACAAGCGCGGGTAACGTGGAGTGAGGTCAATAATGAATGCAAGATACAAAGAAATGTTACGTCGAACATTTGCAAAAACGTTACATTACATTGTAATGCTCGTGGAAATGCTCTATTGTATACTCGCTTTTAATTTTTAATAAGCCCAACTCATATTTTATTCCTATAATGATGATTACGGATCAATGCTAACTACGTTTCAGCCTATACTACACTCACAGACATAAATCTAACTAGATGACGCAATTGTTGTACAGTACAAACATTTTCTTAATGTCCCTCGGCTAACTTCGTGCTTATAATAATTCTTTATTGTACACAAAAAAAAGAAATACATATACAACTTGATTGATTATAAAGTTGATGTACAAAGGCGAGCTTAACTCTAAGAAGAGTTTTCTACCAGCAAACCTTAGACGCGCGCGGCTGTGTGTCGGCCCGGCCGGGCAGATAGACCTGCCATAACGTGCCTCATGAAATTTTCATATCGGATTTTGTTGCGGTTAAGGATAGAATCATTTATTTCACCGTCGACCACATCATCGCTTACCATCAGGTGAGATAGTGGTCAAGCGCGAGCATATAGACTTTAAAAATAAATTTATTTTGGATACCCGATTGTTTATACCTGACGTTATATAGTTAGATTGATGTCTGTGACTACAACTCTAACAAAAAGGCACAAGTTATACGGACTGCGTTTCCACCTCCTCGCCGTAGTCGAGATCATCGTAGGTCAGGTCTTCATCGAGAGAGTTCACCGTAGTCTCCTTGCCGCCCGGGCACGCCAGACATCTGTAAATATGGACGTTAAATATTTTGTAGTGTGTTTGGTTTAGTGTAAGAAATGTATAAAGATGGTTAGCACCTTACGATCGCAATTGAAGTTCTAGGTGAGAAAACAGCGATTTGCATAGTTTATGATTTTTTTATTGAAACGTTGGATCTTGGGTTGCTTGGATTTGATATAGGTAATTTGTATGACAAAAATATCTTGGTTACCGAAAATCGTTTCCTTTTTTAACCGACTTTCCATTTTCGACATAATGTTTGTTTTTTTTTTGTGTACGTGTGTTCACCGATTTCTCCGATTTTGAAAATTCTTTTACAATGCATGTCCTCGAAAAGAGCGTTTCCCAACCAGCCAAACTGTGCGGAATGTGTCACTTTTTTCACTAGTGCTTTTTACTTTTCTGTATTTTTTTAATTTTTTAACTCCGTCGTCAGCCAGACGCATAAAGTTTTTATTATTTGAGAAAAGTTTTACAAATTAGTTAAGTACAGATTATCATTCATATAACTGGTAAAATATAACTAATACTTCATTAAAGGCGATTTTAATTACTCTAGATTTCTCTAGAAATTAATTTTAAATATTCATTAAATATGTTTGCTCGTGCCTTTTTGCGTTACGACGTGACAGCTATTTGCATATGCGCAGTAGATATGCCCGAGGAACTATTAGTTAATCTGTGGATAAGCTGAGCGCGCTTGATTAAGAACGCCATTTTTTTAATTTCTTGCTTAGTTTAGATATAATTTTTTATTTCCTCGCACAATGCATAGCAAAATACATACGAAAGATGATTCCCGACTAGTGCCGATTTATTCACTCAATCGCTTCGCTCGCTCGTGAGTAAAATGCCACTAATCGGGCATCACCTACCTTCCGCAGTTGTAGCATAAATAACTATTTTTGTTTGAAAGAGTCTGTTCCGAAATTGGTCCCACTTTAATTTGGTGAAGATCTGATGAAGATCTTCGGAGATATACAACAGAACTCTTCAATAAATAACGGCAAATCTCTCGGGATTGCTGCAATCACATGTCTGTTATTATACACCATTTCATAACATACTATCACACACACCAGTTACAGTACAGTTCACCTTGGTACACTCTCATTTCACCGGTTATGTTCAAGTTTTATGATATTCCGGTAATATATTCTCATTATACGTACCTTACTAAACAACTTGCCTATTAGGTAGGTACAACTAAAAAGTGAAAAAAAAAACAAAAAAAAACTACCGAATTCCAAAAAAAAAAAGTGAAAATAACTTTCTTTTTGGAAACGGTTTCCATAACGCAGAAAAAATGGTACCTACCAAAGACACCGACTTCCAAAAAGAAAGTTATTTTCACTTTGTAGTTTTTTTATTTGGAAGTAGTACTGTTTTTGGGAAAAAAAAAAATTGTTACAGATTATTGTGCGGGTGGTCTTTTTCCCATATTTCAGAGTTGACTCCATAGTAAATGTTGTTATTATTCATGAGTAAAGTCATCCTACACTTGTGCCTTACCGCACAAAGTATGTAAGCGGCGGCGCGTACCTTAACAAAAGTAAGAGAGCATCACAATGGGTGCTACTATTCGGTGATTAAATATATGTCAAATCAAAAGGTTCAAAACTTACATAATAAAACAACTCGCAAATGACATCCATAATATTATTACTTATCGAATAAATTATGAAATCATAATATTAATTCTCATAATGCCATTGGCAACATTTCCTATCAATTAACTATAATTGATGGGCAACACCTGTCCGTAACTCGATACATCTGCGTATGCGCAGGTCACCGCTCAATATTATAATATGCTAGCTAATGTCGAGGCGACCTCGTTACGCAGGTGTGCCTTTGCAATCTTGCCCAGTGTCCACCTTTCATACTACTTCTCGCTAATATTAATATAACGATGTTTTGGAGTAGGGATGTTCTAATTTACTTGTGCTTCGATTCTGTTCTCCATCTTCGGAGCTTAAGTTAAAGTATGGAGCAAAGTAATTGTCCTATTTTTAGGGTTCCGAAGTCAACAAGGAACCCTTATAGTTTCGCTCTGTCCGTCTGTCCGTCCTTAGCTTAGCTCAGAGACTCTAAATACTAGAAAGCTATAATTATGCATGGATATACGGTTTCCTCCTACAGTCTTAAAGTGGGGATGTTTTTTTTTTCTCGTCTATCTCATGGCGTCGGGTATCGTTGGATAGGCCATTCAAAAATATTACGGGTTTGTCAATACCATTTTTCGATTTAGAGTTCCGTTTGCGTAAAATTATGCTTTAAACTGCAAATTTTTGTTAGAGTCAAGTGCCCCCCCTCCCTGCCAGCGAAATGGATGCTCTTGGCTATGTGAAAAAAATCATGGCAGTAATATACAACGAAATTAAAAGGAAAACTATCACAGCTTAGTAGGCTGTACAAGTTTACGAGTAATAGTCGAGCAACTTATAAAATGTACTTGGAACAGTAAACATTTTGTACAAATGCCATTGAAAAATTACTTAAATAACGTTGTTAGCAGTGTAAAACAGAGTAAATTTATGCTTATGAATCATGTAAAAGTAAACAAAAATAAAATCATAACATCCTTAATAATAATGATTTCTAAATTAATAATGTTTAAGCTCGAACAACGCATTGAAGTAGGCGGAGTCGTTGGCAGTACCGGTCCGTAATCCATACGGCGCATGCGCGCGGGGTAGTCTATTTTGTGTTATTGCCGAAATATTTGCGACATTTTGTAATCTTAAGTCAAATTAGATTCGATTGCCAAGCAAATTTCGCTACCCGATCTTAGATGGCGGTATTATCAGTAGTCACAATAATATAAACTTAATTCACTTTCGAGAAAGAAATAGTGAATACCTCAGATTAGAGGTGAATACATTCGATTTTTCTCACTAAAATAATTGTTTTAGGTTTGTAAATATTTAGAGATTTTAACAAAGACTATCTCCGTAACGGCAATACTGCAGTATTCAAATTATTAAGTGACGCTGGTTATAAATCTTTATTACAAACGCTTGCCTCTACCCGCGGTGGTACTCAAATAGATAATATTTTTTTTAACTTCACTTTTGAAATTGGATTTTATAACTCCTTCAGTTACCATCGTCCTATGTGGGCCCGTTTTTAGTCGTTGCGAGCCGCTGAAACTGATTTAATATTCAAGTAACAACAAAAAACCCTCTTCTTAGTCCGCATTATTATGCAACTACGGAACCCTACACTACGCGTGGCCTGACACGCACTTGGCTGGTTCTTTTATTATTACTATACGATTGATACAGAAGATAGTAAAAACCACGAAAAGAATGCTCGGCCTCAAAAACTCTGGCTTAGGATCAGCAAGACGTCTCCTAGCAAGGACCCAGAAGTTTTGGAGCATTATGTTTGTACTATTATAATTATATTTCTATTATTAATCTAGAAAAGTGTTCAAAATATATTTAACTGTTGACAAATAATTACCTGCTCTCATTGATTCCGTAAGACAAGCATTTATCGCCGACACATTCACAGCATCCGTCGTGGAACCATCTGAAATACATAAATAATAATTAATAAATTAGTTAGAGTAGATTAGCTAGAGTTATTATTCTTGGTTAGTCTTTTTCATCATACAGGTAAAATGAAAGCGATTTGAAGACGGTCTGCAAAGTGCTTTTTAGGATAGGGATGGAGAACCAGTGGCACGCGACAAAATAGTTCGGGCACGCCACATTAACAATAAATGAGTCCAATTAGCTTGTATCTATACTAATATTATAAAGCTGAAGAGTTTGTTTGTTTGTTTGAACGCGCTAATCTCAGGAACTACTGGTTGGAATTGAAAAAATATTTTTGTGTTGGGTAGCCCATTTATCCAGGAAGGTTATAGTCTACATCACGCTACGACCAATAGAAGCGGAGCATGAATGAAAAATGTAGCAAAAACGGGCAAAAAATATTCCTTTTTGAGAGTTTTCGTTGCGTGCGCTGCGTAAACGGTTTAGATGGCTAGGTAGGTAGCCAGTTGACGGGAGCGAAGCCGCGTGGGACAGCTAGTATTGTATAAAGTAACAAAAACTACCTACTGTGATAAAATAGCATCTAATTTGCAGCTGTAGAACTCACATAGTATTTTATTTATATATATATATATTTGTTTGATGATAGAATTGCGCTTGACTACTATCACACCTAATGGTAAGCGATGATGTGGTCAACGATGAAGCACGCGTGCCTAGAAGGTACCTATTCACTCTTGACTTGAAGACTCCCAGGTTGTAGCTATCAGGAAATACAGACTCCGGCAGGGAATTACACTCCTTTGCTGTACACATAATAAAAGTATTCTCAAAACGTTTGGTGCGTACGGGTGGGATGTCCACCATATACCGAAGACGGATCGCCGTACGTCTTGTAGTCCGATGATGGAACAGGGCTAGGAGGAATTAGTTCATGCAATTCCAACGCACACTCCCCGAAATGTAACCGATAAAAACCGACAGGCTGGCAAATCGGCGCCGATGTTCGAGGTTCTGGAGTCTAGATTCGAACAGTACTTCATTGCCGATGAGCCTCCGAAAGTTACGATCAATTATCGTAATCTGCGCTTTTCATTTAGCGTTATCAGCACCGGAAATCCACCGAAATCTAGAAAAATGCGTTTTATGCCATATTGAGTTGTAAAGAATGTATAGAAAAAGTTGGCCGAGGCATTAGAAATGTTTTCTTTCATTGGTAAGTAAATTTGATTTTTAAATTGTTTGTGAAAAAGTGGCACGCTTGGTTTTCATACAGATGGAGGGACTTGCGTTATCTAGTTAGCTGTATGTGTGCAGCTGGACTATTGGACTTGTAGATTTAGTACTAGACACACAGATAATATAATACTAGCATACAGATACCTCATCCCATACAAATAAACCGTGCCGACGTAACCAGCGTTTTTCGTGTGACCAAACTGATTATTTTTATACATCGATGGCGTTCGATTCCGTTCCACGGCGAAAGATGGTGTTAGCAGCGACTTGCAAGTAAAAGGGTTTACTCGGTTCGTGAATATTTTTTTCTTTAAATAGTATGACGATTTGTGTCATATTATTTTTAAGCACGTTTTCACAGTTTCATTGCACCAAATTTAAACAATCGAGTGGAATGCCTCAGAAATTTAAAACCGCGCCGTCTATTGATATCAATTTAAATGATCCATTTAAATAATCTTTGAAATGTGAATTAAGAGCCCAATTTTTCATAATTTTGTGCTTGGGAGAGTTGATTAAACAAGAACATACAATATTAATGTTCAGTTCCAGAAAATGATAATTTTACACGCAATATTTATATATTTTTTTTTACATCAATAACAAATCAGTGCATATCGCGCCATCTAGTGGTATTTATTTGAACCAAATTGTCTTTCTTAGCTCTGGGATCCCGTGACTAGACTAAGGAAGTACTGCTACCATAAATGCCCACCAAATGTGAATCACATTGATGGAGATATGGGTGATGGCCTACTTCTTACTTTTATTTAACTTGCACTCTCCTACTGCTGGGCAAAGGCCACCCGTAAGTTCTTACAAGTATCTATTTTAGGTATTCCTTATTGGGTCACCTATAACCAGACCATTAGGTACGCGCGTGGGTAGTCTTACCGTGTGCTCTCTCTCACGTAGAGCACCCACCGTGTGGGGAATATTGCAAACGGCGCGGCGTTTGCCGGAGGACATACACTGTGACATGTAAGCGACTGTGCAGTTGAGCGTCGCCACATCGCGGCTGACTGGCTTCAATTCTCGTTCTACGCTCTTGTGGAGTGATTGACTTGTAGCGAAGTATCTCTTACCTCAGACTGTTTGCGCCCATAGATGTGCAGGACGCACGGCATTTGTCGGAGGACATACACTGTGACATGTAGGCGACTGTGCAGTTGAGCGTCACCACATCGCGGCTGACTGGCTCCGATTCTTGCTCTACGCTCTCTGTGTAGTGAATTAATGAAGGTTTAGCTTCTGTCCTTTTGACAATCATCCATTTATGTAGTAATAAATGGATTTGCGTTTCGACGGCGCGCCCACGGCGATATTAAAAAAAAACTATGCCAAGATTTTTAAAAAATTGAAAAACTTGATGCCCAAAACCATAAGTTTGTCAAAGTTATGTTTAAAAAGTTTTAAGGGTTTGAACGTGGCCGCACCATTGAAAAACGGCGAAACGCGCGGCCACGGAAATCTTTAAAGGCGGATACAGACATTACAAGGCATGCGCAACGTACGGCGCGGGCGCTCATCAAAAGTAAAAGAAAAGTTTAAAAACTAGATTTGAATACGTTAAAAAATTAAAAAAATGCAAAATCAATGGAGCGGCTTAGGAGCGGTTTTAGTCTTACAGTTCCAAAATATAAACCTAGGATTTTTTTCTATATGTTTACAATCTTTTTACAAATTTAGTCTATTATTTACCTCAATTTCAGGTTTCTGTAACGCTTAGTTTTCAATATAGCCGTGGCCGTGCGGTTCGCCGCGTATTAATGGCGCGGCCACGTTCAAACTTTTTAACCATAACTTTGACATATTAATGGTTTTGGGAATCAACTTTTACTAATTTATACAAAATCTTGGTATACTTAGCTTTTTTTAAAATATCGCCATGGCCGCTCCGTCGAAACGCACAGAGCTGACAGACAGACAGTTATCACTGTAAGTGTGATTACAGCTAAAGATAAAATTTCAGTAATTAAAAAAAAAAACACTTAATTTTTTCGGGCATTATATTAATACTTTTCTTGGTAAAGATAAATGGAACAACTAGACAATTATTCCTTTAGTCGAATTTCAGTCAGCTATTCTTTTGTTACGATCTTCTTTTTACAGTTCTTAGATAACCACACAATAACCACTGATCATTGTCTTTTATCTATTTAAATCAGTTTAAGTGTTAACTGAATAAAGGAGGTATTCGGAATCCCGTTGCACGTTGTTCGGAAACAACGGGATCGAATTCCTCGGGTAGAGATTATTTAACAGAAGGATCGCTGA
This sequence comes from Orthosia gracilis, assembly GCA_947562075.1. Taxonomy (NCBI): domain Eukaryota; kingdom Metazoa; phylum Arthropoda; class Insecta; order Lepidoptera; family Noctuidae; genus Orthosia; species Orthosia gracilis. The sequence continues at coordinate 31,069,587 of OX387273.1, forward strand.
TGCCAACGGGCAGTATTGATGATTGCTATTTAATTCATTACAGTTTACTATATAGATGAATAGATAAATAAGTGGTAATAAATAAGACGTAATATCTACGTCTTATTACAAAACTTGGATTAACGATAGATAAAATATAATCATGGTTTAATTACGCCAGAATACTCAAACGCAATTCAATTCCTTGTACCTATTGTAGTAAGTATAAATAACTCTGACTAATTACAGAGTTCCAGAAATAAAGGACGAAACGCAGACCACCCAATGCCCGATACTTCGATCGTAAGCTAATAAAGTCGTCTCAGGTGCAGGTAGTTGTTTACATTCTACTATAATGAGTCATGCTCATCTCTCCGTGGGACGCCACTGGCAAATGCGCCGCACCACGGCTTTTTTTTTTTGGGTCCTTGTTCGAAAACTGAATGAGACATTATTGTCGGCCAGGATTAAGTAAATGTCTTGTGTAATGTGACTTAACCGTAGGTACTGCAACTTTTTTTTCTTTTGCCTACTGTATTTGACTGGGAATTTTTGAGTCCAAATAATGGCTACTTTTATTGTTTGCGTCTTGAAAAAAAAAGTAGACGGCGCCACGCAGCGTTAAAGATCTGACTAAAATTAACAAATACAGCCAGTAAATTACTTAACATAGCAAACAATTTTTATTTTTTTAATTAGTGGCTTTTAAATAAATAAAAATCTAGCATTTATAATAGGTACTCATTACAAGTCATACTCGCATCAAACACTCTTTATTAAATGTATTAAAGTTACATTTAAAAAGTACTAAAAAGTTTGATGTAGCTTCTAAAACTTTAGTTACCAATTTTGCTGCTCAAGATTCTGGTACATTGCAAACATTAGCAGCAAGTACCCAATGGACAAACACCTGTCCATTAAATATTTGAATATTTTATCATGCCACCTGGTGACCTACCATTGTGCCAAACTAATTAAACATGGATTTGAAGAAATATAATACAAGACAAACACTTAAGTAATCGGATATGAGCAATATTTTAATAACTAATGCAAATTACCGAGGAGTGCTCATGTAGATGAAGTTCATAAATATATTAAAATCTTGTTCTATGACTCATTTGACTTGTTTACTTGATCTTAAATTATTATTAAATCTTTAAACTATTATTAATTAAGAGTATAACTGTTTTTAAATGGTATTATTCTATTAAATAGTTTTAAATTAACATAACTCCTTACTACTAGATGCAGTATCAATGACCCTTTTAAACAAAAGCATAGCTACCAAGTTCAGTGCTCAGCAGATTATTGAACTATAGCTAAACCAACTGCATTATTGATTATAATAAAGTCTCCGAGCTACACTCTGAGAAATTGTATTGGGCAGTCAAACCATTCCAGCTGTAAAATATGGCTCTAATAATATTTCCAAGACATTTTTATATTTTTGTAAAGTTAAAACAATACTTACGTAAATGGAAAACGACAGTTTTCTCCGGGACTGCTCTGTATGCTGACAAGTCAATGTCTACTGGATAAGTGATGGACAGCCACCTTTGCTGAGGGTCTGGGTCACTGGTGAGGGCAGCAAACAATCCGGGAACACCGTCCGCTAACTCTTCTACGTATGACGTCTTTGATAATTCAGTTTGCGTGTCATTTGGTTTCGGACACATGTCTGTTAGGAAATTTATGTCGTATGTTATCAGTATTAAGAATATACAATGTATTTGTGAATAGGGTGATTGTTTTGTGTAATCTGGTTTTTCAGTCAAATCAATCAAATCAAAATATTATTATATATATAATAATATTGCATACTGCAAAAGAGGCGACAATAATTTTGCAAGCTGCGTTATGTGAGAGAAATTTAGTAGGTGTAGGTATTTTATACAAATACACCTCTGTTTATATGTTTTTGTCTGATACTGAAAACTTGCATGGGAAGCATAGATCTTTTCTATAGTGATGATCATCCACAACTATGATTAGAAAAGGGATGTACTTACCAACACAACTGCAGCACTCGCTGTACAAGTAGCTGAGGCAGTTGAAACAGTCTTTGCAGCATGAACAATCCTTCAAGTCACACTTACAGGATTGAGTCAACATACATTTTGATACCACACTGGCACAAATAGCTTCATTACAAGCGTATACTATTGGCACTATGCATATTAGCGCTACGACGAAGTAAAATTTCCCAGCCATTGCCACAGTTTTAGACAAATTGTAAACACGACACTTGAGGAATTTACAAAGTTGTAAAAATAAACAACACAAATACGTTTTAATTTCTTCAGTAATATGAGAGTTATCTTGAAATTAACTCGCAAGGAAGACTTGGCACTTTACTGATTCGTATGTTACACGTACTATTCATGAACTACAAAGTAAAATAAATTAAATACGATTTTTAGAAACAAGTTTCGCGTCAGCCACTCAGAAAGTTTACTTTAGTGAATGAATGAATGAATGAATTCAAATTCAATGAATGAACACTGAAGTACGCAAAACAACAGACAGCAATGTTACTAGCCTCTCATTTTATAAAAAATGGATCCGGTGGCAAGCCGGAAAATTGGGATGGAACCCACCAAATAGCTGTTTTCATTTATTTGCTCAGCCAATTTTATTATTTTCAAATATTATGAGATTGGATTCAAATGACATAATTTCTATTTTCCCTATTGGCAACATAAAGACAGTTTCACAAGAAGCGGTAAATTTTAAATTGACATAATGAAAGCAAGACAACTGGGATTCATGTAAAAAAGGAGAATAGCAGAGATAACTCCAGTAACTTTATGTTTTTGAAGTGCTTGCTGCTAGGAGCTAAAGGTTTTTGTGATTACTTTAGTAAAGAAAATACTATCGTTGATAAAAATATACTTGTTACGCTCTTCTCTCAAAATAGTACATTTCGTGTCGAGCATAAAAAGTCGAGATTTTAACACGAGCGATGTACCTAGTCGATTTCGACGTGAGCCGAAAGCGAACGTCGAAAGCTATATGCGAGTGTTAAAAAAAAACATTTTTATGCGAGACACCAACCATCTTGTGTCTAAATTTTCATATCGCATACTGTAAATGCCACGACACGGAAGTGTGGTTCCGTCTTAAGTAAGTTAGCTCATCAGGTAGTGGAAAAAGAATCGTTCGTGTCTCGCGTAAAAAGGCTTTATTTTAACACTCGGCAAATTGGCTAGATCGCTCGTGTTAAATCTCGACCTTTTATGCTTGACACGAAATGTACTATTTAATCTGTATTGTGTCTAAACTAGTCTAAACTCTTACATAATTTCATTTATCGTTGATGATCTGTTAATTTGATTTGGCCTGGGGACTTTACAAAAAAAGACAGGATAGGTAGGTACCTATTTATATTTTAGATGCTAAAAGACTCAATGATAAATGATCAATAATAAAATAGTCAATTTAATCTGATACACTACAGTCAGCAGGATATCGATTAACCGAACAATCTAGAAAATTTAAGATTGATGGGCTAACGAAATACCTTCGGTCTTATCGCGATAATACCTACTGAGGTGGTGAAAAGTATATGATATGGAGTAGGATTAATCACTTTGCTTTGTTTATCTATAAATAATAATTAGACACAGGCATTGCATGTTTATTTTCAAGCGAAGCTTAGTATTCGGTTGTAATTAACTTGATAAGGTCGCGGCAAGATGGTAAGGGCCACTTATCCATCTATTTAAAAAAAGACTAATGTATTTATCGTAAAAATTTAAATATTTAGTTATTATAACTAATTTGATTAATGTGTAATAATTACATAATTCTTTCATTTTCATTTATCTACATACATGTGTGTCCAAGAGAGATGCTTTTCTACCATGCATACCTTTTCCAACCTAGGCACCGCAGCATTCGTAAAACTTCCTGACCCTAGGAAACATAGCAGCTAAACATCGGTTGCGTGCTATCATTTTTCAACCTTCAAATTTCCTGTAGTCGGTTTGTTTGTCGACCTTTGATCTTACAAACCTGACCGCATCTCAACCTTCGGCTCAAGTTTATCTTGTTTCCAGGGTTGGCAGTCACTACTCTGCCTAGTGGTATTAGCCACGGTAGCTACCGCTTATAAGAATCCGTACTACGCGCCGGGAAGGTCGGTGAACGTGCACCTTTTTGAGTGGAAGTGGGATGACATCGCTGATGAGTGCGAACGGTTCCTGGGTCCTAGGGGCTATGGAGGCATTCAGGTAAGTCATATTCTAATCATATATTGTAAAATTCTAATCTTATCTTATAGCTCAGGGGTTCCCAAACTTATTTTGTCTACTGACCACTTTGAGAATAAATTATTTTTTAGCGCCCCCATTTTTTCACCTACTTAAAAACCACTATAACTTCAAATTAAATTAATCAATTAATGTGAGATATATTAGCGGAGATTAAACATTAATTTTAAACGAGACTTTTACTATAACTCGCAAGAGTTAATTTGAAACGGCTTGTGTTTAAACACCGCCCAAAAAAGTACCTATTTTACTACCAAAAAAATTCTAAACGGTTACCAAAATGGATAAATGGTCACCAAATAACGTTTCCTAAAATATTATGAAATAAATCCATTTTTTCGTATTATTGACTGCCAAAAAAATATATGGACGCCTTTAAAATACACTTTAGACCAAATATTATATATTGTCACTACTTAGATGTTACCAATTATGTAATACCATGACTTCTAATTTGGTCATTTTTGTTAGGCTAAAAAAGCTAACGATCGCTAGAATATTTCCCAAATATCAATTAATATACTGGGGTTCCCAAACGTACGTCGCTTATTTATCGTTATATGGAATTCGCTAAATATATTGAGGTTCAAGGTTCAAGTACGATTAGTACTCTGGCAACATAGTCGACGGAGCCCCGCTGCGCGGGGCTCCTATTTCCGTCCGCAGGGTCTAAAGTAACCTAACACGAACGAGATGACGGGAGCCGAGTTCGCTCGCTTTGCTCGCTCACTTCAGCTCCCGTCATCTCGTTCGAACCTAACCTGTCCGTGTCGGGGTGCCCTAAGCTCCTGAGCTCGCTTCGCTCGCTCTTGGACTAATTCGTTAAAAACACGAATACACCCGTATTTTGGATGACGACTTACTATTTTGGAGTAAGATTTTTGGTAGTAATATTAATCTTTGAGTTGGATAGAATTTGGTGACCGTTGATCCATTTTAGGAACCAAAAATAATATTTGTGCGAGGTTTGCGATTTTTCTGATGTTATTTTATTTATTTTGGATCATAATATTGTATACTTTAGGGCCCTTTTAATAAAGTCAATTGATTTTTTTTGGAGTTCTTTATTTTATTTGGTGCCTAAGCTTAGAGTCTTAAAAATATATTTGGTGACCGTCTAAATTATACCCATTTGAAACCAGAGCGCAGTAGGTAATACACAACGGCGCTCAGGTCTCAAGTTAACTCTTACGGGCTACACCTGCCAATGAGAATGATTATTGAAACGCAACTTTATAGGATTCAAACAGAGTATCTTTTGTTCAAAATAAAACAAACATAATCGATTCTTACATATAAACTAATGTGAAGGATGAATCTGATGCTGTTTAATAAGTTTGTTGATATCAGGTTCCAATTTACTCAAGAACAGTCGCAAGTCGCCACGTTCGGTAACATGCAAACTAAATTGTTAAAAATATTAGTTGATGTTCACAAGTTGTAGTTGAGAGTCGAGAGCTCATGCAGTCGGTGTCTAAGAGGCCTCCTAGCTAAATGAAATTACAAATCACCCCCCAAGCCTCTACACAACGCCCCCATGTTTTTTATGGGTCTCTTACCGCCCCCCCCTTTAGGCCTGCAGCACCCACAAGGGGGCGTTATCGCCCACTTTGGGAAAGGCTGATATAGCTGATCAAGAATAAAAAATAAAATTCAGTTAGAAATACACCCTAGTCTCCTGATTCCGGACATCTTGCAAGTGTATCTTCTGTTTATAATACGAGTTGAACTTAAATGACGTATTCGGTACCTTTGCCTTTGACAAAAAGTGCCATGTCATAACAACCCGCGTTACAACTGGCACAAGATAAATGCGTTGTTTTAGCTTATATTTACATTAAAATAGTAGTGTTGAATTGTTGTTTAGCTTTCATAGTTGACCCTGCAGATTAGAGAACTTTCTCTATTTTGAGGGTTTCGGTACGAAAAAGCCTTTTTTTACACATTTTTTAAATTTTAAGTACTAAGAGAAAGCTTTTGAGCCGAAACCTTTTTAATTTCACTGCATTCTTTCATTCATTACACTAGCTTTTGCCAGTGGCTTCGCCCGCGTGTATAATGTTTTCTTAGTGAACGTTACCCCAGCAGGAAAGTGGCTCCTAGAGTGATGAGTGATGAGTGATGAGTGGAACTTATAATCACTGCGTAATCTGCTGTGAATGTGCGTCACAAAAATGCATTGCTGCGTGTTGCCGTATTGAACAAAAACTGGTAAAACAATTCCTATTGGAGTAACATTTTAAAATTCTAAACGAATGATCGGAGAGATAAATATTGTGCATGGGCAGAGAGCTTATATTTGTGCAAAAATGTGCGTCGAAAATATGATTAGTGCGTCTTCAGGTTTTCGAGATATGCATTTTCTGTTGGAGTAACGTTTTGGAGTATCGTATATCTCTAAAACCATTGTATGTGCGCCTCTAGAATAAATCTACACGAGTAGCTCTTTATTTGTGCGTATTTGTGATAATATTAGATTTTTTTCTTTCTCTATTCTTCTGCAATCAGATAGGACTATGAGCAGAATTGTTGCAATATTGTGTTGCAGTGTTTTCTCCAGCGAGATTTTTCTCTTTATATTCATGACATTATACGTTCCGATGTCCCACTTTGCGAGGTCCATTACAGCCAACCTTTTTAGCCACCTTTTGTGATCCGGGGCTTGCCTTCGCCAAGGGATTTGGATGATTCTCCAAGCGTGTTCTGTGGCGTTCTGCCCAGATTTTTGCCTCCTGGTGCACTGTGTTTACGTCAAGAGATTCATGAACCTCGCAGTTTCTTATAAACCACGGTGCATTTGTGATGTTTTTAAGGATAACATTTTGGAACCTTTGGAGCATATTGATGTTAGAGACGCAAGCAGCCCCATAGTTGGATACCGTTAGTCCAAATTGGCTTTAAGACTGTGTTGTATACCAATAACTTGTTGTCCACTGACAGGACAGAATTTCTTCCAAGGAGCCAGTATAGGTTCCTGTACTTTATGTTCAGTTGGTCTCACTTGGCTTGTATATGTTTCCGCCATGTAAGCCTGCGGGCTACGTGCATGCCCAAGTACTTCACCGAGTCATTATGTGGTAGTACATCCTCGCCTAGTTAAACAGGTGGGCATATTCCCTGTCTTAAGCTGAAAGTAAAGAGGCACTTGCTTTTATTCGCCACGTCTTTAGCCATTTCTCAATGTCATCTAGACTGCCCTGAAGTTTTTGAAAAGCAATTTCGTGGTCTTTGTGGCTAGCCAGAACGGCTGTATCATCTGCATATGTTGCTGAAGTAATGTCCGGTGTATGTGGCAGATCTGCTGTGAATATGGTGTACAACACTGGTCCTAGTACCGAGCCCTGGGGCACTCCTGCAGTTAACTTGTGGAAATCCGAGGTGGCCTCTCCTTCTTTGATTAAAAAAATCTGTCATAGACGTAAGATTGCAGCAGTTCGTAGTAGGTATGGGGTAAGGACGCTTTTATCTTATAGAGTAACCCGCGGTGCCAAACCCTATCAAATGCTTGTTGGATATCCAAAAATGCAGCCGAGGAGTATTCCTTATCTTCCAGAGTCATCATAATTTTGTCATAGATCCTGTGGACTCGTTCTGTCGTAGCGTGTTTCTGCCGAAAACCAAATTGGTGGTCAGATATAATAGACCTTTGGAGTTATTGTGGCATCATTCTATGTAACAAAAGCTTTTCGAATAGCTTAGATGTTACGGGGAGTAAACTGATAGGTATATATGACGATACTACCTACTCTGGTTTGCCTTGTTTATGGATCATCACTATTTGAGAACCTTTCCACAATTCTGGAAAGTATTCGGTTCGTAGTATAATATTGTAGTGACGTTAGTAATACAATACCTTTCTTCGGCAGTTGGATTAGCACTTCCTTAGTGATAAGATCACTATATTGCCCCATAAGAGTACTTATTTGTGTTATTAGCTTGTAAATTTTTCAGAGTTTTTTATAAGTAGTTCTTGGACTACTTGCCTTAGTTCCACGTCTGGTTGACGGGTTTCATCTTGTTTATTATATCTATGGGTTTCATTATATAGAACTTCCTTATAAGTCCTATTGTTGACTGCTACGCTTTTAGGGTTCCTTACCCAAAGGGTAAAAACGGGACCCTATTACTAAGACTTCACTGTCCGCCTGTCTGTCTGTCGGTGATAGCTTGACATTTGAAATTTTCACAGATGTAGTATTTCTGTTGCTACTGTAATAACAAATACTAAAAACAGAATTTAGTAAATATTTAAGTGGAGCTCCTATACATTTTTTTTGCCTTTTTTGCGATAATGGTAGGGAACCCTTCGTGCACGAGTCCGACTCAAACTTGGTCGGTTTTTATCACCTGTAACTCGTTTGTTTTTTTGTTTAATGAGTAGATATCCTTCATTGTTTTCTGTAATTTTTTTTGGCTGTTTGTTTGTCGGTGATTCACCACGCCTGATGTTCTGTTTTTGGGCTAAGATTTCTCTGTATACCTCGCATCCTTTATAATTGGCAGAATGGCGTCCCAGATAGAGTGCACATTTTGCTGGAGTATTACGGTCTGCTTTTGGGCAGTCGGTTGTTTTGTGGCCTTCCACATTCAAAGCATCTAAATGGCCTCATGCAGTTATTCTTTGAATGGCTATATTGCTGGCATCTTTGGCACTGGATGACAATCTTGGATATCCGGGGATCCTCTATTTTTACTTGCTGATAGTATATATGCTTTATATCTTTGACTGCTTTGTATCGATATATTGTATTATATATTGCGTCCATGTTCAATATTAATAAAGAAGGAGGACGTAGGTTTCCTTTCAGCCCCACGGGCATTAACTATTTCGCCTCTCACTCTATTCCCAGACTTAGCTTCTATTTCCTCAATGATTGCGCTGTGAGGGGTCATATAATGCAAGTTTTATACAACAACCCTATAGCTTTTGGTATTTTTATAAGTGTGGCCAATAAGGCCTTACCTGCTCGACGTGGGATCATGGGTGGCTGACATTACACTTGTGTCACCTTCTTGGGTTCAGTGGCAGATTTTGGGCTGTTATTCACTTTCCGGCTTTCATTTTTCGTTTCAGACTGAGATGACGATTTGGGTCTGTTGAATAGGCCAGGATAAAATATTTGTTAAGTAAGAATTTTATTGAGTGCGTTCGAATTCATGCTGACATGAAATTTATTTAAATATGGCAACACTTCTTTTCCAAGTGTCAGATGACATTTTGACATGAAGAATAAAAAATAAAAATATAGAAACTTAGAAACTAGACTGCCACTATAATTGTTTTAAGCTACAAACAGTAGTTCACAGTTATCACAGTTAATAGTTCACTTTCACAATGTTTTTATGCACAAACTCGCGGTCTAACACACTAAAGTAACTTTTTTCTCCAACAGCGCACATACGCGTGTTAACATTTGACAGATTCATCCAAATTAGGTTAAAGGATATATTTATAATTTGCAAACAATCGCGCTTTTTTGAAAACGCGAAAAATTTAGCTCTCTGCCCATACATATTATTTTTCTTCGATCATTCGTTTAGAATAATTGTCAACCACTTTTGCTATTGCTGGATCAACGTTACTCCAGCAGGACTCATTCTTCCCGGTTTTTTTTTTTTTTTTGTGGCTCACATTCACAGAAGATTACGCAATAATTATATGTTCCACTCATATCACTCAAGGAGCCATTTTCCTGCTGGAGTAACGTATACGATTTCTTATCCCAAGTGAACATTATACCGGAATGAAAAGCCTATGTGCTATTCCAGACTATAATCTATCTCTGTGCCAAATTTCATCCGGATCCATCTAGCCGTTTGAGCGTGAAGAAGTAACAAACATTCAAACACACACACAAATAAACTTACAAACTTTCGCCATTATAGGTAATATTAGTGTGATATATACAGGGTTACAGGAAAAGTCGACCTAGATCCGTTAAGGGCGTGTAGTACACATCATTTCTGAATGATTTCACTATGGAACCCCCTATCCTAAACTTAACCGTTTTCGAGATTTTCGAGTTTTAATTTTTTTAATGAAAATGCCCAATTTTTCGGCTATTGAATTGAATATTTTGAATTTTTTTGACTCTTATGATTATTTTTTTGGTTTTTTACATGAAAAATTTTTTGTTTTTTTTTTGGTTTTTTGGTTTTTCTCAAAATCCAGGTATAGGAAGAAATAAGATATAGTTGTTCTATCTTACGAAGGCGGGTTACGTGACTTTTATGACGTCGAAATAAGAGTCATTTTGCTACGATTCATCCGCCTTCGTGAGATGGACGTTCTATAGTAAGATTCATCCATAAATCTTATTCTACATCGTCTTGAATTCTATGTGAGAGTTACGTTTTACTTGCAGATTTCCCCGCCCAATGAAAACGTGGTGCTATGGACATACAACCGTCCGTGGTGGGAGCGCTACCAGCCGATGTCGTACAAACTGGTGACCCGCTCCGGCAACGAGCAGCAGTTCGCCAACATGTTGCGCAGATGTAACGCAGCAGGTGTCAGGTATGTTACAGACATGACATCAGCTACAACGTGGTGCTAAGTCATGCAACCGTCCGTGGTGTGAGCGCTACCAGCTGATGTCGCACAAACTCACGACCCGCTTCGGCGACGAGTGGTAATTGGCCATCATGTTGCGTAGATGTAACGCAGCAGGCGTCAATCAGCAGCCGTATTGCGTAAGTGAATGCGGCAACGCAAAGAGTTTGACCGCTATCCAATCGACCAAATCGACCAATCACGGACAGACCGAAATCCACATCGCGTCATTCATCTCGTACGTGATTGGTCGATTTGGTCGATTGCATAGCGGTCAAGCACGAGAGGCGAGGTCTTAACCACTGGGCCATCACGACATAGGTATGTTTCAGATATGATATCAACGCGCAATGTGCTATGGTCATGCAGATATGATCAGTACCATCACTCAGATGATGTGGCGTTATAGTCATACAATCGTCCGCGGTACCAGCCGTTGTACTATAAACATAAACCGGTGACGTTGTAGACGTCAGCTACTTACGGAACACTGACTCCTGGAATTTACAATATAAATTTAAGCTAAAGTAGTCGTTTGTTACCTGTAGGAACTAGGGGGTCCGAGTACATAAATGTTTCAGAAATAGGACTAAAATTGCTTACAAAACGATAAATCATAAAGACTATAAAGTTCGAGAATCCAAAACAACTAATTTCTTGTAATGCGACTGTTACGAGTGTTACTACTGCAGTTTTTGTAGTATAGAGAATACTAAACTGCGCACAAAAACTCAATATGACCTTTGTTTTCAGTGTCCGGGGTACATAGACTCCGTGCATATCAAATCGGTCTGCTATACGTTTTTAACATAAATAATATGTAAGCAAAACCCGAAAGAATAGCAGCCGCCAGTCAGTATTCTAATCGAGGATGTATCGGCGCTTTCGATGATGGTGACATTTACCAGACACTGTGATCGAATTACAAGTAACACATGCATTCCAATGACTTTTTCTCTTCCTTTCCAGGATCTACGTGGACGCAGTAATCAACCACATGACAGGCGAGCCCCCAGAGAACGTTGGCACAGCCGGTAGCACAGCCACCTTCAACGAGTGGTCCTACCCCGCCGTGCCCTTCTACCGACAGCACTTCAACTGGCCTCACTGCGTCATCGACGGTATCGACTACGGCACCAACGCCTGGAGAGTGAGTAGCTGAAATAGTAACAGCAGTCTGCAACGAGTGGTACTACTTCGCCGTGCCCTTCTACCGCCAACACTTCAACTGGCTTCACTGCGTCATCAATGATATCGACTAGCGGTACCAACGCCTGGAGGGTGAGTCGCTGCAATACGAGTAGTAACATCAGTCTGCAACGAGTGGTAGTCCAAAGAGTGGTACTTCAACGAGTGGTATTTCAACGATTAGTATTTCAACGATGGGTACTTCATCGAGTGGTACTTCAACGAGTGGTACTACAACGAGTGGTACTTCAACGAATGGTTCTTTAACGAGTGGTACTTCAACAAGTGGTACTTCAAAGAGTGGTTCATTAAAGAGTGGTTCTTCAACGAGTGGTACTTCAACGACTGCTTCTTTAACGAGTGGTACTTCAATGAGTGGTACAACCTCGTCGTGCCGTTCTACCACCAGCAGTTCAAGTGATTTTAAAACGAAATAATAATGCTAAGGGACAGTAGGCAGAATTCCGACAGTATAATTTTCTTGACCTAACGCTGATTTCAAACTTGAAATTTGTTTTAGGTACGCAACTGCGAGCTTGTCGGACTGAAAGACCTGAATCAAGGAGATGAACATGTTAGGAACATGATTGTCAACTTTATGAACGAACTCATCGATTTAGGCGTAGCTGGCTTCAGGTGAATATCTACTTTCATTTTCATCATCATTCCTCCGATAAACGCCCACTGTTAGATAATGGTGCTGTACCTACTTTCCGTAACCAGTGCATGCCACGACCTTTTTCTTCTTTAAGTATACTTTAGACTACATAGCATCTTCTTTTTTTATACACCTTATTTATTTATTTATAATAAGCACACCAACAGCACTGTCACTTACAATTCATATAAAATAACATCCAAAATCGGCATTTCAGTAACCATGCAAATAACAGGTATGCATGACATTGATACAATGAATATTAGAGACAAAGTAAAAATAAAAAGTGTGACCAACAGACCTAAATCTAGAACCGGACTCGAACTCGCGACTCCTTGTGTACGGGTGCCAGACGTTATAGATCAGAGCCAACAAGACTTAAGCTTGACACACGAAAATGTGAATCCGGTGTTATGACAACACGAAGTTTGCACAACAGGCGGTAGATTGGAAATAATTCACTATTGACAACTTTATGTTCAATTCTAAACAAATTTTCAACTACTCTAGAATCGACGCCGCCAAGCACATGTGGCCCGAAGACCTTCGTATCATATACGACCGTCTCAACAATCTAAACACACAGCACGGCTTCCCCGCCAACGCCAGGCCTTACATCTACCAAGAAGTCATAGACTATGGCGGCGAAGCCATCAGCCGAGACGAATACACTCCTATTGGAGCTGTTACAGAGTTCAAAGTTGGTATGGAACTGAGTAATGCGTTCAGAGGGAATAATCAACTTAGATGGCTGTCCAGCTGGGGTCCACAATGGGGTCTTCTGGCCCATGAAGACGCCCTAACCTTCATAGACAACCACGATAACGAAAGAGGTCACGGTGGTGGAGGTGGAATCCTGACTTATAAACAACCTCGACAATATAAGGCAGCTATAGCTTTCTTGCTTGCTCATCCGTATGGAGAGCCTCAGATTATGAGCAGTTTCGATTTCTGGGACTCTGAAATTGGACCACCTATGGATAACAACGGGAATATCATTTCACCATCCATAAACTCCGTAAGTGACTTTTCTTAATTATAGAAATATTGTTTTATCAGGTACTTAATCCTTAATCTATTTGCTAGAAAAACCCTTTATCTTCTTATGAATGCCCACTTTTCTTTACTATTTGTCTATCTTTAACTCGTCCATCCGCAACTTAAACTTCACCGTACAACTCTTCAACGTAGCAGAATCCATCCGGCTCATCCATCAATAATATCCAACTTTTCTCCACCAGGACGACACCTGCGGCAACGGCTGGGTGTGCCAACACCGCTGGCGCCAGATCTATGCGATGGTAGCGTTCAGGAACGCAGCTGGTAGCACCGGCCTCAACGACTGGTGGGACAACGGCTCCAATCAGATCGCCTTCTGCAGGGGAGGCAACGCTTTCATCGCTATCAATAATGATTACTGGGACCTTAACCAGACTCTTCAGGTTTGAGGATATGATTTTTTGATCAGCTGGATTCGGCCAACGCTGGTCCGGTTGTTGTAGCGATCCTTAGGGAAGATCTTTGTGCAGCAGTTCATTGTCATTCCCGAGACTTATAATATGACTTCTGTAGTTCTATCTTCGCATACATGTGCATACAATCGTTTTCATGATTCTTCACGCCCAACGACTTCACGCCTTATGGATTGAAGCTATCTCTTTTTACCAGACTAAGGCGAAGTCAAAAGCAGGGTCATGATTTTTAGATATTTTATATCTTGAACCATCTCTTTCCAGACTTGCTTGCCCGCGGGTAGATACTGCGACGTGATCTCAGGCAATAAGGACGGTTCGTCGTGCCAGGGCAAGACGGTGACGGTGGGCAATGACGGACGGGCCCATATCACTGTTGGGGCGAATGACTTTGACATGATGCTGGCCATACATGTGGGACCTGAGGTAAGCTTGCTTCATTATTTTATTTTAAACTTGATTTGGATTTTCGCCACTGTGGGGAAAGGGAAAAGATGAATGAGAAGAAACGAAATTATAATGGCGTCAAGATGTCATCGTGAGTAAAAATGTCCTAGAACCAAAGCTCGAAGATATTTGTGACAACCACCAGCGCGCACTGTGCCCGCGTGTTGCCATAGCCCATTTCCTCTCTCGCAGAGAGGAGGCCTGGGACCCAAAAATGGGAACATTAAAAGGATGATGATGATAATGAAGGTGTCATGCGACCATTTTGTTTTTTAACCGCCTGCCCAAAAAGAAGGAGGTTGTTCGACATTATGTATTTTTTATTTTTATCTTTGTTCACCGATATCTCCGTCAATTGTGGACCGATTTTGAAAATTCTTTTTTTGTTTGAAAGAATATGTTAAGAATTGGTTTCATTTTAATTTGGTGAAGATCTGATGAAGAACTTCGAAGATATACAACAGAACTCTTCAATAAATGAAGACATGGGATTGCTACAATCGCATGTCTGTTTATTATTTAAATTTCAAAACAACATCACGCCAGGACGCTCTTAAGGTGACGACTAACGCCAACGACCTTGAGGGAACAAAATGCGCACTCGTTTCACGCCCGCGCGACCCTAAATTTTGTAGTTTATTGTACTTTTCTTATTATTCTATGAGATTTAAAAAAAAAGCTTCAGATCAAAATGTAGATAATTAAATTGTCTTTGAAATGGTGTCGATTTGATTCCGCGGTTTAGGCGCGATTGTCGTGTTTGTGTCCGTTTTAGACATAACTTTACAAATTAATTACAACATGTTATAAGAATTAAACTCAAAATTTTCTTAGATCTAATTATTAAGAAAATGGTCTTTTTAACATATATTTTTTCTAAAAAATTACAACTAGCCGTTTTGACGTGATTCTCATTTTAAAATCAGCTACACAGGGGTATCTGCGCCTTAAGGGGTCGTTCGCAGATTTCTCAATTCACCGGTTATGTTCAAGTTTCATGATAGTTATTCGGGTCGTCTATTCTGTCGTTATAGGTACCTTACTAAACAACTTGCTTATTAGGTAGGTATAACTAAAAAGTGAAAAGTAAAAACTTTTTACAAAAAAATACTACCGACTACAAAGTGAAAAATAACTTTAGTCGGTGTCTTCCGTAGGTTCCATTTTTT